>CM035230.1:35629489-35994418 GCA_020226215.1 Sindora glabra
TGATAAACGAGTAAGAAAGAAAGAGAAAATAGAGTAAGAAGGAGCACTAACCCTCAGATAAATTAACTATAAGAACTTCATCAGTAACATCAACCCCTTACACTAAAACAAATTATAAGGTAAAGAAATAGTGTCAAGGAAAAGCCAACCTTGATATCCTTGATGATGTCAAAAATAACTTTCTTTACTATCTTATTCACCTAGGTAACTTTGAAAGTATGAAGAAGGAGCATCGAGTACAGATTCCAAAATGACTTCATTCTTCTTAAAAAAATCCAATGGACTTTTGCTAGCAAAAGTAATAACAGAAAAGAAATGAATTTTGAGAGAAAATAAAGAAAATAGTAAAAGAAAGATATAGTATGTATACTTATGCTTGAAGAAACACACTAAAAGGTAATCAATCTTATTAACCATAAGTTTAAGAACTTAGAAGCATAAATTCCTAATAAGGACTTGGGTAGCTCGTTCACCCTTACCCTTAAAAGTAAGTTATAACTTTAGTGATGGAGGAAGCTTCTCATACTAACTTGACTTTCTTAGGAACAAGCCTTGGAAGTACTAAATATGGCAAGTTCATATTTCATTTACCCAAAAAAATGGCAGAAATAAAAACCTTATTGGTAAAAGTAACCATACTATGTCATTGTTACCAATGAACTATTAACTAAGATAATTTGGGAAAGCTATTATGGGTCATCACTAGAAATTTCCACAATTCTTGGAAATTTGATTACAACTTTCTTCTCAAAACTTTGAAAGTAGTCTAGAGCTAGGCTTGTTTTAAAAGTTTAACTACCATTATGCCTCTATTAGGTTAGTTATACTCAAATTGACTAGTTAATCTATTAGGTTGATATTGCACTAAGAAAAATGCCTTTGGCATGGATAAAATCAAAAGGAATCCTAATAGAGTAGTAGGGGTCAAAATTATTAATCATTTATTGTAATTCCTCTTTGTCCAAGTTGATTAAACTTGTCCATTTTTCATATCAGCTTTTAAGTTAACATTTAAGTTTTCTCCACCATGAGAATGATAGAGGTCAATCTTAGAAAAATTCCCATGAGAGATATAAGGTTGAAAGCAAAATGATTATTAATAATAATCTTTCTATTAGACTAATCCCAAACACCAAATTTGAGGAAGTCCCTCCTAATTAGCCAAAGTCCTTGCAGTAAGAGTGCACTTAAAAAAATGCTCATATAGGAAAAAAAAAAGAAGCAAGTTAGCATCAGCAAAGCAATTCATTACACATTGCTAATTTGAGTTATTTATAAGACTTGTTTGGTTTGTTTATGGATAGGTATACACGAACCTAACCTAAACAGATTAGATTGGATAAGTCCACAGATTTGGCAAATATTGATTTATAAGTCATAGTCTTAAAATTTTTAGTTAAACTTTATTTTTTTTTAAAAAATGCCTAATCATTGGATGGTTGGGAGTCATTGGATGCCTTTTGCATGTTCCTCTTCTTATATGCTCCTTCTGTTGGATGAAAACTATCCCAAAATACATAACATCAGTAGATAATTATAAACTTTTACTCTTCCAACATTAAAAGGTCTGAAGATAGAATAAAAAAATTAATCAAGAAACCAGTCGCATAAAAGAAGGGAGAAGAAGAATAGAATTAAATATATATATATATATATATATATATATATATATATATATATATATATATATATGAAGAAGCCAAAAAGGCATATGAAAAAGAAGGCAAAGAAATTAAATCTTTATGATATATTGACAAGGTGTTTTAATACCATAAAATATGGATATTAGAATTTAAGCATAAAAGAGAAGGTATTTTAGTTTAGCATAAATTTTTAATTTTTTTTAGGAATAATAAACTGAAGAAGTATGTTTATAAACTATGCTAAGCTTGATAAATTAAATAATAGAAGGTGACCTTAGGTAAAGACAATTAATGGTGGAAAAGAGGTTAATAATTAATGGTGGAAAACATATCTTTTTAATGCAAATGATGAAAGATGATACAAAAAACAAAGATCGCACTTATTATTCAAAGTCTCTAGTAAGACATTGTAGTGCTGTGCTTTGGCTTCATTCCTTGTTATTATGCTTTAACATTGTTCCTTATCTTGTTGAGACAAGAAGTGTGATAGCAACATAATCATGCTTCGATCTAATTTGAGGAATGAAACAAAGTGTGTAGAATAAAAGTTTTATGATTAGAGTAATTAGGAATTTGGGATGAGCCTTAGAGAGTTATGGATTATTTTTTTTTATTAGCCTATTAGATGGGTTTTAAAGAGTTAGGGGTCATTTTATAAAAAAAAAAAAAGCATAGTTCATAGATAGTCTGATTTGGTCCTTATGGATTTGTGGACCTAGCATATCAGACTAAGCTAATGGATTATAACTTGTTAGCTATGCCACCGTCTCTTTATGCATATAAAAAACTTAACATGCACTTGTCCAAAGGACATAAAAACAAAAAATTCTAATCGAGAATCACTATAGAAAGACTCCCTTTCTTTTGCTAAAATACTTCACAAAAAGTGTTTATTCTTTCTTTCTTTAAGCCACTCTTAAGGATTCAATTATTATACTTGTACTTTCAATCCTAAAATCCTAAGAATCAACATACTTGCTATTTGGATGTATAAAAAATGAATGAGAAGAAAATAATAAAAAATAATAATTTATTATTTAATTTGGTAGAATAGTAAAAAAGAATGAAAGAAATTTGCCAAATGATAAAATTATGCTGCTACAAGTCAATAAAGTTGTTAATATGATTCATTAAAAGGTAATTTTAAAATTACTAAGTTTTTGACCTCTTTTCTATACTTACATTGATAGGAAATTAATATGTGGTGAGATACTTTTTTAATAATTTTGCTTTCCATATTATATTTTTTATGGTACTCAAACTAAGCATTGTTTTTAATTAATTTTCTTTTACTTTCATTTTTTTCCATAAACCCTAACAAAGGGAGAGGATTTGGCTTTCCAAAATATGCTTAGAGCTATTTGTTCAAATCAGAGAAAGGTAAAGGAATAAGCAAAAGAAAATAGAAGAAAAGAAATGAGTAACCCATTATTATTTAGATTTTAAATTTGATCAATTGTTAATATAAAATATTTTACATATAAATGAATCTAAATAATACATGTCATTAAAAAATGAATAAAAATTAAAATTTTTTAACATTAATAAAAAAATTTTAATAATTTTTTATTAATATAATAATATATGAATGATTGAAAGACAATGAGTCAAATTTAAATCTTATTACTTATTATG
Organism: Sindora glabra; assembly: GCA_020226215.1. Classification (NCBI taxonomy): domain Eukaryota; kingdom Viridiplantae; phylum Streptophyta; class Magnoliopsida; order Fabales; family Fabaceae; genus Sindora; species Sindora glabra. Next base: position 35,632,768 of record CM035230.1, read on the forward strand.
TTTGATTCAAATAAAAAAAGGAATTAAATTTCTTCTCATTCACTTAGTTGACATTTGATATATCGAGATGAAATTAACTTATTTTTTATTATTAAAATAATTATTATCTTGATTATTATAATCATCTATTATTATGTATTGCTATTATTATTACTATAATTAAAATTTTATTTATTATTGTTCAACTTTGTTATTTATTTATATTTTTTTGTTATATCATTAATATTTTTATTATTCATTAATATTACTTTAATTATGTTATTATTATTAGTTATTATTATTTATTTATTTTATTATTATCATTTGTTATTACTTGTAATTATTATTATTAATGATGATACACCCTGATTCTAGAATGTGGAAATTAGACCTACTGAGTGATTGAAGAAATCAATATTACCTACTTTGAAGTAATTTCATATTTAGAGAAAATAAAACAAAGGAACCAATTTTTTGTAACCGTATATAACAAATTGAATGAAAACATTTCTTTCCGCCTTTTTTTTGTGAATATATCTTCAACCAAAGTGCAACTAAGTATCTTTCCTCTTTAAATTGTATTTTACTTTCTGAAAGGTAAAATATTAATTATAGTTGTTAAATAAAATTAAAAATTGAATAATTATAATTTCAAAACATACTTTTTTATGCAGTTCTTTATTATATTTATCAAATTTTAAGCTGTTTCATTTTCTCACCATCAATTATAAATATTGCACTATATTTTCTAAAGTATAAGATGCATCCTTATACTTCTAAGAAAACCTTATTACATTATTTTAAATTAAAGTCATAATATTAATCATAAAATATATGGGATGGCAATCTTTTTACTAAATTATAAGCAACTCTCAGTATAGATCTCTCCTGTGTAATTTATTTATTTATACCTTAAATCTCAACAAAGCACTCTTCTAATATGACTTAATTAAATTGAAATTTTTGATGAATAGAGGAACGTTATTATCATTTTTATTCAATACAATACCAATTGAAATGGAAGATTGATTCATTCCATATTGTAATGAATTGTGGGAAATATTTTGATAACATAAATTTTTAATTGTCAATTATTTCCCCCTATCAAAATAATTGGTTGAATTATTTGAGACCATTTCATCCATGTCATTTTTTTATAATGCAAGCAAACTTTAATTCTTAAATAATATATTTCTATTGTAGTAGAAAATTCCCCTTTATGTGTAAAAGCTTCTTATCCTCAATTATGATTTTTCATATAAATGATTTTCAATATCTTGTTATTTCACAACAGAATATTTTTCTTTTGCAACAATAAAAAAATCGTACTTTTCTTTGGTAAGAGACACCATGTATAATTTAATAATATAGTGATATTTGATCATAATATTTTAAAAGTTTTATTTTCTATCATATCTATAATTTAAACTAAGAAATATATATATATATATATATATATATATATATATATATATATATATATATATATATATATATATATATATATATATATTAAGTGAGTTACTACTTTTACTATAAAAAAAAGAACAAATACAACTTACTTCTTTTGTTGGCATACACTTAATTGTAAAATAAATTGTATTCACTTTTTAAAATTTATCTTCATTACATTTATAAAATTTTATTTTTATAAAATAACATGCGCCTTCCATTGTTTCCCTTGCCGAGATAAATTAATGTAAATTTAAAGTGTCGGACTAAAAATTTAATTGTGTATTTCTAAGAGTAAAATAATAAATATATAATTAGATAAACTTCCACCTATCAACAATCTGGTTTTCTCCTTTTTTTAAAAAATAATTAAGTGAGATAATTAACTCAAAAATTAAAATATTAACAAAATTTCTCTCATTTTTAAAAAAAAATCATTTTTAAGATTTGAACCTGTGTCTATTAATAATAATAATAAAAAAAGAAATCCACCGAGCCAACATGCTTTTTAAAATGTTAAAACACAACAATCCAAATTTCGTATATATATAATATCCAATAAAACATTGAAATTTAATTATATATATAATATCCAATAAAAATAATATTATTTTATAAATAATAGTATTTTTTTAAAAAAATGATCTGGTTGAATCATGCAAACCGTAAGCGATTTGTATAGTTTGATCAATCTATCACCGACTGACTGATTTTCTAACCAATTTTAAAAGTTAATTGGCCATATCATACAACCAGTTCATAATTTCTCTAGCTAAATTGATTTATCTGACCCTATGTTTAAAACATTGGTTTTTTTTAATCTATTTAAATAACGTAGAATGAAGGTCAAATTGCGTGGCATAACATCAAGAGTAATATCCATCACTCAAAAGACAATTTCACTTTAATATTTTGTTCAGAATTTTATTATAGTTGCGAGGAACTGTTCTCAATATATCTAGTAATCATACGACAAAAATGATTAACTCACATGTAAATTGAACGTGAGTTTTCTAAGAATTTATTTTAATTTTAAGCTGCAATTATTAAATTTGACTTAATAAATAGTTCAATTTAATAATCCAAATTATTATTAAATTATCCAACCAGTTTTAATCTACTTTGAGTAAATTCCCTTTACCTTTAGATGAAATTCACTTTTTTGTTACTTTTATTCTTGTGATATATAATTTTCTTATCAATTTTTTCTTTAAAATATTTATTTGTTTGATTTAATCTTTCCATTAATCTTTGTATAAATATTAAATTGTCTATAAAATTGGACAAATTAATATTTCATAAAGATAAAATTGATAGTTTGAATTTCACAAAGAAGAAAAAAGAGCTTTACTCTTTTCCTTATATATATATATATTACTAGATAGTCACCTGTGCACTATACCAATAAATGTTTATTTTAATAATATAATATTATAATTATATATTAATCATTTATAAAGAGGATTAAATAAAAATTTAATCAAGCTTATAGCTTTTATTCAATATTTAAGTAGGTAATTGATTTTAAATTCAAACATCATATTCATTAGACACTATTTTTCAATATAATTATTAATACTAATATTTATATTTAATAACATAATTTACAATAATAATATTTTTTAATGGTAATATATTTTTTATTTATCACATTATAATAGAAAATAAAATTTTAAAAATAATAATTTTATTCATTTGTAATATTCATTTTAATAATATAATATTATAATTATATATCAATTATTTATAAAGAAGATTGGATAAAAATTGATTAATATATAACTAATAACTCTAAGAAAGAAAGTTATTTCTCTATTCATTTTGTTCAACATTTATTTTACCAAAAAAATGAATTTTAAATTCAGATATTACATTAATTAGATATTATTTTTTAAGATAAAAATTATCATTAATATTAATATTTGATAATATCATTTATGATAAGAATAAAATAGATTTTTTTGAAATGGCAATATGATAAGAAGAGAAAGTGTATTATAGATGAAAGCTTGTAAATTTTAAATTGAATGTAAAATGAGGTGAAAATAAAGATAAAAAAAATTTCTAATCAAATCAAATAAAAATAAAAAATAAAAAAATTCAAATAAAATTAGATGAAGATAAGGATAAAATAATTTTTAAATTTTAAAATAAAAAATACTATATTTATTAATCTCAATATTTTTATATAAATTTAAGGTAATAAAAATGACCTATTTATATATATTCTTAATTGCAAATTTGTAAATTTCATAACTGATAATTTATATATTTATATGATAGTTCTTTTTCTTTCATAATTTCCTCTAAAATTATACGTTTTCTGTTAAATAGTGAATAGTTAAAAAATATACCTAATGAAATAAATTATATAAGAACATGTATATTTTGTAGCTTACATATCAAGAATTTATTAAACTAATGAAAATCAATTAAATTATAAATTTTTACGATAGTATAAAAAGATGTAAAAGAAATCATAGAAAAAAGCCGATAGTCTTTAATTCAAATAATATCTTATATCCCTTAATAGCTTTATGCCTTTCACTATATTAAGGATTCGATCCCTAGTCGTCGTGTATGTATATTTAGTGATTTAATTACTTCTACGATCATTCAAAAATAATCATAGAAAGGAATTTACATGATAGAAACAACTTTGATTGAGTAATTATAAAAAGTCAAAAGTAGTAAGAAAGAATATTTATAAATATTAAAGATAAAGATTAAAACTATCATTTTAAAGAAGATAATGACTTTGAAGTAACTGAAGGTGAATATTGAATATAGAGATGAAAATTTTCATCTTAAATAAAATGATAGTTTTGAAATAATTAAAGATGGAGAGAGAGAAAAGAAGTAAAACGTAAATGTAATTTGAGAAGATTTTCATGAGAACAAAATAAATAGGTAATTATGAATTCTAGTTATAGATAAAGATTTGAATTTAATTTTTTATTGAGAAATGATTTAATATTAAAAAGATAAATGAAAGAAGCAATTAGTAACTTTATATTTATTTCTTATTATTGATGATTAATAAATTTAAGAAAATTATTTTTTTATTTCATAATTTGTCTTTCAAGTAGAGAAAGAATTTTTTTTATTTCATAATTTATCTTTCAAATGGAAAAGAAATAATAAATTAACTTTTTATTTAAAAAATACAAATTAATATATAAAAAATTATGAGAATAACATTTATTATAATAAGAAATAAAAAATATTATAGCTAAATGTGATTGAGTCTATTAAAATAAAATTAGTATAAAATACGTCTATTATCCAACCTATAAAAGATGAATGCGGCTAGAATTTACTTATACAAGGCCACAGTATATCTCCTCTCCATATTGATTCCTTGCCACATTAGAAATGTTATCTACTGCCAAATTTGATAGAAGGGAAGATCTTCTTCTCTCCAGATACATTTATGTACTATTGATTTTTTTTAAAAGTTATAGTAAATTAATAAATCAAGGAGCATGTAACTTTAATCTCTTTCAATTTTATATAAATTTTTTATATTATTAATGAGAGAGAAGAATACATATTATTAAAAAAAAAAGTAATTAAATTTTTTTAACAATGGTAAAAGAATTTTTAATAATTTTTTATTGATATAAAATCACATGAATGAATGATAGTATAAAATTAATTTATATTAATAATGAATTAAATTTAAATTTATTTTTATATATTATTTTATAAATATCTATGCTATATTAATATAACTCACAAAATTACAATTGAAAATTATTGTACATAATATTGTAAAATTAAGTTATATAGTCAAATTTATATTATTTTTTAAGAGGGATCAATTTATATTTTTTCAAAAAAATTCTTATCCATATTAAATTAAAAAAATTTCAAAGGTTGGGGCCATGGCCCCTAACCATAAGGAGGCTTGGCCTCTATTTCTTTCCCTTCTAAAGATCCCCAACCAAAGTGTAATTAATCAGTATCTTTCCTCTTTAAATTATATTTTACGTTTTAAAGGGTATAATATATAATTATAGTTATTAATAAAAAATTAAAAATAAATAATTACAATTTTAAAACCTATTATTTTAAAGGTCTTTATAATATTTACCAATTTTTAAGTTATTTCATTTTCTCACGCACAATTATCAACATTACACTATATTTTCTTAAGATGCATTCTTATCTTTTCAAGTAAACTTTACTTCATTATTTTAAGTTAAAGTCATCATATTAATCATAAAATATATGGTATAATTATCTTTTTTACCAAATTATAAGCAACCCTCTGGTCAGGTCTCTCATCTGTAATTTATTTATTTATACTTCAGATCTCAATAGAGCACTCTTCCAATATGACTTAATTAAACTAAAATTTGGATGAATAGAGGAACACTATTATCATTTTTATTCAATACAATATTAATTAAAATGGATAATCGACTCATTTCATATTATAAGGAATTGTGAGAAATATTTTGATAACATAAAATTTTAATTATCAATGATTTCCCACAACTATAAGAATTGGTTTAATTACTTGCGACCTTCATAAAAATTCCTCCATATCATTCTTTTTATGAAGTGAGCCAACTTCGATTCTTGAATATTCTATTTCTATTGTAATAGAAAATTCCTCTTTATATGTAAAAGCTCTTTATTCTCAATTATAAATTTTTATATAAATAATTTTTCAATATCTTGCTATTTCACGACAAAATATTTTTCTTTTGCCATCGATAAAAAAAAGTCATACATTTCTTTAGTGAGAGGCATTATATATAGATTCCGTTTTGCACAACAAATAATCTAACTTATAACTTATTGACCTGATCAATAAGTTATAAGTTATATTTTAAATGTATTTTTTGTACTAACTTATAAGTTCTGATTTAATAAATTACCTAAAATACCTTATAGTTTATAAAGTACTACTTTAAATTCTTTCTAAATCTATTCTTATTTTTTTTTATTAATTTACAACACATACCTCTTATAATATAAATTTAAATAATTTTTTATAAAATATAATTAATTTAATTTTAATATAATTATATCCTAATTTTAAATTATAAATATATAAAAAATATATATAAATAAATAATTATAATTTTATAATAAATAATAAAATAAAAATTATATAAATAAATATATAAATTTATAAAATATAATTAATTAAATATTAAATATTATACTTTTATTTTAAAATTTTTAATTAAATTAATATAATTTAATTTTTAGATAAATATAAATTATTTTAATCATATGTCTATTTCTATTAATATGTCATTTTATATTTTTTTACAATTTCAATTATTTCAATGATTAATTTTACGAAATACTTTAATTAATTTATTAATTATCAGCTATCAGTTAACTTATTAGCTTACCAAAAAGATTATTAGTTATCAGTTAACTTATCAGTTATTTACATGAAACAAGTTATAAGTTTTGTTTCGCGTAATAAATAAGGTAACTTATAACTTAGTAATCTGATCAAGAAATTATAAGAATAATTTAATAGTTAGTATATAGAGGTATTTCTTGTATTAGCTTATAAACTTATAAGTTATCTAGAGTAGTTTATAACTTATAAGTTATTATATCTTCAAATTGTTTCTAAATCTATCTTTATTTTGCAACCCATACCCTTTGTAATATAAATTTAAATAATTTTATAAAATATAATTAATTTAATTTTAACATAATTATATCCTAATTTTAGATTATAAATATATAAAAATATATATGTAAATAAATAATATCATAAAATATAATTTATTATATTTTAAGTAATTATAATTTTATATAAATGATAAAATAAAAATTATATAAATAAATATATAAATTTATAAAATATAATTAATTAAATATTGAATATTATATTTTTATTTTAAAATTTTAATTACATTAATATAATTTAATTTTTAAATAAATATAAATTATTTTAATTATATATCTACTTTTATTAATATATCTTTTAAAATTATTTTATAATTTTAACTAACTTAATAATTCATTTATTATTTATTAATTATAAATTATCAATTATTAATTAATTTATTAATTATTAACTAATTTATCAACAGTTGCTCGTATAAAAGAGAGTCATAATCCCACCTAATAACTTTTCGCTCATAATAACTCAAGGTACATCTCACTCGTACAAATCTGTACATTCTCCGATTCAATCCTGTCCGTTCACTTGTGGAGTTATTTACTCAGTCAATTTCAAGCGTTGCTGCAACGCCCATAACAAAAGAATAAAATACATTTACAAAAAAAAAAAGGATAAATATAATATAATGATGCCGTGACATCTGAATACATTGTCCTAAGTGTTTAATTCTCTATCATATTTTTTATTCAAACTCAAAATTATATATATATATATATATATATATATATATTCAGTGAATTATTACTTTTACTATTAATTATATTTAATTGTAAAATCAATTGTATTCACTTTTTAAAATTTACGTTAATTACATTTATACATTTTTATTTTTTTATAAAATAACATGCATCTTCTTTTTTTCCTTTTCCTTGCCAAGATGAATTAATGTAAGTTTAAGGTGTCCGAATAAAAAATGTAATTGTGTATTTCTAAGAGTAAAATAATAAATATATAATTAGATAAACTTTCAATCACGACCTCTCTGTAATTTGGTTTTCTTTTTTTTAAAAAAAAATAAGCAAGTGAGATAATTACTTTAATGATTAAAATATTGATAAATTTCTTTCTTTTTAAAAAGAATCATTTCTAAGATTCGAACCATGTCCATTAAAAAAAAATCCACCTAACCAACATGCTTTTCATAACGTTAAAACACAACAATCCAATTATCATCACCAAATTATTATCATAATTGACGGTTTTTTTCTATCTATTTTTAAACGAGATAAAGGGACGAAATTAAGATGACATAAATATATAAAAACTTGAATTTATACGATAATTTTAGTTTAGTGGCATGACGCTATTGAAATAACCCCCGTACACATTGTTTGACTTGTTTGGGACGTTGTTGAGATTGACGGAGTTCCTGTAGGAAAGAGTAGAATGCGTGCAACTGATTATAAGTTAGAAGGATATATCACCGAATTTAAAAGTAAAAGAGGACAAATTACACAAATTATATGTAATTTAGACTAATATTTTATTTTGTGACATATTCACACCTGCATCTTTATTGCTATTTTAAAAATTGAATTGGTTATTAAATTAAAAATGAGAATGGTTCAAGATTCAAAGTTGAACCGATGCTATAATATAAACAAAAAATTATAATATATGAAAATTAAAAATAATTATATTATTACAAATTTAAATTTATATATATAAATATGAAAATATTTTAAATATTATTAAATAATATTAAATAATTTTATAAGTTATAAATTAAAATTATCACAAAAAATTAATACGAACTAGTTCTGTAACTTTCATTTTAGAAATAAAGTAATTTTTAACTATTTAAAATATTAAACTTTAATTATATATAATATTTAATAAAATAATATTATTTTTATAAATAATTATTATTATTTAGAAAAATTGATTAAACTTATGATTTGACCAATTTATCACCTGTGGATTTTCTAACCAATTTTAGAAGTTAACCGGCCAAATCCCACAATCTGTTCACCATTTCTCCAGTTAAATTTACTTTGATCCTATTTCTAAAAGATAGGCTTTATGTATCTAAATAAGGGAGGATAAGGGTCAAATTGCTTGGCATAACATCAAGAATAATATCTATCACTCAAAATACTAGGGGTGACAATTCGTGTCCGCAAGTTGTGTTCGTGTCGGGTTGAGGGGTGGCTTGGACCCATTTACAATCAACCCGAACATGACATGAATAAATAAATGGGTTGACACGACACGATCCGTATAACCCGAATAATGGACAACTCGATTTGTACATACAGATAAGGCACAACCCGTTTAACCTGTTTAATATTATCAACCCGATTATCAATCCGTCTAACAAAATTAACAACTTTCTAGTGAAAAATACAAACTTTAATATTGCAATTCTAAGTTTTAACATCATAATCAACATGTCTTTAACATACATATTTAAATAAAACATATATCTAAGGAAAATCCCAATAATAGAAGCTAACAAACTAAATAAAACACATATTCCAAATTTTTCTTCATCATATACTTGTTGTATATCCTTGACAGCATTTGCAAATTTGTCCTTAAGTACATGTTCAATCCTTATCTTCATTGTTGTTGTTGAGCTTGGACAACTTCCACATGCTCCTATTTATCATTTTCAATCCAAGGAAAACCTTGATATGTTAGTTTAAATTAAGAAAAGTAAATGAAACTGTTAATAAAAAACTACAGCAAACAAAAATAATTACTACTAGTTATATAACATCGTTCATGTTGTAAAATTAAAGGAGCATTCACACACAGATTGTAAATTACTTGCTGTTGAAGATGACATTAAGGAACATTCACACACAAATTGAGTTGCTGCTGATTCTGTGATGAAGATGACGTTAAAAAGAAAAAAAACAAGCAAGGAGGACAAACCGACAGAGCAACACCTAAGAAGAAGACGACAAGATGACATGGGATTCAGCAAGACGACTTTGCTGACACCAACTCAACACTTTCTTATGCAGAAGATGTGGTATGGATGAAGAGAGGATACATATAATCCGTTTATACTATATTTCTTATGTAAAAAGAAAAATCTTGATACTTTAAAAGATGCTATTAAAGCATTTAAGTTATACATACGGATACGGTAAAGAAAACTAACTTTATTATCTTTTCTTACAAATCTTAATGGTAGAAAGGAATTTATACAATTATTTGTTTAACGTGTTTCATTGCATAAAAATTGAATTTTTAAAACCACTTTTACATCTAAAATTAATTTTAAAATAAAATTAAAAATAATGGAAGTGAAAGACTTAAAAAAAAACCATAAAATACCAGAACTTTGTCAGAGGACAGAGCAACATGCAAGAAGACAACAAGAGGAAGACAACAAGAAGACATAGGATTCTAATTTTATACGAAATATACTTTAAGAAGACAACAACTTTGTCAGAGAAGGTACCTTAAACTGAATTATTCTAAGGTAAATTAAAGTAAAATTTGGACCAAAATTACTAACCTTACTTTAAGAATTTCCAAGAACATTGCTTGAGCATTGTCCTGAAGCATTTTCTTTCCTATTGAGTTCCACATCCACCATGTCTTCAGGGAGCTCCTCCAAATTTGGTTGGAAGGATTCTATAATGTCATAAACAACTAAAAAATTAACCAGCAAATAAAACTAAAAATAAATTATTGTATGTTCATTTTTTAAATATACCTATTGTACATCCATAGAGCCAATCCCTTGTGCAAACTAATGCTTCAACACATTCAGGTTTAAGGGCACTTCTAAATTGATCAAGAACACGTCCTTCAACACTAAAAGTTGATTCTGATGCAACAGTTGAAATAGGAATGCTCAACACATCACGAGCCATGGAAGAAAGTTGAGGGTATTGAAATTGATTTGCTTTCCACCAAGAAAGGATATCCAATTGAGTTTTCCTATCAACTCTTTGTTCATCCAAGTAAAGTTCCAACTCTGACTTTAGAGCATTTCCATAAAATTCCTCACTTTCAAAAGACTCAAATTCCTACATTTGAATAAATTAATGCATTAGAACAGCAATCAAATTGTTGAAAAGGTAACAAGAAAATCAACTAGAAACAAATAAAGAATAATAACTTACATTCATTACATCTCTTATTTTCGAACTAAAAGACTCCCATCCATTTGAGGTACCAATACCTCTATCAGAAGTTGAAGAATTTCTTATGGCTGGATTTTCCATATACTCATTGAAAAGGGAAAAAAGCTTATCTCGGACAATTGTAAGTTCAAAAGAACTACTAATCCCATAAAGCTTCTTGTAGCAAAAGTCCACAAACTGAATTTTGTATCGAGGATCTAGTATGACTGCAATAGCTAATATTCTACTAAAATCACCCCAATACTTTTGGAACTTTTCAAACATTTGAATAGCCATTTTTTTAAAGTACTCATCTTCACTTTCCATATGTTGTTTCAATGTCAAGTGAGCCATGAAAACAGAAGGGAAATACAAGTTTGAAGTGGGATACTTAATTCCAGAAAAAACACAAGTAATTTCATAGAAAACTGTAAGAAACTTATTTATCTTTTCCACCTTATCCCATTCACTTTTAGATGGACAAGAAGTATAATTAGAATCAAGTATTTTCAAATGTTGGAAAGCACGCTTATAAAATAAAGCACTTTCAATCATAAGGAAAGTTGAATTCCATCTAGTAGGCACATCTTGCCTCAAACCTTTTTTCCCATCCAATCCTGATTGCCTAACACAATTCAACCACTTTTCCTTTTTAACTTGTGACCTTCTCACATATTTGACACTTTCACGAATCTTACATACTGATTCATTAATTTCTTTCAATCCATCTTGCACTACAAGATTAAGTATATGAGCACAACACTGAATGTGAAAATATTCACCATCACAAGGAAGTAAATTTGTCAAATTCAATTGTGTTATCAACAAATCAATGCAAGCTTTGTTGGCACTAGCATTATCTAAGGTAAGTGCAAACACTTTCTTCTGAATTCCCCACTCAAAAAGTAAACTCCAAATTTTCTCATATAAGTTTATGCCATTGTGTGGAGGAGGCATGAAAGAAAAGTTTAAAATCTTTTTATGCAACACCCAATCTTTGTCAATGAAATGAGCCGTTAAACAAATATAACCATCAGTAGTTATAGAGCTCCACAAATCAGATGTTAATGAAATCCTACCAGGAATTGATTCTAACAAAGATTTAACCTTAGCCTTTTCCTTTGAGTGCATTTTCAAAATATCAGATCTACATGTATTTCTAGACACAAATTTATCTCGGGACGTGCATACTTAAGGGCTGTCATAATGCCTTCATATTCAACAAATTGAAAAGGCAAATCATGCTTTATAATTGCAGCAATCCATAACTCTTTAAATATGTCAAGATCAAATTTACTTGTAGTTAGTCCCATTTGCCCACTTTCTCCACTGATGACCATTTGAGCAATATCATTTGTGTCTAGCCTTGGACATTTTGCTATATGTCGTTTCATATTACCAGTTCCATATGTACCTTCAGCAATATACACTTGCCCACAAGCTTTGCATTTTGCTTTTTTCTTTCTATTTGCTCCATAAAATGCATTAAAAAACTTCCAAACAGAAGAAGTGTGCTTCCTTTTACGCTTTCCATGTGTTCCCACAATAGTTTTTGAACCCTCAACTTCCTCTAGTTCTATTTGTTCCTCATTTTCATTAACTGTTGGAAGTGAATCATCTAATCTCGGAGTTGTATCAAAGTTCTCAGTTGTGCTATCTAAATTCATCTGCATACAACAATTAAAAAAGATGTCATCATAAGTAGTAAACAATGAAATGACATCAATATACCACTTACTATATCATAAGAATCTTGATTGAAGCATATAATTATAAAAAATAGAACAAACAAAACCTAAGTCTTATAAAACATTTCTACAAATGCCCTCAATCATCCATAATGTCATCATAGCAACTTAATTTTGATAATACATCTTAATCTAAGTTAATAAATAAAATATCAGTTCCTCTTAAACTCAAAAATACGTCATGGATCTTTCCTCCTTATGTATATTCATCGATGAGAATGAAAGCAATAAAAAGCCACTGACAGAGTAAAGGCACAAACACGACAATGACTCAGTTAACCCCTCTTGAGTTTTCTGAATGGAATGAAAGTAATAAATAGCCACTGACAGAGAGTTATAGTATGCAATAGGTTGATAAGATCCTCCATTATTTTTATAATCGAAAATATCAAAGGATAGAAAGTGGACTTAGATCTATTTTGTTCTGTTTTTGGAAAAAAATGGGTTTTTAATTCACCTTTTTTATGATGATAGACACTAGACAGTGGAATTCTCATAAAATGACAGAAACGTTTTCCTACATTTTAGTTAGATAGTTGACACTTCAAACCATAATAACAATATAACCTCCCAGTATGACTAACATTATTTGGAATGTAATTAAAGTGTGAATTTGAAAATGGTTTGATATTTCAATGTTTGTGGCCTGAAATTGTGTTAGTAAAGTAGCCTTAATTGGTGATGTTCTGCCTATAAAGATTGAATATTTCTAATTTTTTTTAGCAATATGGTGTGCCCCCCCAAGTACTTCATCTAGGGACTGCACAGTAAACACACTAATTTATTTATATTCATACTATTATACATAGAGAGTGCAGTTTTATATACATTAACCATAAAAAAAATTAATGTTATGCGTTCCATATTTTTTGATATTTAATATGATAGTATAAGTGTATATATATATATATATATATAAATTTAAAATATGCAATGATATTTCATTTTTTGGTACATATCATGTTTTTTTTTCTACATTTGTAAATAATAATAGTATTCTATTTTTTTTTCTTGTTTTAATAGTTTTATTTATTCTCTCTCATATAAAAGACAAAATCATGGATTCTGATCCATACAAAAGAGTGCATCATTACACATAAAAACATTAGGCGCGAGGATAGTAACTTTTTAACAATGAAAGCACCATCAGTGCTACAATTAACATGCAAAAACCTCACTTGAACTAGTATTACATACGTATATACACATAACATTAAGAAGTTAAATTTGATGAGTGGTCCTACAATAATGCAACACAGCAAGTAAACAGAGATAAGTAGAACACTAACCATTGGAAGCAAAACCACCCCTTAATGTCAATAATGTTAATGTAATGTCACTAATTCACTATCATAAGTTTATTTTTAGCTTACTATTTATATTTTCACTATTTAATTTATAGGTATTGTCTCCCCTTGCATGACAGAATGATTTGCCCTCATTCAAACTTTATTCAAAGCCATCGAGTTAGCTTTTATCTCTATTGGGACATAGGTGCAATACAGACAAAATAAGACTATAAGACTAGTTCTTATCTCATTTAAACTTTGATTTTATTATTATTATTCTAGCACTTATTAGCACCTAAAAACAAGATTAGATATAAGAGTCTAAGACTATAAGAATACTGAATACGTGCCTCATCCCCAAAATTCATAGTATTACCTTAGAAAAATCACTAAGACTCACCACAAAGCTTTTGACTTCAGATAAAGCAAAAATCGAGCTGAGATTCCAAGATTGCTGATGCTGATCTGTTGTGCTACTGCTCTGCTACACTGCAACTAAGTGTTGATGGCTAGTTAGCTACTACACCTCACCGACTTACCATCCTCATGAGCTGAGCTTGGTTTTTTTCAAATGGTTGAGTTATGTATAGTGGAACCAAGGAAGGGGAGGAGGATGGCAAATGGCTTACAGCTATAACAATATAACTTAGGGTTTCTAGTTTCCACTTTCCAGTTTTGTTTGCTTTGGGCCATTAGCTGTGGAGTGAAGACTGAAGACTGAAGACTGAAAAGTCTGAAGTCTGGACTAAGACAAATTGACAAAGTGTGGACTGTGGAGTCTGTCTATCTGTGACTGTGACTCTATGCGGAGGAGTTTTACTATTTAGTTTTTTAGACTTTTTTTAGCGTTTTATAGTTTTACTATGAGTTAATAATATAAATTATAACTATAATAATAATTATTTAAAATTTTAAATTAATTTAATCATTTTTATAATATATAAATTAAATTATATAATTTAGTAAAATGGGTTACACGGGTCGGGTTCGGGTCCATTAACCCGATTATAGACTTGTTTAAAATAAACGGGTCATAACGGGTTGACCCGAACCCGACACGATTTTTTTCGTGTCAAACGGTTGACCCGTTTATAACTCGAACCCGATTACAGCTGACCTGAACCCGTATAACTCGTGTTGTATTTTCGTATCGTGTTGAAAATTGCCACCCCTATAAAATACAATTTCATTTCTTTAATATTTTTGTTCAGAATTTTATTATAGTTGTGAGAAACAGTACTGAATATATATAGTAATCATACAACAAAAATGATTAACACACGTGTAAATTGAACTTGAGTTTTTGAATTTTTTTTATTTTGAGCTGCAATTAATTAAATTTTTAATTTTTATCAAATTTGAATTAATAAATAGTTCAATTTAATGATCCAAAGTATTATTCAATTATCCAATAAATTTTAATTTACCTTTGAGTAAATCCCCTTTATCTTTATGTGAAATTCACTTTTTATTACTTTTGTTCCCTTGATGTATAATTTTTTTTAGTTTTTCCTCTTTAAAATATATATTTATTCAATTTTGTCCTTCTATTAATATTTATATAAAGATTAAATTGTCTACAAAATTAGTTAAATTAATATTTCATAAAAATAAAATTGACAAAATATGAATTTCACAAAGAAGAAAAAGGAGCTTTATTCTTTACCTTTTAGATATATGTATGTATTATTTTATAAAAAGTGTGATTGAAATTGTTAAGACAAAATCAATGTAAAATACACCTATTATCGAATATGGGTGGACTTAATTAGAATATATAAGGTTACAATATATCTCTTCTCTAAATTGCTTGCCCCATTAAAAATATCATCTACTGCCAAATGTGATGGAAGGGAAGATCGTACTCTCTTCGGATACATTTATATATTATTGATTTTTTTTTCAAGTTATTGTAAATCAATAAATAAAAAAGCACATAATTCTAATCTCTTTCAATTTTATTTAATTACTTCATCAGTGATTCTAAATATGATATTGATATCCAATTGAATTTTTTTAAAATTCTTACAGAATTTTTTACACCCTCTAATAAATAGCATAGGATCTGTTATTATTATTTTTTTAATGAGGATGAAGAGTGAATAAAATAAGAGTATTCATTGAATACTATGTACACTAGGAGTTAATGCATACATACTACTTATTTTCCTGAGAATTGGTTCTAGTCAGCAGAAGAGTGATAAAAATTGTCAGAGAAATAATTTTGATGAGTTCCTGGAATCAAAAGCAGTAATAATTAAATGCTTGGTTGACCCATGTTGTATCTCTACTATCTAAAATTCTAAATGAAGCAATGGAAGAATTAAAGCTAGTTATTCTGTATTAATCCATAGGTATATGTAATCAGCTTGCAGCCAAATTAACTTGAAACTAGATTTTGCTGATGTTTTGTATTAATTCATATAGGTATAATATGTATCAACTGGTAACCAAATTCTGCTGTTTAGCTATATATATTATGCTTAAGATCTAAAAAATTTATCAATTTGCTATGTCTTGGACTCAGACCCATAATACTATGAAGTAGAGAAGGAAGAAACTCAAAGATAACATCGCATACTACTGTAGCACTAGTAATCGAAGGAGAATTTATCAATTTGGTGCACACAATACTCAAACTAATCATAACTGTAGAATTAGGAATTATAATAGAGTTTTTCTCGTATTAGCTAAGAAATTAATTGAAACAAAATAAGATTTGAATCATTTCAATTTTTTACCTTGTTAATTTCCTTTAATTCGCAGTGAAGATACAATTTCTTATTATGAAACTTCTAATTTTTTTACACAGTGCAACTATTCTAATAAAAGAAAAAAGATTTCCGCATATGTACTGCCCAAAAAGTAATTAATTAAGAACACTCCAAATACTAATCTTCATCATCTCATTTGCAAAAAATTATGGGCAAGGTAGTGTAGAAATTTAGACTTATAATCTGATGGCCTGAATTAACTAAATTTTGTACGTATGTTCGCATCCAATTGTACAATTTTCTGCACTACCATTCCATTGAGAATATCTGCAAGACTTAAGAAAATAATCTATCAATTAAACACTATTTATGTATAAAAAACAACAACTAATATACTGGCTTCTCTTTTTCTTTCCATTCCAAACCAAAAAATCTGCATGGTGAAAACCTAACCTTGTACTCAGAAATGGTCTCCAGCTTTGGTGTCCAAACCTGATCCTTAGATTTGACCAATTGATCATAGTGCTTCTGAAGCTCAGGAGTGCTACACAAAGAGCTGTTACAGCTGGGGCTACCTGCTGAAGATGAACCAATATTTTCTTTGTCTCCATAGATGAGCCTTGTTATGAATTCTGGCACGACTTTAATCAATATCCTTCCATTGGAACCCTTCAAGTACTCAAATGAGCACTCTCCAAATTTTATGGGAGACCTGTTAGGGTTAGCGCCGCCGAAGGCAGCCAGCGACGCCGCTGAGAGGAAGTTGCATGCAAAGCGGTCGATGGGAAGAACAAAGTAGGTTTGGCCCGGCATGAGCTCGTCGTCGATGGCCAGCGCCGGAATCGGGTGGCCGATGAAGAAGGAATCTGCATGGCACACCATTTTGTCCGGAAACTCGAACATGATCTCGCCGGCGATGTGTTTTCCTTTCAGAGATCTTGTGATTCCTTCCCAGAAAATGAGCTTCACCGAAGAACAATTGTGATGAGGTTGTTGAAAACATGGAGCTGTGGCTATTGTGTTTCCCATTTCACTGAAGATTTGAAATTTAAATTACGGTTGCAGTGGCGGCAGAGGTACCTCTTGGTTGCAGAGAATTGTGAGATAACATTAAAAAAAAAAGAAAAAGATTAAAACAGATCTAACCGATAAAAACAGATTGTGTTGAAATTGTGACGAGGTAGATAAAACGCATATTTGTGTTCGTATTTTGCAGTTGGAAGAGAAACGCAGAGAGATTTGAGAAATGGATGTTAGACAGACAAGGAAGAAGAAAGGTCTGGATTATATATACAAGGAGATGAGTTTAAAAGCAAGAAATTGACTTAGTTAAAGTCTAGGTTTGTTTTTGAGTAGTGTCTTTTGATGGGGTCGGTGGGCTGGTCAGCCAAGCCGGCTTTGAACGATTTGATATCTCCCTCTCCTCGTGATGTGATGTACAAGTTTTATATCAATAAATTAAAATTAAAATATAAAATTATAAATTTTTAAATGATTATTTAAATTAAATTATATTTTAATTTTAATCAATGATATATATAATATATCTAATGAATATAATTTATTTCATTATTTTTATGTAAAAATAGTTTTGTCACTTGAAATTCATAATTTTCTTATGAGTATGTATACCACTCATGGGAAGTGGGGTATCGGGGTACACCATAAGACCTAGTTATACTTTAGATTGACAAATTTTCAATATATGTAATATGAGGAAATATTAACGATTAAATCTGAACAGAGGATTTTTCCTCGAATTTTACATGAGCTTATTGGGTATTAGTTTGGCATGTTTATGATAAATTATTATTATTGTTGGAATGAGGCAGAGTGGGGTATAGAAGTTGTCGGCAATGCAGAAGATGGTGGGGAGCCTGGTATTCGGATGGGCTGTCTTCTTCGCATTGATGCTATAGAGATGTCATTCTGTTCGGATGACATATCTTTGTTTTTTGTTTTGTTCGGATGACTCATCCTATATTCTTTGGGAGACTTTTGAGGGCAGCTTTTTGTAACTGAGGAGTATCATTTACTTTATATTGTGCCATTATTATATTGGTTTATTTTTCTTCACCATTCATGTTTCCTGCCTCTTTGGACTAATATTTTTTTGTTCACTCCCACAACTTACATTGGTCCTCTAAAACATAGAAGAGACCAGAATGCATGCCCCATATTGTCTGGTATAGACATACCATACTCAATCACATTCTTTATAAATCTCTATTAATTTATTTAATAATTTAATTATTTCTTATTATTGATGATAAATAAATGTAAAAAAAATTATTTTTTATTTCATAATTTATTTTTCAAATCGAGAAAAATAACAAATTAAATTTTCATTAAAAAAATAAATTGACATATAACAAATTATGAAAATAATACTTATTATAATAAAAAATTAAAAATATTATAGTTAATATATAATATAAAAATTTATAACGAATGTGATTGAACCTATTAAAATAAAATTAGCATAAATTACATGTATTATAGAATCCACAATCGATGAGTTTGGTTAGAATTTACTTATATGAAGCCATAGCATATCTCCTCTCTATATTGATTCCTTGCCCCATTAAAAATGTCATCGCCAAATGTGATAGAAGGGAAGATCTTGTTTGCTCCCGATACATTTATGTACTATTGATTTTTTTTTTTAAAGTTATAGTAAATTAATAAATCAAGGAGCATGTAACTTTAATCTCTTTCAATTTTATGTAAAATTTTTATGCAATTAATGAGAGAGAAGAATACACATTATTAAAAAAAGAAAAAGTAATTAAGAATTTTCAATAGTGGTAAAAGAAATTTTAATAATTTTTTATTGATATAAAAATACATGAATAAATGATAGTATAAAATTAGTTTACATTGATAATGAATTAAATTTAAATCCATTTTTATATATTATTTTATAAATATCTATGCTATGTATAAATATAACTCACATAATTAAATTGAAAATTATTGTACATAATATTGTAAAATTAAGTTATATAGTCAAAATTATATTATTTTTAAGAGGGATCAATTTATATATATATATATTTTAAAATTCTTATTTATATCAAATTAAAAAAGTTTCAAAGGTTAGGGGGAGGCTCCGCCTCTGTTTCTTTCCTTTCTAAAGATCTCCAACCAAAGTGTAATTAATCGGGTATCTTTCCTCTTTAAATGGTATTTTACGTTTTAAAGGGTATAATATATAGTTATAGTTATTAATAAAAATTAAAAAATGAATAATTACAATTTTAAAACTTATTATTTTTAAAGGTCTTTATTATATTTATCAATTTTAAACCATTTAATTTTTTCATGCACAATTATTAATATTACAGTATATTTTCTAAAGTATAAGATGCATTCTTATCTTTTTAAATGAACTTTACTTCATTATTTTAAATTAAAGTCATCATATTGATCATAAAATATATGGTATGATTATCTTTTTACTAAATTATAAGGAACTCTCGGTGTAGGTCTCTCATCTGCAATTTATTTCTTTATACTTTAGATCTCAAGAAAGTACTCTTCCAATATGACTTAATTAAACTAAAATTTTGGATGAATAGAGGAATACTATTATCATATTTATTCAGTACAATATTAATTAAAATGAATAATTAACTCATTCTATATTATAAGAAATTGTGAGAAATATTTTGATAATATAAATTTTTAATTATCAATGATTTCCCACCATCAAAAAAATAGTTTTAATTGCTTGAGACCATTTCATAAAAATTCCTCCATATCGTTCTTTTTATAAAGTAAGTCAAGTTCGATTCTTAAATATTCTATTTCTATTGAAATAGAAAATTCCTCGTTATGTGTAAAAAGCTCCTTATTCTCAATTATGAATTTTCATATAAATATTTTTTCAATATCTTATTATCTCACGACAGAATATTTTTCTTTTGCGACGATAAAAAGATCATACTTTTTTCTAGTGAGAGACAGTGTATATAGTCCCACCTAATAACTTCTCGCTCATGATAACAGGAGGTACATCTCACTTGTACAAATCACTTCATTCTCCAATTCAATCCAGTCCATTCACCTGTAGAGTTATTTGCTCGGTTAGTTTCTAACATTTCTGCAACGCCCATAACATAGGAATAAAATATATTTAATAAAAATATAATATAATGATATAGTGACATCCGATTGTATTGTCTCAAGAGCTTAACTTTCTAATCATATTTGTGAATCAAACACAAAATTAAATATGTATATATTAAATGAATTACTACTCTTACTATTAATTACATTTAATTGTAAAATTAATTGGGTTCACTTTTTAAAATTTACCTTAATTACATTTATATATTTTTATTTTTTATAAAATAATGTGCGCCTTCTTTTTTTCCTTGCCAAGGTGAATTGATGTAAGTTTAAAGTGTCCGAATAAACAATGTAATTGTGTATTTCTAAAAATAAAATAATAAATATATAATTAGATAAACTTCCGATCACGACCTCTCTGTAATTTGGTTTTCTTTTTTATTAAAAAAATAAGTAAGTGAGACAATCACTTTATCGATTAAAATATTAATGAATTCCATTTTTTTAAAAAAGAATCATTTCTAAAATTTGAACCATGTCCATTAAAAAAAAAAATCCACCTAACTAACATGCTTTTCATAATGTTAAAACACAACAATCCCATTGTCAGCACCAAATTATTATCATAATTGAAGGTTTTTCTATCTATTTTTAAACAAGATAAAGGGAGGAAATTAAGATTATGACATAAATATATAAGAACTTGAATTTACACTATAATTATAGTTCAGTGGTATGACACTATTGGAATAACCCCCCGTACGCATTGTTTGACTTGTTTGGGACGCTGTTAAGATTGACGGAGTTCCTATAGGAAAGAGTAGAATGCGTGCAACTGATTATAATTTAGAAGGATATATCACCGAATTTAAAAGTAAAAGAGGATAAATTACACAAATTATATGTAATTTAGACTAATATTTTATTTTGTGACATTTTCACACATGCATTTTTATTGCTATTTTAAAAATTGAATCGGTCATTAAATTAAAAATGAAAATGATTCAAGATTCAAAGTTGAACCCATATTATGATATAAACAAAAAATTATAATATGTAAAAATTAAAAATGATTACATTATCACAAATTTAATTTTATATAAATATGAAACTATTTTAAATATTATCAAATAATTTTATAAGTTAATAATTAAAATTATCACAAAAAATTAATATGAAACTTTTCTAGTTAGAATATTGAACTTTAATTATATATAATATTTAATAAAAATAGTACTATTTTATAAATAATAATAATTATTTTAAAAAAATAGATTAAACTTGTGATTTGACCAATTTATCACCTGTGGATTTTCTAACCAATTTTAAAAGTTAACCGGCCAGATCCCACCATCTATTCACAAGTTCTCCAGTTAAATTTACTGATTTGATCCCATTTCTAAAACATTGGCTTTATCTATCTAAATTAGGGAGAACTAGGGTCAAATTGCTTGGCATAACATCAAGAATAATATCTATCACTCAAAATACAATTTCATTTCTTTAATACTCTTTTTCAGAATTTTATTATAGTTGTGAGGAACTGTACTCAATATATATAGTAATCATACAACAAAAATGATTAACACGTGTAAATTGGACGTGAGTTTTCTAATTTTTTTAATTTTGAGCTGCAATTAATTAGATTTTTAATTTTATTAAATTTGAATTAATAAATAGTTCAATTTAATGATCCAAATTATTATTCAATTATCCAATAAATTTTAATTTAGCTTTGAGTAAATCCCCTTTATCTTTATGTGAAATTCACGTTTTGTTACTTTTGTTCCCGTGACGTATAATTTTTTTTAGTTTTTCCTCTTTAAAATATATATTTATTCAATTTTGTCCTTCTATTTACATTTGTATAAAGATTAAATTATCTACAAAATCAGTCAAATTAATATTTTATAAAGATAAAATTGATAAAATATGAATTTCACAAAGAAGAAAAAAGGAGCTTTATTCTTTACCTTATATATATATATAAAATGTGATTGAGCTTGTTAAGACAAAATTAGTGTAAAATATATTTGTTATCGAACTTATGATGGGTAGAGTCAATTGGAATTTATTTACAATATATCTTTTTTTTTATAATTGTAGGAGTGGTTAAATCATTAGACGCATACATGTAAGGATCAGAGATCGAATCCTAGATATAGCAGAAGATGCAAAGTTTTCAAAAAATATCGAATGTTACTTAAGTTAAAAGTTCTAAGCATTTACAATATATCTTTTCTCTACATTGATTGCTTGCCCCATTAAAAATGTCATCTACTGCCAAATGTGATGGAAGGGAAGATCTTATTCTCTCCAGATACATTTATACATTATTGATTTTTTTTTAAAGTTACTTTAAACTAATAAATCAAGAAGTATGTTATTCTAATTTCTTTCAATTTTATTTAATTGCTTCAGTGATTCTAAATATGATATTGATATCCCATTGAATTTTTTAAAATTCTTACAGAATTTTTACACCCTCTAATAAATAGCATAGGATCCTTTTTTCATATGAGGATGAAGAGTGAAAAAATAAAAGAGTATTCATTGAATACTATGTACATTAGAACTAAATGCATACATGCTACTTATTTTCCTGAGAATTGGCTCTAGTCAGCAGAAAGCACTGATAAAAATTGTCAGAGAAATAATTTTGATGAGTTCCTGGAATTAAAAGCAAGAATAATTAAATGCTTGGTTGACCTTCATGTTGTATCTCTACTATCTGAATTCTAAATGAAGCAATGGAAGAATTAAAAGTAGTTATTCTGTATTAATCCATAGGTATAGTATATAATCAGCTTGCAACCAAATTAACTTGAAACTAGATTTTGCCGATGTTCTGTATTAATTCATATAGGTATAATATGTATCAACTGGCAGCCAAATTCTGCTGTTTCGCTATATATATATAATATTTGAGATTTAAAAAATTTATCGATTTGCTATGTCCTGGACTCAAACCCATAATACTATAAAGTAGAGAAGGATGAAATTCAAAGGTAACATCGTATGCTACTGTAACACTAAGAATTGAAGGAGAATTCATCAATTTGTTGCACACAATACTCAAACTAATCATAACCGTAGAATTAGGAATTATAATAGAGTTTTTCTCGTATTAGCTAAGAAATTAATTGAAACAAAATAAGATTTGAATCATTTCAATTTTTTACCTTGTTAATTTCCTTTAATTCGCAGAGAAGATACAATTTCTTATTATGAAACTTCTAATTTTTTCTACTCAGTCCAACTATTCTAATAAAAAAAAAAAAAGATTTCCGCATATGTACAGCCCAAAAACTAATTAATTAAGAAGACTTCAAATATTAATCTTCATCATCTCGTTCACAAAAAATTGTGGGCAAGGTAGTGTAGAAATTCAGACTTAATTATAATCTGATGGCCTGAATTAACTAAATATTGCATGTATGTTCGTATCCAATTGTACAATTTTCTGCACTACCATTCCATTGAGAATACCTGGAAGACTTAAGAAGATAATCTATCAATTAAACATTATTTATATATCAAAAACAACAACTAATATACTGCCTTCTCTTTTTCTTTCCATTCCAAACCTAAAAATCTGCATGGTGAAAACCTAACCTTGTACTCAGAAATGGTCTCCAGCTTTGGTGACCAAACCTGATCCTTAGATTTGACCAATTGATCATAGTGCTTCTGAAGCTCAGGAGTGCTACACAAAAAGCTGTTACAGCTGGGGCTACTTGCTGAAGATGAACCAATATTTTCTTTATCTCCATAGATGAGCCTTGTTATGAATTCTGGCACGACTTTAATCAATATCCTTCCATTGGAACCCTTCAAGTACTCAAATGAGCAGTCTCCAAATTTTATGGGAGACCTGTTAGGGTTAGCGCCGCCGAAGGCAGCCAGCGACGCCACAGAGAGGACGTCGCATGCGAAGCGGTCGATGGGAAGAACGAAGTAAGTTTGGCCCGGCATGAGCTCGTCGTCGATGGCCAGCGCCGGAATCGGGTGGCCGATGAAGAAGGAATCTGCATGGCACACCATTTTGTCCGGAAACTCGAACATGATCTCGCCTGCGATGTGTTTTCCTTTCAGAGATCTTGTGGTTCCTTCCCAGAAAATGAGCTTCACCGAAGAACAATTGTGATGAGGTTGTTGAAAGCATGGAGCTGTGGCTATTGTGTTTCCCATTTCACTGAAGATTTGAAATTTAAATTACGGTTGCAGTGGCCGCGGAGCCACCTCTTGGTTGCAGAGAATTGTGAGATAACATTAAAAAAAAAAGAAAGATTAAAACAGATCTAGCCGATAAAAACTGATTGTGTTGAAATTGTGACAAGGTAGATAAAACGCAGAATTGTGTTCGGATTTTGCAGTTGGAAGAGAAATGCAGAGAGATTTGAGAAATGGATATTAGACAGGGAAGGAAGAAGAAAGGTCTGGATTATATACACAGGGTGATGAGTTAAAAAGGAAGAAATTGACTTAGTTAAAGTCTAGGTTTGTTTTTGAGTGGTGTTCTTTTGTTGGGGTCGGTGGTCTGGTCAGCCAAGCCGGCTTTGAACGTTTTGATATCTGCCTCCTCTCGTGAAGTGATGTGGCTTTTGAGGCATATATATATATATGGATGTATGTATGTATGTATGTATATATATATATATATATATATATATATATATATATATATGTAAAAGTTTTATGTTAATGAATTAAAATTAAAATATAAAATTATGAATTTTTAAATGATTATTTAATTTAAAATTATATTTTAATTTTAATCAATAATATAATATATTTAATAAATATAATTCATTTTATTACTTTTATTTAAAAATCGTACTTTCACTTGAAATTGAATTGAAAAACTATTTCTAAGAGCAAAATAAGTAGGTATTATGACTATTACATCCGAGTAAAATATCATTTAAGATTACTTAATTATTTCTATATGAATTTGTATTTTAACTTTGACCATTCCGATGATTATAATTCACATTTTTTTTCTTTCCACTTTCACGTAAAGTTGTAAAATTAACGCTTCCATTTTACGCAAATTTGGTATATTTTATATTTTTAGAAACAATTCATCTTATAGCGACACCAAAAGTTAATCCTTTGACCTGGTTTAAAATATTCAAATCTTAAAACGTTGCTTTCATTTTTTTTTTTTCAATATATATGTCTAGGATTTTTCTTTTTGGTGGCTGTGGTGTGATATGCATGAATTTTGACTATTTATGGCAATAACTATGATTATAAAAGTAAAAGCAAATATAATTAGTTTCATATGAATAGCGCAGAAAGTGCTTAGGGGTATATCCATAATAATAACCCACTTGCCATTTTTTCGTATAATCGCACTATCAATTCAAAGATACGTTTAGACGACCTTTGTCATATTTATGCTTTTATTTTTTAAAAAATAACGTTGGAGTTTAGTATTTTATACAAGATTTCAATTAATATTTATATTAAAATATTGCAAGAGATATTATAAATTAAAAATATAATAAATATTGAATACTGTTACATAAATAAATTTCATACTAAGATAGATGAAAGAGTATTTCAATTCAAAGAAATAGTTCATCATCAATTTGATCCGTGAGATGATTCCGTACAAGATTTCCTTTTCTTTTAATATTTTAAATGATGATTTTTTTAATAAAGAAAAGTACTAATATCATTATTTTACACTGGATCAGAAATCAGTCATGCTATAAAACAACAAACTATTATGTGTATAGGAGGTTATGCAAATTTGATTCGTCTAAGAAATTCTATTTTTTAAAAAATAGAAAAGAAGTGGATTATTTAATTAGTTATTATCTAATAAATCAAAAGGAATAGAATTTTTTGAGAAGTTCTATGTTTTATAAAGTATGAAAAATTACTTATTTATCTCCTCTAAAATAAGTTATACTTTCTATACTATTTATGAATATAATGATAAAATTATCTTCATTAAATTTAATTAATAATAATTAAAATTTATTAATTTATATTATAATAATATTAAAGATATAGTAATCATTTTATTAATGCTTTTTAAGATATTTAAAGTTAAATAAAATAGAACATACAAAGTTACTTCTTAATAAATATTATTTTTATATGTTAACTAAACAACTTTAAATACTTATTAGAAAACATATATACAAAATTATTTTCTTGAAAATTCAATTTCTTGCAAATAGTTATTTTTTATATAAATCAAACGGTTTCTTATAGCTCAAGTTTACTATTGTCCCTTTTTTTTAATTTTTTTCTAGTAAAAAAACTAGAAAGTAAGAGCGATGACATGTGTTTGATACAGCCTCTTTAGTTGTTATCATATGTAGGAACACAAAAGAAGGGGGCGTGAGCAAATTCTTTTATTTTAGATGATAACTATGAAATACAATGATTAAATTCAGTAGCCGAAATCTCTTCCTCTATCTTATGCCTCATAATTAAGGATATACTATTGACTGGCTTCACGTTCTATAGATGATAGTGCTATAGAGAAATTTTTGGGAAATGATAAAAAAAAAATAAAAAAAGATATAAATATTAAAATTAGATGTTCAAATTTAATATAATTAAGAAGATAATTATTAAATATTGCATATAATAAAAGAGCTTTTTTTTCATATAACCAAATATGAAAAATTATATAAATAAATAGTCCAACCATACTAACACCATCACTCAACAGTATGCACCAAATTAAAATCATTCATAAAAGATCATCTCAAAAACGACAAATGTCAAGCAATTCATCGTATACTCAAATCAAAATTTATGGATCGTACCGATTAATTCGTAGGTTGAAATGAACCAAATCATCCACAAAATCTAAATTGTTTTCATTGCAAGTTTATAAAAAATAATTCGTGTGCATCAAAATTTACACATATTTAACTCGATTCAATCTAATTAATATATTTAATAATTAAAATATGTGAATCATTTCATAAATTAGTGCAGATTGACTCGCCTAAATTTTATTTTATTTTTATCATAAATTTATATAAAACAGTTCGCGAGAGTTGAAATTCGCATTAATTTTGATAGAATTTATTTTGGTCTATCTGGTTGATTGCTCTATTATTTAAAATAAAAGATATTATTTTATAGTACACTGTTTACAAGTTACACTGAACGGTGTAAAATAATTTTTCATCGGTTCCATGTTCGAGACATGTAAAAATATTTTCCATATAAAAACACACAAGCAGTACCTAATTATACACGTCATCATCCAACTTGGTCGACCAGCATTTGGTATCAACGAGGCTTTGAAAATCGAATAATTTAACAAGCCCTTCCAAGAAGGGCATTTGCAATTTATATATCCAACTACTTTATTTAATATTTATATATATTTATAATAAAAAATAAATAGTTAATTAATATATGAGTAGGTGATGATTCGGTCCGCTCCTCAACAAATGAAAACCTCACTCAGTCTTACAAAAGCTGATGACAAATAGAACAACCTCTGTGGCCGGTTTATGACCAATCAAGTTCTCATTTTTTTCTAAACCTTATGACTTTAAAGCTTCAACTGCCAAGTTGTCTTCTTTCATTTTTTTCTCTCTGTTTTTTAAATTCTTTTCGAAGTTTTTAAGAAGTAGAGCGTAGGAAATTTGATTTCCACTTCGCCTACGTTAACAAAACGAAAAACGCCTCTACGAGATCTGTGTCGGTAATATTGCACCCAAAAATTTCGAATTCTAAAAGAAAATGGAAGTGCGTTTGATTTTTTCCAGCATTTTCCGAAGCTTTTTTTGCCTTTGAATTTTTCAGTCTGTAAGAAAAACGTTGACGGTGGAACATCGGAGGCGTAACAGGACGGGTAAATATTATCTTATTTTCAGTCCGTCAGAAAGATTTCGAGGGAGAAATGATATTTTACTTATATTTATAATTAAAAAGTTAATATTTAGAATTATAAAAATGAAAGAAAGTAAATTTTTTTATGAAAATAAGAAGTTATTTTTTTCAAAATTTTTATATTTAATATTAAATGAATAAAATATTTTTATTTTAATATTTTATAGTTATATTTTATAGAAAACATCAAATCAATTGGAGTCCTAAACTCCATTTATTTTAATGAATTTTTTTATTAATTATAATTATGAAAAATATTTAATATATTCAATGTTAAATGAAAAAATGTGAAATACAACATCTTCTTTTATAAAGAAAATTATTTTCATTCACTGACTTTAGATATCAATTTCTTTAATCACAAATTATAAATTAATGTGTTACTCCTTTATTTATATATAACTAAATAAGGTTTTTTTCAAGAAAATATCTGAGGTTCTATTTTTTCAAGAAAATTATATATAACTAAATAAGTAATATTGATGTATGAATAAAAGAGTTACATGTCCTTGTATACCTTAATTAAAAATTGTAATATCTAATATAGTGAGCAAAAATAATTTTTTTTAAATAGAAGAAATCTTCTTCTACAAAATACTTTATATTTAATATTAATAAATAAAATAATTTTTATTATTTTAGTATTTTATAATTATAATAAGAAATATTTTGGTCAAAACAACTAGGAGAATTAGAGAAAATAGTTCCTAACTAGATCTTATTAATGCCAATTTTGAGATTTGAAAGTATAATATGATGCTGGTCGAGAGATTATGAATTGAGATTCTCTAAAGTACATTTTATACTTTAAAAGATAAAATGTCAAAATTTACTATTAATTTTGATTCATAATTTTATAAATAAAAATATTAATAATAGATTTTGATACTTTACCTTTTAAAATATAAAATGTACTTCAGACGATTCCAATATGAGAGATTATATATATTTCTGTCGTACTTACGCACGTACTATATACTTAGCATGTATAACCAATTAACATATTTAATAAGTACGACTCCCTCTGATAATTAGTTTCTTCGTTTATCCGGAAAATACATATTTATTGGATCTTGAGAAAAGCCGACAGGCCTAATAGTTAGTTAGCGTAATACCTTAAGGGCGGCATTTCCAATAATGTAATAAAATTTGATATTTTTCTGATGAGCTTTTTTTCCCCTCTCTTATGTTTTAAATTTAAATTTAATCTTTTATGCATGTGTATTAAATAATTTTTCATTCTTATTATGATAAAAAATAACACCTACCTAAGATTTATTGATTAAGTTCTATTTATTTTCTTAAAATATAATTATGAAATATTGGAACGAGGAAAATTATTTTATTTATTTAATATTAAATATAAAAAATTTTAAAAAAATAACTTCTATTATTTTAAAAAATTTATTTTTTATTATCATAATTCTAGTTAAATATATTTTTTAATTATAGATTATATGATAATATATCACTTCTTTATTAATATACATATAAATAACAGATTATTATTAAAAATATTTTTCAAAGAAATAAACCATAATATACGTTACATATCATTTGATCATGATCAAATACTTCTCTACCATAATAATTTATATTAGGTGTCCAAATGTCATTGATAATAGAATGATATGTCTTCCCCTCAATATATTTACTACAAATTTTTTTATATTTCTATTTATAAAAAAAAGTTCACTATGGAAGGAACTCTTAAATGTAACAAGTAACAAAAAAACTGCATAAATTCTGTCTTCATAAATTAAGTGTTCTTACAAATATATCATGATATTACATCATTAATTCATTTTAGAAGATATAAATAAAACGTAAAAATCTTTAATTTATGAAAAATAAATAAATAAATAAAGAAAAAAATACTTTGCCCTGCCCATATTTCATACAACATCATTTGTAATAAATCTATTTGTAATATAAAGTGTCATAACAATGCAATATGTGATTTGCACCTTTACAACTTTGTGCATTTGTGTTATATTTTTTTTTTGTATCTAACAAAAATTAGATGCACATCATTTAAAACTATTGACATTATTTCATCTTAATTTATTTTTAATTTTACTCGCCATCTTACTCTTTTAAAATTAAGATGTTGGTATTTAAAACTAAAAGAAAAATAAAAATTAATAATATAAATTAAATTATTAAAATTTCATTTCAATTTAATAAATATAAAAAAATATGAGAAGTATATGTTCCGTTTATATTCGAAGGAAAATCTAGAATATGTGAATAAAATGTAAATAATACACATTATAAGTAACCTTTTCTTCATACATTAAATCAACGGTAAAAGTTAGGCCATATCACGTACGGGAGAAAAATGTATTTTTCTCCAGAAAGCGATGTTTAGGATTTCTAACGTTTTAGCGAGCCTGAAGCGACCCACTTGCCCTCTGTTAAGTTGACCTCCAATCCGTGCATCAATTTAAAAAGTCAACAGTTGAATATTCAACTTCTGTCGAGGGACACAAATTAACAATAATGTCATTCCACAGTATGATGCGGGGCAAAGCGTAATGTTTCATCCATTTTTTATTATTTATCATAATAAATTAATTTTTAAATATTAAAAAAATTAAAAATATATAGACAAAAATAAAATAAAAGAAATGTAGGTGAATGAGAGTATAGAATAACAAAATATTTATTATTAAAAAAATATTTAATATTTTATTAAAATTTTAAAATAACAGATAAAAAATATTTCTTTAAAATATAATAATTAAAAATACCATAAGTACTAAAAATAAAATAAAATTTAAATTTAAAATCTTTAATATTCATTAAATTAAATTTTATAAATTTACTTTATTATTCTTTATGTGATGATAATCCTTGGATTACGCTTAAAATCTAATTTCAAATCGCATTTGATTCCGGCGATATAACATTGCTCTTTAAATTGAATTATTCGTTTGGGAATTGACTTTTACAAATACTCGGTTTAGAAAATTCAGTGCTTATGTAACATCTATTTAATTTTTTTAATGACGATTTTTAGGGAAAGGTTATTAATTAAAACATATGAAAAATTAACTTCATCAATAATATTTTTAAGGATTTAGATTTAATTCATGATTAATGTAAATTAATTTTACATATCACCTATTCATGTATTGTAATATTCATAAATATTGTCAAAATTTTTTATTATAATTAAAAATTCTTAATTATCAATTTGAGTGTTGGAGAGTGAGCATGTTTCAATTATGTAATATGAGGCTTGTGCCTTTTATTCTAAAAATCTTAATTATCATTACCTTTTTTCATAATGTATCTTCTTCTCATTTAATAATTTAATGATAGTGTAAAATTTTTTAATAGACAATATATCAGACATAAACTCTATTTTTATAACTCAATTTTTTATATTATTTGAAAAACTTGCTGAAGGGAGATCAATTTATGTGGTACATGCAATAAATTGAATTATTAACTTTTTTATTAGAATATAATTTTCTTCAATTTAATCATGCGATTAATTACAGGTAATTATAATGTATTCAAGATAATAAAAACACTGACCAACAATAACCACACATAAATTAAGCTGTGGACCTGTGGCTGTGACGATATTTTCTCATTATTGAAAGTCGTATTTTTTGTAATTTAAAATTTTATAATGGCAAGCTAAACATTATCGAACTAACGTAAAACTTTATAACTATAGTTTTTAATATTGTTTAAATTTAATGGTGAATTTTGTGAAAAATATAATAGTTCTGCAATGATAAACGTCAATAATTCACTTCGGTTTCCTTTGATTTTAACCCTCATAAGTAGTTTTCATGTACCAAAAAATGTAATAGGTTTTTTTTTCATATGTATCTTTTTATTCATATAATTTATTCTAGTTCAAGTATTATATTCTTGAAATTCTTCAATGTCTGTATAAAATAATGATATCGCCACATTTATAATCCATTTCTATTATTTAAATCGTATTTCAGAGAGTGGGCTCACCGACAAAGAAAAAGGGGCCATATATATATGACTTAAGACAAATTAATCCCTTAATATTTAAAATGATTTATTTGTTTCCTTAAATGTAATATTCCAATTTGACTCATTTAAGATACAAACTGGATTGCATTTAGTTTAAATAGATAACTTTGGTGAAAGTGAAGATTGAAAATTGCAATTAGCACACTAAGAAATCATTTGATTCTAAAAAGACATAAATTTTTGCCAAAAATTAAATTTCGCAAAAAATAATTTTCCATATATTAACTTCTCGAAAAGTGATTTAAAGTTATTTAGTTGACACAAAAAAGTAATGCATTTTAGAAAATAATTTTTTTTATTTTGTTTGATTCAATTTTGAACTTTCTAAAAAATATTAATAAAATTACTAGTATAATATTATTATAATGTAAATTAATATATTTTAATTATTATTAATTAAATTTAATAAGGATAATTTTATTTTATATTTATAAAGAATACAAAAAATACAATTTACTTTGAAGTGGATAAATAACTTCTTATATTATATGAAAAATAGAACTTGTTAAAGAATCTTATTTTTTTGAATTTATTAGATAATAAATAATCAAATCATTTATTTCTTTTTTATTTTCTAAAAAAATGTGATTTCCCATGCTTTTTGTTACAAACTAAACGACTTCTAAATCTAACAAAATTTCAAATTTGTAAGCATTAGAGAGCAAATTGCTTCATTATTTGATGTTAATGATTAAATCAAAGTATTTTTACACATTAGATTAATTGTATAATTTTATATTTTTTGATATTACAAAATTTTCTTTATTAATAATTCCCTCTCAATTATTATAAGCTTGAAGTTATATTAAAGATTTGAGTACTAATAGTTAGGAGATTCAATCTTAAATTTAATAGAAATTAGCGATTTAAACTTAATATAATTTATATATTAGATGAATTAAAACGAAATATTACATTAAGGAGACTAAATACGATCACAAAAAATAGGAAATAATGCAATTTGACATAGTAGCTAATACAAAGTAATGTTTCATAAAAAAAGGTTATCAATTGATAACTTTGAGGTGAGGAGGTTCAAATTTTCCTTTTGTCATCTCCTTTTTCATTTTCTCATTTAAGTGCTTTGTTAATAATAATAATAATAATAATAATAATAATAATAATAATAATAATAATAATCTTTTAAAGTGAAAATAATTGTACTCAAATTTTAAATCAATTCATTTATCATTCATGTGAGTTGATAAAGATGGTTGAGGGACATTTATATTAAAAAAAGGGTAATTTATCGAGGATTTATATCTCAAGTATTATCTAAAATCTTTTAAACATTATATTTTTTTATATTTAAAATCTAATGTTTATATATATTTATTTAATAGTTTAATTATTCTTTAAAAAAATGCAATTTGGCTTGGTGACATTTCAACATTCTCTCAAGCCATTAAATATTGGCTGACTTTCACGTGCGGCGAATGGTATAATGGAATATCAAGGCCTGTAAACTACGGAAAATAAAACAGTGTATATTGAAATAGTAGAAAAAATAACCACGTTGAAAGAAAATTACTTCATACGTAAAATTCTTTGTCCAACCTTCATTCACTAGGTTGCAAGATGAAACCAAAACGACTGAGTTATGGCAAACCAAAAGCCTTTGACCAAAATAAAAAAAGGACAAACCAAAAGCCATTAGCTACACGTCACAAGGGGCGACTTGATGTTGATGTAAGCGCCGGAGTACTTACAACCATAACATTTCATAAAATTTAATTTTCTTCGATCTAGCTATTCCTTTATAAGTAATTATTATATACATCTTAGATTTAATATTTTAAGAAAATTTAAATCTTAAAAAGTATATGATCAATTAGTTGAAAATTACTTATATTTAAAAGACATGTTTCCCTTTAATTTTAAATATTATTAATGAGATAATAGTTAGTTTTTGTCATGGCTAATATCTAAACGTGTGACCGATGTAGGATATTGCATTGAGTAACTAATTACCAACCTTACCTCAATAAAAAAATGTCATTTTGAGAATGTATAATGATGCTTTATTTTCATGTAAACGATACTAAAAGTAAAAATGGATTATTATGAATTTATCATACATTATTAGATGTGTATGTACCACAATCTACCTCACTTGCCTTGAGACTTATGTCAATGTTAAAATACACAAATAGGCCCATTTCCATTCCAATAGTTAGTGGTTAAGCATTGAAGGAGAGAATTTCTTATAGAACAAGAGAAGCAAGAGAGGAAAAAAATTGAATTTTCTTGAAAATTTAATGGGTAAACAACAGTATTCAAATATAGATAAAACTTAATTATAACATAATGATACACCAATTCAACTATGAGAGACATTTGTAAAGAGTTAGTAAACTCTTATACCTTTACTAAGGGGAAAAGAAAAGGATAATTTGAGAAGTAACCTACCTTTCAAAGAAGCAAACATAAACACATGTAATATCAAACCCAATCACAATCATACTATCCTTTATGCACTGTTGTTGTCAAAAAGAAATTCAAATTATAAGTATAATACATTTATATACATAATTCCACAATTCAATTATAATGATCCAACACCATTCTCATACATATTATTGTAGCAATATATCACAACTTATTTACTCTTAAGTCAACAACTCAATAATATATCAAGAGAAAATAAATGAAAAATAACTAAATATCTTTATAACTCACATCCATATTTATCCTTTACAAATATACTTTTATTCCCTCAAATTAACTTTATTCCTCACAAGTCGTTATCAAATCTAATATTTGAAATCACAAGAATACATCACCATGCGATCTTAATTCTCAAGAGAGGGATCAATTTGAATCATAATAAATAACTTCATACATAACTCAAGAGAATATAACACAAAATGATGATACCTCTATGCATGGCCTTACACCTTGTATTTATCGTCATCTAACATTTATCAACTAGTCTTAATATCATGGACACTTAAATGTATCTTAACCATTTGTATAGCATAGTGTGTGTAGAGTTTTATAAGGTATATTTAACTATGCAAATCTAAAAAGCAACTTTGCAAAGACATAGTTCATTATAAGGGACTAGAGAAAGATCTTCAGGCAGATAGTCTATTATATAATCCTTAAGAGTAATTTTGAGGATGCATAGTTGACTATAGACTGCCTAGGAGAAATCTTAAACATAGTTAACTATGTTTGTCCAAAAAGTACATTTTTAGTGTATAGTCAACTATAACTTAAGTTTTTGTAGAATTTCTTACAATTTCACAATTCATTCAAAACTTAATCATTCCTAATTCAATTATAAGACTACTATACTTAACCAAAACATCAAATATTGTATTCACATTGTTATTTGCACTAGATTCAGAAGAAAAAAAATAAAATCAAAACATTTAAAATCATTATATTCTTCCAGGTTGCAGAGAAACAAGGAAATTTTAACTTAAGCAACCAATTTCATCCAAAATTATTAAAGTTTAGTTAGGATACCTACTTATCTTATGTAAAGGAGATGATGAAAAGATAGAATTGAGGTTTACTTGGATCTATTCATCTAAAATCCCATAAACCTAGGTTAAGGCTAAAAATCTTGTCTTTGAACAAAACCTACTAATCATTTTCAATCCAAAGAGAAAATGGAAGAATACCATGAAAGAACTTAAGTTTGAAAGTGGAGAGAAATTTGTTGTAGATTGATACCTTTGTTTGTTAAGGAGGGGTGGAGTAGAAAAATAAAGGTTTTGGTGAGAATGAATGGTGGGAGGTTGAGATTAGGAAGATAAAGGATAAATTTATACTCATATACTTAGCTCTAAATATACTTAGCTTTTAAACCTTTCACTTTATTTACTTTTTCTCAAGTAAGCCACACAAATTTCTCATTTTAATTTTTTCTGAAATAATTAATTATTCCCTACTCAAATGTTGTCTCATATTTCTATACTTAGATTTTATTATTCTTACATAAAAATAAGAATTTAACATTTTAAAGAGTTGTGATAATACTTCTCCTTTTTAAAAGAATTTATTCTTGAATTCTTAGAATTTTGTTAATGCTATAGTTTCTATAGGAACACCTTGAAATTATACTTTACTATCGTATGTCAAGTTATGAGTAAACACTAAATCCTAAGACTTTTACATGATTTATACAAATTTTCTAGTTAAGGTTATCCTCTTTTAATTTCTTCTTAGTTTAAATTTTTTAGGATTCCTATTTAGTTAGGTATCCATTACTTCCCATACCACCTTAAGTTACTTTACACCTCTATCATTACCTTTATGTCAATACTACAAATTTAAGTCTGATTTGCTATATGATTAAATTTGTCATCCATTAAAGAATGGTTAGAGTAAGAATCTATATGTATATGAATAATTTTAGTAACATACCTTCTCTTATGCTCTTTTGTAATCCCATATATTTGTCATTATGCTGCCTTTACATTTATTATATAATTCTTAAGCTTTGCATGGCATTACAAATTTTCATGTTTACTTTACATATTTATCTAAGTATTCAGGATGCTATCTAGTGTTAGAGAAATGACTCATTTTATACTCATAATCTTGATAAGGTGTGTGTATATATATGTATATATATAATAGTTTGCATCAATAATTACTCACCATTTTAAATCATAACCATATAATAATATCTTAGTTATCTATTTCCCCGACCCTTGTAAAATGATAATACTTAGTTTTCCTCGCAATACTTAAGTTCCATGTAAATACTTTTAATCTTTTTATCAAATTGTTCCTCAAAGGAGTCCTATTTATCTAAAGTCATGAAATTAAGCTCATCCAACTTTAATGACTATGTCTCAAGGGTAATCTTTGCATTTTTAAATCTGATTCACTGAAAGGTTTTATCTACTAAAGGTCAAGGGTACCTTAAGATTTTGCTAGCACATTAAAAGGTAGGAATGTATCATTACAAATCTTTTCCTTTAGCATAAATCCAAGTCTCAAACAAAAGTTTCAAATATTAAGGAATAATAAATCCTTCATACTAAACTAATTAGATGCCATACATAAATGGAGTGTAGCTTAGGAGCTAAACATCTCATTTGCTTAGATAGCTAATTAAAAAAGTCCTTAATGACCCTTAAATGCATAAAACTATCAATTGCAAGTTTTATATATAGCGGCTTAACACAATTTTATTTCTCACTTCTAAGTTACAAAAAATTAATGTTTTCATTGCAATTCTTATAAAATCCTTTAATTAATAACAACAATATCAATAATAATAATAACAATAAATACATTCAAGATAAGGTTTATACTAGTATTATTGGCAATAATATTAAGGAATAATAATAATAATCATCATCATCATCACAATATTAGTAGTTATACATTACACAACACAAAGATAACTTAACATGACAAGATAACATTAATAAAAATATATGAACAAGTCATCTAAATAATTAACTAATGCAAGGAATTAAATATGCTATATTTTGGTGAACTTAAAATTTAGTTACAATTATAATACGATAGAAAAATTCAAACTAATGACTCATTTAGGAGTCATACCTTGAAATACCTTTCTTTACAAGTTTTGTACACACAAGCATTTAAATAGTACAATATTTAAAGATATGAATTAATCTTTAACATAAGGTTATTACGTCAAACTATCTAGTTAACTAATTGGTGATTATCTCAAGCACTATTGAAGAAACTAGGCCTTTGAAAGTTATATGTGTTATTAAGAATGATAAGCTTATATTTCCATTATACAATTCTCATTTCTAAGTTGGTTATCATAATAAACAACTTAAATGCAATCTTACTTTACTCATAGCATGTCCTTGACTTATCATCTAAAAAAATATCCACCTTGATGTTAATTGTCATCAACATTCTATTAATACAAAGCCTAAAATAAACATAGGTCTTTCAAACAAACTAATTAATTCCTTGAATATAGAAACTTGAAATTTAGAGGCAACTACACAATTTCCTTCGGTAATTAAATTTTCAATTTGAGCTAAAGTTAATTTCCTTAGTTTCCATACTATCAATACCTTAGTACTCAATCATTACTCAATCGCTTTAGTACTCAATCATTACTTAATCGCCCCTTTAGATTGCACTAAAATGATCTTCTAGTTTTTGGTAAATTTGTCATCAAATTATCATAGTCCTATTCTATCACTCAACTATCATCTATTGAACACTAGCAATTAACTCATTAATCTCATGCTCTACCTTTTCTCATAAAATTATCATGGAATAACCTTTAATCCACATAAATTCATTAACTTCACACCTATTTTATACACTTAACTTTGGAGTATATAGACTTTGTTTCCTCTACACTAACTAGTTTATTGATAACATTACCATCCAGACCATCCTGAGGTCTATTTGCCGTGTATATACTATTTTTTCATATCTCCTATGTACACTACCCAAATGCCCTTAATTGACTTTCATTCACAATTCCTTAAATGTAATACTCATTAATCTTGTAAAGATATTAGTCTTTATTTTCTCAAACCTCATTTCTTACCTACTAAATGTTCCTTCTCATAACCATATAATGACTTGATTCACTTAACCTCTTACCACTAACTCATTCACATTGTG
The DNA here is from genome assembly GCA_020226215.1 of Sindora glabra. Taxonomy (NCBI): domain Eukaryota; kingdom Viridiplantae; phylum Streptophyta; class Magnoliopsida; order Fabales; family Fabaceae; genus Sindora; species Sindora glabra. The sequence continues at coordinate 35,672,269 of CM035230.1, forward strand.
ACTTTCACATCCAGCCTCTACTTACTTTATTGCATCATAAAGACTATTTTATTCTCTTATTGTTACACCTTAAGAACCTTGACTACTCACCTTTTTTAGATCAACCAAATTTATTATAAATTTCACTTTTTTCTATTTCTTAATCTTGTAAAACAAGATCCTTTAGCTCTATCGCATGAAGAATCCATTTATACAACCATAGCGAAATCATTCTACTAAGGCCTAAATCATTACTAGAAAATTTTCTATTTCTAACAAATTTTTTCATTAGAAATAGTAAAATATCTGTTAAAAATCTAGATTTTCGACTATTAACGGCCAAGGAGAAATCCCAAACATAGTCAACTATACTTGTCTAAAAAACATGTTTCTAAGATATAGTCAACTATATAATTGATTGCAACTTAGGTTTTTGTAGAATTTCTTGTGAGTTCATTATTCACTTAAAATTTATTCTTTCCTAATTCAATTTTAAGATTGCCATACTTAACCAAAACATTCGATATTGCACTCATATCATTATTTACATTGGATTTACCAACAAAATCAATAGATTTAAAAACACCATATTCATTTACGTTGAAGAGAAACATAAAAAACTAAATTCAAACAACGAATTTTGTCTAAAATTATTAAATTTTAATTAAGATACCTATTCATCTTTGTAGAGGAAATAATGAGAAGACAGAATTGAGATTTGCTTGACCATATTCATCCAAAATTCAACAAATCTAGGTTGGAGCTAAAAAATCCCTTCATTGAACAAAACCCATCAATCATCTCCAATCCAAGAGAAATTGGAAGAATTCTATGAAAGAATTTGAGTTTAAGGAGCCTTACCTTATTGGATTGAAAAGTGGAGAAAATTTTGTTAAAGATCAATATCTTTGTTAATTGAGGAGAGGAAGAGTGGAAGATGAAAAAGGAAAGGAATAGGGAAATATGGGGGTTTGGTGAAAATGAAGAGTAAATGGCCGAAATGGGAGGGATAAGGGATAAGTACATAGGGACAAAATAGAAAAAATGTCCTCAATTTTTTCTGCACTAATATATCCACCTCTAAACAAACTTTAGCCTTTAAAGCTTTCATTTCATTTACTTTTCTCAACTAATTAATACAAAGTTCTCATTTTAATTTTTACTCAAATAATTAATTATTCCTACTCAAGTGTTATCCCACATTTATTTACTTATATTTTATTATTCTTACATAAAAATAAAAATTTAACATTTTAAAGGAGTGTAATAGTTGGATCAATATAAAATTTTAAGAATATAATTTATATAAAAGAAGATTGAACTTAATGGTGCATTTCATTAAAAAATTAGTAATGATGTAACTATATACCTTTTTTGTTAACATATGTGTAATTCATTCCCAACCTCACACATATTGTCGGAAAAATATTCTTATATCTAAATAAATTATTTAAAATAGCCAAAAATACATAAATAATTTAATGTGAAAATTTCAAACCCTAGAAAAAAATTATGAATAAAAAAGATCTATTATATTATCATAATTACAAGAAAATACGTGTGAAAACTCTCAACTATAATTCTAGAATTTTCTAGACATTACTCATGTATCTCTCTCAAATTTTTATGTAGTTTCTCATGCAACTTCATAAGTATTCACATCATGATTCCTTTTATATTTCAAAATCCTTAGTCAACACAAAAACTTATTACCAAAAATCCTTGCTTGATAAGGAAATCCAATCCTTTTTCAATGAAAAAATTTAGTTTAAATAAAAAATAACTTATAATAAAAAATAATTATTAATGGATAATAATTTAAATTTATATCAAATTCAATGCATATATAGACACGTACTCAAAAAATTAAAAAATTTTGACAACTGTACGAGCAACAAAAGAACAAAAAGGAACTCCAATTATTGTGTCAAATGAAAAATTAGATTAGAATTAAAGAAAGGTCATTTTCTATTTTCATTTTTGTCACATGCCCATTCCTGAATGATGGCTGATTTGGTGAGTCAGGGTTCATGGGTTGTACGAAAGTTGGAAAACTGGTCGGAAATGAAAGTAAGAGAGGTTATCCTATATTTAATTTGTTTTTTTGTCAGGAGTATACATAATTTTTTTTCCTTTCATTTTAATTTTTTCTCTACAATATTATTAGAATGTATTTAATTAGATGGAATGAAATAAAAAGGAATGAAAATGAAAAAGAGAATAAGTCAAAAGTATATTTAGTAGGTATTATAAAAACGAGAATCTTCATTTCTTAAGACATATCATTTTATCAAATGATGGAATATTCATTTTATAGCAAAAGTAATGGAACAGTCCATTTCCTCATTTTTTATTTAGGCTTTTGATAATATTATCCTTATTGAATTTTTAAAATTTTAAAATTTTCCTTTTTTTATATGATAATGTAGTTGAAACCTTACATATTTTTTAAAAAATTTTATTACTTTTATTATAAGTATGAAAATATTTCAAACTAAAAAAAATTTCAAATTTTTTGTCCAAAATATTACATTTAATTTTTCTAACAATTTACAAGATTAATCAATATAAAATAAGGCTAGAAGTTTTGAATCTAACCGATACAAACCGCTTGCTTGAATCCAAAATTATGCAACTAAGGCCGAATTAGATATTGTAGTAGACAAAAGTGGATGAAATTTAAAGAAAAATTTCAATTATGTAGGTGGGAGTAAGTTGAGATCCTAATCCTATTTGCAACCCATGCGCAAATACTCCAAAACAACTTTGGAACAGCATTGTTTGAAACATTATTTATAAATGTATTGTGTGATTATGCCATTTAACCATGGCTATTGTTTGTTTAGGATAGCCTTCATTGTGGTCAATTTTAAAAGTCTTTTTGTGAAAAACACAAGTTGATTTTCTAACCAAATTTGACCTTCTTTACTATCAATTAGATCTACCTACACCCAATGGTACCTATCAGCACCCACAAGATTTAAGTCCAAGCAGGTAACATAACTTCTATAGGCTATTACAGCTTCAATTTTATGACTTGTGATTTTGGGGGGCGATTAATTTAGGACCTTTAACCAGTTCTAACCACTCCATTTCAAATCCTATTATAAAATAAACATAAACTCATTCATATTTTCTTTTAACAATATATAATTTTTGTAATAACATTACAATTATAGTATAAATGAATATAATATATCAATTAATATTTTTAATCAAATATAATATAATCTTAAATTAAATTTATTTTAATAATTTAATATATATTAATCAATTTAACATAAATAATCTATATATTTAAGTATAAAAAATTGAAAATAAATAATAATATATCATTTTTATAAAAATGTATTAATTTTTACACTTTTTTATTTTTAATTTAAGAGTATTACGGGCATTGATAACTTTTTTCATTCCATTTCATCAAATTTTTATTATACTAAATGGAATAGAATGTCCATTTTATTTATTTATATGCAAACCATAATTATAGAATGATATTTCATTTTATTCCACTCTATTCTCATTCCCTTTTCCCGTCTCATTTTCATTCAATTAAACGTATGACTAGAGTAGAAGTTAAAATACTTGAAAATGCATCATGAGAATTAAGAAGTTAACTATCTCCCAATCAACCTGATGCCGAGCTCAAGTGGTTGAATCAGTTGGCATTCTTAAGATGGCGGCATAAAAAGGCAGTAATTCGAATGTTGCCAACCCTTTCCCCCTCTCTTAACTAATAAGAATTATCTCCCAATCATCTTCTACTAAAACAAATTAATTAATCTTAAATTTGGGAAGTTTCACTCTTTGGAAACATCTTAATCTTTGGCTGGCATGAATCACATTACTAGTTCCTTGTATTATTTTGAACGGGCATGGTCGAATTTTAAATTTAAAGAAAGTGATCTTACTCCAAAAGTTGCATTGCAGGGCATTATTGATATTGCAACGAAATGCTTTAAAGAAAGGGATGAAGGAGGGGGGAGGAGAGCAGACAATGCCCTTCAAATTTATACCCAAGAAGAATCTATTTCATTTCCTGACTAACGAGGTAAATTGTCTCAACACTAGCGCAGTTTGGTTGGAAAATATTTTTCATAAAATATAATTATAAAATATTAAAATAAAAAATATTTTATTTATTAAAAACTAAATATGAAAAATTTAAAGAAAATAAATTCTTTTATTTTAAAAAATAATTTATTTTTTTCTACTATTATAATATTAGATATTTGTTTAATTATATAAGCAATATATCAGTTCTTTATTTATATACATGATAATAATATTTTTTATGAAAAATACTTTCTAATAAAACAAATGAAATCTAAATCATTCCCTTGCTTGTGATACACATATTTCCACTTCTAATTATAAGGTAATGCTATTTATCAAATAAAAACATGAATCAAATTAGAAACAACCATATTGTTAATTAACTACAACATGAATAGACGTGAATAAACAGGCTTCCAATGAATTGAGTTATTAGACATGATTTAGTGGGGAAAAACTATATTTTAATCTTATTTGATCAATATGAAATGTAATAATCATAATTTATTCATTCTTGTAATATATAAAAACACTTCTCTTATTTAATATAATTATATATATAATAAGAATTTATTATTTTTATGTGAAATAGAGAGAATTGAATAGTCATATTTATTAGATTTTATATTAATACTCAGAATTAGAATATAATTAAAATTTTATATAATCATTTAAAAAAATTATATATCTTCACTTATAATTTTAGCTCATCAGTATAAAATTTGATGGTCAATGATTTAATTTTCTTACCTTTATAGCAGTGCTCCCACTTGATATATTAGTGTACATGTGAACCTATGAATTATTAATGCAAGTGGAAATTTGCACTTGTACCAAAAGTCAGGTATATATTTCAGGACTATTAGTAGGAAATACAAGATAAAATTCAATCGTGCTATATTTTAAAAATATAAAATATCCTAGAAGGTCAAAATAATCATCAAAGCATGTGCCCCAATTACACCTTTCATTTATTGTAGGATACTTCACGCTCAAAAGTCTCCAAATTATGGTATTATATTTCTTGGAGTTCTGAGAATGCATGTGAGAAAGATTAAAGCGACAGTTGGGATATTATTATTATTATTATTATTATTATTATTATTATTAATGAGGGGACGAATGAAGCCTTGCTTTTCACAAAATAAAGAAATTAATTAATACTTTCTACCAAATAATTTTTATTTTAAATATAAGAGTGAAAAATTAATTAATAATGCACAAAATATTTTAAATTTAAATTTAAAAAGTTAAAAAATAATTTCAAAATGATATTAGAATGTTTCTATATTATTGAGAACGTCAATTATTATCCTTTTTGGGAGATGAAGAAATTTTCATACCTAATACATCTTTGTTTTAAATAATCAACAAGCACGGAAGGTTTTGCACAAGTACAAAATCATTTTTTTCCTGAGGACCGAAATTGCCCACTTTTTTTTTTTTTTTTGCGTTAGTTGAGATATGTATCATGAATCATGAATAAGAAAATAATATATGATTTTAGTCAAATTAAAGAAATTTTGAATTGTAATATTTTATTACGTGTGAATGATAGGTGTTCTTTGTCGGCATCAATCTTCGTCATCAATTTATTTCTAAAACATAACTTGCACTATTTTTTTTGTAGATTTTTTAAATTGTGATTAACACTTGGTCAGTCCATTTTTTCTGTTAATAGTATAAAATTCATTAGTAACGTATTTTAGTGGTATAATTATATTTAATATTGACTTAGACTTTATATTTTTTTGTTATATTTAAAATTTGAATTTGAATTTATATATATATTAAGTGAATTATTTTTATTATTAAAAATTCATTGAAATAAGTAAAATAAAGTTGAAATTCTAGCATGACATTTTTTTAAATATATTTACCTTTGGAAGTTAAAGGTGCATGAGTTTGTTTATTTGGTATTGGGATAAAAATAAATAATTAATATAGAATTTTTTGGGATCCAATTTATAAAAAAATTCAGAAAAGTATAAAATTAAGTTGAAGAGTACTGCCCAGGAGGCTAAGACCCATTCTTAAGTGCCCCCAGGAAGAAGTAAAAAGTACAGCAATCATTTACGAATCATTGTTGCCATTGTAAAATATAATTGTATAATCCATGCATTACAGTTTAATAGGGAATTTTCATTTAGCGCTCGTTATGCATGGATGTGTAATATATCCAGGAGGATAGATATATACTTAACAGAAAAAGAAATTTCTTTTTCAAAGCGATTCAAATATCAAAGTTTTTTTATAGTAATTCTGAAAGAATAATTCAATGGATATTTTCAATTATTTTTTTAATGGGCAATTATGAACACACACTATTATTTTAGAAAAAAGTAGAATTATTTATAAAAGAAATTCGAAATCTTTCATCTTTCATCTTATTTTAAAGAATTTTGGAACTGATTCATCGTTCAATTATCTCATTAATGACAAAAAGATTAATAAGGCATTGGTTAAATAAATATAACCAACAGCATGTTAAATTCAATAAACTTTACTTTATTAATAAGTAGAAATTCAAATTTTAAAAATAATTCTTATTGAAGAGAGATAAATATATCAATATTTTGAATTTTGAAGTAGTTATGCCTCTCGACAATAATTTGAGTGGATAGAATTAATCAAAAGACGGTGTCTTGCTTAATTTAGTTTTTTTTTAAAATAATGCTTGTTAAAATTGCTAGAATGGTTAGAAAATGCTATGAATAAGATTCCAACTTATAAGATTAGGGTAACAAATTTGATGTATGACTATTTGAATTAGGTCCTTTTAAATTTTTTTTCTTTGTCCATATATGGTCTCGCATAAACAAGTAATTTTTGGATAATTAAACTATATTCATCCATCTTAAAATTTAGTATAATTATATTCGGTGGTAGATCTAGAAAAAAAATTTTGGGTCAGCATTTAAAAATTTTTAATAGTACTTGCTGTCACCAGTTATGAATCTAGAGCTGAAATATCATTATTTTTATTTTTATTTTTTAAATTGTTCAGTAACGTCTTTGTTGTTGATGAAGACCTTATAACATATTGGCTCACCTAATATCCCAACTCATTCAATACAATGATAATTCAAAATTTGCAATGACAAGGATCTTTCAAATTAATATGTAAGAATTTTAATTACCAAAAGAATTAACTCATAAGAATTTTTTCCTTTTAAGTAAAGCATAGTATAATTGAAGATTTTGTTATTACTTTTTTTTAAGAATATTTTCATAATTAAAAGAATAAAATTTGATAAATAAATTGAATATTTGTATTATGAAAATAAATTTAGTGTAAAAATTCAACCCAAAAATCTTTATTCAATACGGAAATGTTAATATTGAATTATTAAAAAAATTAGTTGTTATACACTCAATTTATTGGTGAATCTTCTAAAATTATAATATTTAATTTCAAAATTAAATCACATTTTCGTAACAATAACAAATTGAATGCGTATCACACTGTTCATATCTATAGACAAAAATTTTAAAAAAATTAAAATAATAGATAACAAAAAGATATAAAATCACAAAATTATTAATAAAATCCATTTTTTTCCTCGTTGAAAGAAGAAACAGAACCCAATACCTCAGTTCGTCATAAAAAAATTTGATTGATGGTTTAATTTAATTAAGAAAAATGAAATGTGAGTATTAAAAAAACTAAATATTAAGGAAAAATTTTCTAAGTTCGGGGAAAAATAAAAAAATATTAGACAAAGCAAAAGTAAAAATTAAAAAAATGGAAAAAATTTAAAACTTACAACTCTCAATTGATTTTGTATCTGAAGTCAAGTAATCTACCATATAACACTAATCATAAGAAGTCGTTTGATTCATATAGAAAATTAAACTTCTAAGGAAATAATTTTTTATATGAATTTCCTAAGAAATATTTAAAATTGTTTGGTTTACACATAGGTAATAATATTTCTTAAGAAATAACTTCTTATATTTTATTTAATTCAATTTTAAATATCCTAAAAAGTATTAATAAAATGACTACTATATCCTCGTTAATATTATTATAATACAAATTAATAAATTTTAGTTGTATTAATTAAATTTAATAAAAATAATTTTATTATTATATCTATAAATAACATAAAAAAACAAAACTTATCTAGGGGTGGATAAGTTATTTTCTATGTTTTGTAAAAAGTAAAACTTATTAGGAAGTTCTATTTTTTTCATTTTGCTAGATAATAGCTAACTAAATAATTTAACTCTTTCTTATTTTATAGGAAAATAAAACTTTTTATAATATCAAGACAAACTAAATAACCTCTAAATCAAAAAGGGTTTTAATAATTTTTTTAGGGCACTATAGTTTTTTTTATAGGAGCACTATATATGTATAAAACTTACTCTCTTTATAAATTTCAAAATATATGGTACTCCATGCTTTAAGTACATCCACCACCGATTATATTAATATTATTTTATTTTTAGAAATATAATTTTTATATATTCATTTTTCTTTTTATTTTAAGATACTCTCACCTTTTTTAATTCAAAATAATAAAAAAATGGATGTGTATTTCTAAAACTATGACATATGTGAGTATTATAAAATTAAATCCCAGGAGAGTGTATAATTCATAAGTAAGAAGTTTCCGAGTAGCTTTAAAAATGAGTTATGATTGAGGGAGTTGGCGCTCTCGAATAATTTGCACATACAAATAAGGTGCGAACACTACATGCATGAGAAACAAAAATCTATATTATTATTATTTTTGTTGTTGTTGTTGTTTAGTATTGCCAACATTTTTCACGTGTTTAATATGAGGGTATCTAATAAATAATTTTTTTATCAACATTTAATTGATTAAGGTTATATTAGATAATTAATTTGATCATTAAATATTTAATAAATAGCTCATTGATTTTCAATCAATTAATTTGAAAAAACTAAAAAAATTAACATTTTCAAATAGTTAAATTATTGAAATCAAAGTTACCTTCTAATCAAATAATAATGATTATTATTTTTATCTATTATTTTGTCAAAATTGTTAATGGAAGGAGCTAAGTCCCATACTTTTAACATATAATACATAAAATACTTTTTATAAATAATAAACAATCATTTAAATTTTAATTAATTAAATTTATACAATAAAATTAATATTTTAACAAAATAATTGTTATAATAGGTTAAAGACTTTGTTATATAATTATGTTATTAATTTAAATTCTTTTCATATTAAAAGAAAAAATTAATAAGGTTAATTTACACACATATATAATACATGTTTATATATAAGGATATGTATACTCAAATAAATTATAAAATATACATATATATATGTCATTTTATATATAAATAATTAAGAATAAATAAATAATTTTGTCAAATATATTTATTTAAATACTTTATTTTTTACATATCCATATATTTATTTTATTCAAATGCTTTATTTTTTTACAAGTAATTAATAAATTAGCTAATAACAGATAAATTAATTAATAACCAATAAGTTATTAATTATGTAAAAAGCATTTCTTAAAATTAGTTATTAAACTAACTAAAATTGTAAAATGACATAAAAAGATATATTAATAAAAATAGTTATATAAATTAAAATAGATCATATTTATTTAAATATTAAATTATATTAACATAATTAAGACATTCAAAAGCAAAATATAAAATCTAATATTTAATTATATTTTATAAACTTACATATTTTTTATATAACTATAATTTTTCTTTTATTATTACTTATAGTATAATTATAATTACTTAAAATATAATTAATTATATTTTATGACATTAAATATTTATTTACATACATATTTTTATATATTTATAGTTTATAATTAGGATATAATTATATTAAAATTAAATTAATTACTTTTTATAATATCATATATTTATTTATCTATTTATCTTTATATGTCAAGAGTTTATTGTAAATTAAATTATATTGTTTAAAAAATATTTATGTTTATATTATAAAAGGTATGTATTTTAAATTAATAAAAATAATAAAGATAAATTAAAAAAATTAAAAAAATAGTAACTTATAAAATATAAGCTATTAAAAATAACTTACTAAATTAAAATTTATTTTTTAATAAGTTAATGCACAAAAATATATCTAAATATTAATTTATAACTTATTAATCAAGTTAATAAATTATAAGTTAATTTATTTATTACAGTCAAACATATAATGTTATTAATTACTTAAATCATTATAATACAATTAGCTAAAAATTATTAACAATTAATTAAATTAATTAATTACTAATATAATCAATTAATTGCAATTAATGGCAAATATGTGGCGGGGGCTAATAACATAAAATTGTATATCCATACTTACCGTAATACACTTTTACACGTAAGCTAGGGTTTTTATCTCTGATTCACCCCGAAATTATTGCAAAGCCTGGGTTTTGATTTGTCCTTCAGATGTTTTCTTTGTAAATTTCTTACCCGGATTTGTCATCGCTAGGACACACGTTGGCTCCGGTGTTTGAAACTAAAGGGCAGGTCACTCACCTATTTTATTTAAAAAACAAGGTAGATATATATTTAAAATAATATATATAAGTTATATGAACAGAGAGATCAAGCATATTTATAAAATTAGGAATGATGCAAATATTTGAGCTTTAATAATACACTCGGAATTTTTTTATTTTTATAAAAATATATTAAATTCTTTTTTATATTCTCCCATCTTTCTTTTCCTCTACTTTGAAGGTACACACAGCACCTCCATTACTTTTAAAAAACAAGGAAAGATGATTGCATATTCCTAAAAAAAATATAAATGTAATCATATCAAATTTCAAGAAAAAGTGAGTGTAATTAATCTTTGATTAAATTATGCTGAAGTTGCTATTTCTAAGTTTCGTTGACAATTGCTGTAGTCTTTGACAAAAATTTATTAGAATCCAAAACCACAATTCCTTGTCCTAGATAAAATAATTTCCAATTGCATTTTTTTAACATTACGAGAGTGTTTAGTAAAGAGTTTTTTGGTGAGCTTTTAGCTGATTTGATAGTGTTTAACTATTTAATCGAGTCAATAAACTAATTTAACTGTTTGGTAAACAGTTTATTCAATTAGCTGATTGACTCTCAATAAAATAATTTGAAAAAGTTAGTAAATCCAGGATTTTTAATTAGCTTATTGATAATAGGTTTGCAAAAAAATAAAATTATCCTTAAATAATCTACGTATTTTCACTTATATCCTCACTAAAAAAAGATTAAAAAATTTATTAAATAATAATTATTAATTTCTATAAGTATTTATGAAGTATAATAATTTATTTTTTTAAAAATATAATAACTTAAGAAATATAATAAATCTTTAATTATATTTTAGATTTATCACATTTTTAAGGAAGTATGACTTAAAAATTATTTAAAATAAATTATCATTTTTCTTAAAAATAAATTATTATATTTCTTAATATAAATCATATAATAAATCTAAAATATTATTAAAGTAAAAAATATTTAAATAAATCATAAAATATATATGTGTCCTTATATATTATTTTGCATATAAACAACAAATAGGAAATAGCTAATTTTACTAAACATTTTCATTCAAATAGCTAATGTTATCAGTTGGTCAAATTAGCTAATACAATTAGTTATTAGTTAACAGTTAATTAAATCAGCTAATAATTAATTACCAAATAAGGCCTATAAATATTACAACAATATATTATACTAGGATATGAAATATGGATTCCCTGAGCATATGTTTTAATATCTTTTGCATTTTCTTTATTTTTTTCTATTTTTCACCAATGAATTATAAAGTATCGGAGGCAACCTCCTTCTCTTCGAAATACTAAATTTAGAGTAAATACAATAGTAAAACATTCATTTATAATAGTGGTGATTATTATGTTCTTCAAATTTTGTAACTAACACTATTAATTCATTATTTTTATTATAATTATTTATCCATTCTTTCTTTCATAACATTAAAATAAATGATAAAAAATAATAATATAATAAAAAAGTATATATTTGATATTATTAAGGCAAGATTTAACATTTTACTACAATATTTATGATATTTTATTTATTTTAATATTGTAAATGAAGGAAGAAATTGATAATTATAACAAAAATAGAAATAAAAATTAATAATATTAGTTATAAAATTTGAAAAATATAATAATCATCACCTATAAATAACTAATTATTGTGTTTACTTTAAAAGTTATGTTTGATAGGTTACTTTATTTTAATATCAACTAGTAACATATTAGACCGGTTAATAGATGCATAGTCAGATGTTACTCCCAAGCTCAATCAGATTTAATGGGTGATTCAATTAATTCCTGAACAAAGGGCATCCCTCTGAACAGGGTTGTATATTAGAAGAAATTATTAGTATTAAGAGGAATTTAAACTCATTATCAATAAAATTACAAAATTTTACCAATCTATTTGAACTTGAATTAATACTTAATTACTTTATAGTCTAGGATCTTGTTTGACACACTATATGATATAGTTTAAGGACTATCAACTAGTATAGTATAATATTATATAGGACAATATAATATACTATACTACATTTGATCTTTTTTTTTTTTTGGGCATAAGATGAATGTTTATAGAAAATTATTCTATCTTTTATTTGCTATTATATTGTAGAAGAATTTATAGGTTTAAAAAATAATTAATTTAATTAAAATACTCAAAACATATAAAAAATAATAAAATTATTTTAAATAAATTTGAAGTATATAATTAGACCGAAATACCTTTCAACAATAATATATTTTAAAAAATATCATAATATATATCAATTAAAGATTTATATTATGACAATAAAATAATATTACATACTTCACAATACACATACACAAATACACATATACATGCGTCATGTGTATACACATTAATATGCATTCATGAATGATTGTATAACAAATTAGTAAAAAAAGAATTGCAATAAATCAATTAAAAAAATAAAATTCAATAAGTACCTTGTATAAAATTTTAAAAAATATTTAAAAAATAATACATATTATTCACAAATATCATAAGCATAGTTTAATATTATCAAATAAAAATATAAGTATCAATATAAATTTTTTTAATTTTAATTTTATAAGAAAGATGTATTAGTGAGATATAAGAGAGAAAAAAATTAAAATAAATTATTTAATTTTAATAATTTAAATTTTATTATAATATTATTCAATCAGCCCTTATATTTTTCTTCATAGAGTGAGTAAACTTATACAAAATTAACTATATGAAAAGATACTTTTAAATAGGTTATATATACAATTCGTTTGAAATTCTCAAATATAATATAAGCTTTGAGGGTATAATATATTTTATAATATATGTCAAGTAAAGTTAAGTATTTGATTTAGTGGACGGAGGAATTCGAATTTGATACATTTATGATAAAAAAATATTAAATACTACTAGCTCAACTCATAATTCAATTATGATCTCATGTGCACGCCAATCTCTGCAAGCTAATACTATGTACTATTACCATGTCAAGCCATTTTGCCTCTTTTACCCTCTCAACCACGAAGCAGTTTTTATTTTGTTTATGCAAGTTGATTAATTATGGAAAGAATGATGGACTAAATTTTACATTTCGAAAGTGATCGAACCAATACATAATTGGCCAGTCAAATCGTAGAAAATAGATTGAAGATTGATAAAACATTTTCTCATACATAGATTAAAGTTTATTAATCTTGTGAAGTTTACTATCACTGTTTTGATGATATCTTCACGCCAAATTCCTTTTCATCCAAAATTAAGCTTCTCAAAATGCAAAGATGGTCGTTCACGGCAAAGGAACAATGTTAATGACATACAATGTTTGTGATGGTTCCATACTCAAGTCAGCTGTCGTAAGTTTTATCAAACAACTAATTATGAAAATACTGATTCAAATTGAACTTAAATGTATTTTAATTGTCATCCTGTATTGATTCAATTAATTGTGAGAATTTTGATAAAATTTATGTGACTTCCTTTAACTACAGATTCATATCTCTCAATATTAATCATTTCTTTTGATAGGCAATCCTTCTGGGAAGATCCCCTAATGTTAACAATTTAGTTGAATTGCTGCCTTCTAAGCTTGATTGTGCTTGACAATATCCTCTAAGTAAGTCTCTATTGTGAAATTTGAGATCTCTATTTTGCTTAAATCAATTATATATGATGATTTGCACTTAAATAAATAATTTATTAAAATGCAAAGGTATGTATTGCATAGTCTAAAATCTTAGGAATATGCTTTTGGTATAAAAATGCCATTTTTTGTCTGGTTGCTCTTTATTGCCTTATGCGTTTGCAATTTGATTCCCAGTATTTTTAACATGTTTTATTTCCTAAAACATAATGGAATTGTTTTATATATGCAACTACTTTTCATATTGTTGATATACTAAGCCTCTATGCTACTAAAAGGTTGAAAATTATTAATTAAGCCTAATTGCTCATTTATGTTTGCGTAATTTTGTTCTATGTTTTGCAAAATTGGTTATTTCAATAGGTTGCTCATTATGAAATGTTACATCAAGCTGACTCAACAATGGATTATTATATTGTTATTCAATGAAAACTTGCAAGCTATAATGCAATTTAGAAGAGGATAGTTCTCTACAAAAAATTCAAATTTTCTAAAAGATCAAGCTAATTGTATTTTTATAATAAATGGTGAAAATGACACGTCAAGCCAATAAAGCAAAGAGCAAACATTGCATATTCAAAGCTAATAATCTTGACAATGATAGGACTTCAACTTTTTGGAAAAAGCAAGTTGCTTAGAAGACTTGATAATAGAGAATAAGCCTTTTTGGATAAGGTTGCTCTTTGGAATTTGAACTTTTTCCAATGGATAATGCTCATCCTTGACATATAAATAGAAAAGCTCACTTTATTGGCAAAATACATAAGCATCTCTTCTTCTATCTATAAGGCTTTCTCTTTCTTAATTCCTTTTAGCTTTTTAATGTCTTCTTTTTGTGCTTAAATTTGCAAATTTACCCTATTAGAGTATAATATCCTTGTAGTTTTTTGTAAGAGACAAACCTTACCCTTAAAATTTTGCTAGTTAGGGTGGAATGTGAGAGAAACAATTATAGAATACATTATAAGTAGGTTGTTAAAAAAAATCCTCAAGTGTTTAAGATGGAATTGCCTAAGTTCTTGAAAGATTACGTGGGAAAGCATAAAAAGGCTCTATAAAAGATAACCACTACATTTGTATTTGGCCTTAGGAAAATGGAATAGGTCCAAAGTAATAATTTTTGCTTTAAAACATCAAACCAGTATACATTGATGTTATCTTCTTTTTCCATCACTTTTATTTTATGTGTTTATTGCTTATTTATACTTATTATTTACTCAATCTTTCCAACTTATATTATGGTTGCCTTTTAGGGGATTTTGAAAAAAGTAAGTTGAAAAGATAAGCTATTTTAAAGCTTAAACTTATAATTTGTTTAAAACTACCAATTCACCTCTCCTTTTGGTGTATTTTCATCCAATCAATTAGCATCAAAGCTCAGGCCTCTATTATTAAAGATTAATCACTTTTGATTAAAGATCTCATAGGGACACAGTATGGATAACCTTGGATTATCATATAAATAAAAAGGTCATTCTACATCTAAACTAACATTATTTGACGGAACCAATTAGAATTATTGGAAACATTAAATAATGATCTTTGTTTAAGCCATTTAGGCATGTCAGATATGCCAGTTCATATTATTTGTGTCCAAAATGGATATAATTTTAGGAGGTCTAAATTCTACCAAAACTAGTGATAGATCAGACTAACCTATAGGTTTTAAGTATTAACCTGTGGACTTTATAGATATAGGACTAACTTGTGATGGACTAGCTTTGTAATGCATCAGCTCATATTACCTATATCCAAAAATGAACCTAATTTTAAAGGTCTAAACCCAATAAAAACTTGTAATAAATACAGATTAACCAGTGGATCATGACCTATTTGACATCTTTAAAGCCATTGATGAATGATATGTAGGAGTTAATTGATGAAAGATACGCTTTTTCCAAAGAAAAAGTAAGGAGATATGGATGTTCCTACACTAAAACATGAATGGAATGAAACTAAAAAGAAAAGAAGTAATCTCCATGCAAAGACAAAAAAACATCATCATATTTTTCATCACTCTTAAAGAATACAAAAAAATCTCTTAATGCATATGACAAAGGAGATGTTTGAAAAACGCCAAGTCCCTTTTGAAGGAGCTAAGTAAGCATGCACAACCTGTGCCAATATACTTACTCAAGAGTATAAACTTTTTCATATGTAGAAGAATGAAGGCATAAAGTCTATGTTTGAAAAACTTCTCCACCATTGTGGATGATCTTCATGCTTTAGGAAGAATCATTCCTAACAAGATATCATCTTAAAAATACTTATATGTATCTTAAATTCATTGGAAATCCAAGTGTAATACTATTTAAGAAGGTAACAATCTTAAAACTCTCACCCATAATGAGTTAAGAGGAAAAACTCTTAACTTTTAATAATATCAAAATGATGAAGATGTAACTAGTTGAAGAAAAAGAAGCATTGCTCGTAGAACTTCAACATCTTCTCAACAAGATAAAGAAGAAGATGTTGAATCTGATAAGGATGAAGAAATACTTACTTTGTCAAGGAGTTTACTAAAATATTTAGATGAAAAATACAAGATAAACTTCAAAAGTTATTGGCACTGAAAAGAGCAAATAAGAAAAGAAATTAGCAACTGAAGCATCAACTTGCTATGAATGCAAGAAGCCTGATCACATTAAGGTGGATTGTCCAAAGATAAAGAAAAGGTTCCTGAGAAAGCCATAAAAAACCAAAGTAATGACAACTATATAGGATAATGATGTTTAAAATGATGAAGTAAAGGAAGTTGCTAACTTTTGCTTTATAGCCAAAAATGGATTACATTAAGGTAATAAATCTTGACTGACCTATTCCATATGTTAAGTTAACATAAAGTTTTTGAAAGTTTAATGTAATATTCCTAAAAGATCATGAAGAAATACCTCTTTCTTTCAAAAGAAATATCTTTTTAACAAAAAGATTTTGAAAACTTGTAAAATAATTTTAATTCTTTACAAAGTGCAAAATCAAGAACTTGAAAAAAGACTTGAAATCTTAAAGATTTTAACACTTTAAGAAATGAGAATCAAGAATTATAATATAATCAAAATCCTTTGAAAAATGAAAGTAATCTTTTGAGAAAAAGAAATTAAAGAATCCAAAGATATGGATTTGTTTTCTCACTAATAATTTATTACAAGAAAATTTTCTTCTATGAAATGAAGTAATTTCCTTCCAAAAGAAAAGACTAAATTTTGATAAAAGAAAATTATGTTTTAAAAAGCAAGGTGGTTGATTTTTCTTCTAAAAAACAAACTAAATGCTAAAAAAAAGTGGTTACCCTTTGAAAAAAATAACTTAAATGTCAAAAAGTAAGTAGTAACTAATTTTGAAAAGAACAGACCAATAGATTTCAAAAATAAAAAAGAAAGTTGCTTTTTCAAAAGCAAATTATTTTTTTTGGAAAAAGAAAAATTAACTACTCATTTCTTAAAAAATAAGAACTAAAGTTTGAAAATGAAGTAAAAATTTTGAAAAAGGATCTTTCTAGATTTATGAAAAGAATAAGGAAGTCGAATGTTCTTTTAGAAATACAAAAGCATTCCTTTAACAAAAAAGGTGTTAGCTATGTACATGAAAAAAAATGAAAATATCATAAAGAATTTTTTTTAATAAAGCAATTGAAAATTTCACCTTTACTATAAGTTGTAACTTTTATAGGAAAAATAGACACATATCCTAATCATGTGTTCACAAGAAGAAAATGCATGATCATACACAAAGTAAGAAACCTAAAGGGTCAATGTTCAAAAGAGTAAAGAACTATCCAAAAGGACTCAAGATAATTTAAGTACCTAAAATATGATAGTCATTGTTTGCATGTGAATCTAAAAGCAAGTGTTAAAAAGGATTATTGATTCCTTAATAATGGTTTCTCAAAATACATGGTAGGAGATTTAAGTAAGTTTATCTCTTTCAAGCCAATTCAAAGTGATGTAGTTCTTGATAATAACACAAGATGTAAAATTATTGGAATTAGTATAGATTTTTCATCTCATCTTAATAATGTAATAATAGTGGGAAAACTCAAATATAACCTCTTAAGCATAAGTTAACTTTGTAATAAAGGCTATAAAATTATATTTGAATCCTATCATTATTATGCACAAAATGTTTCCTATAACAAACTATATTTTCTAGACCAAAGAACTGATAACATTTATCCTATCTCCATATAGGATATTCCTCTAAGAAAAGCTAAATATTTTATTTCAAAAAGTTATTAAAGTTACCTTTAACATAGAAGGTTAGGTCATATTAATATGCATCTTATTTGAAACCTTTATAAAAATAATTTAGTTCAAAACTTTCATGAAATTAATTTTGAGAAAAATCATATATGCAATACTTATTAATAAAAGAAATGAGTAAAATCTTCTTTTTAACCTAAAAAAATTGTTTCTGCTTCAAAACCTTTGAAATTATTACACATGGATCTTTTTGGTTCTATCAAGACCCAAAGCTTTGGAAATAAAAGATATAGTCTAATTATTATTAATAATTTCTCAATATATACTTGGGTGTTCTTTTCAGCTTATAAAGATAAAACTTTCAATGAATTTGAAAGATTTTACAAAAAGATTTAAAATAAGAAAGATATATACGTATTAAGTATTAAAAGTGATTATGATGGAGGATTTGAAAATCATTTATTTGAAAATTTTGGTAAAGAAAATAATATTAGTAATAATTTTTCATATCCTAAAACTCCTCACCAAATTAGGATGGTTAAAAGGAAAACTAAAACTCTAATTGATATAGTTAGAACAATGCTTTGTGAACATAAATTTTTAAAATATTTTTATAGGAAGCTATAAACACTTCTTGCTCTATCATAACCAAATTCTTGATATGTCCTATATTAAAAAAGATTGCTCATAAGAGTTAGAATGCAAGAAAACCTAATATTAGTTATTTGCATACAGTTGGATATAAATGCTATATGTTAAATAAGAGTGGCAAAATGGATGGATACCCATGAATCCATCTATTCCATCCACATTTGGGGTCAATATGAAACCATTCATTATTTATAGTAGGTCAAATGGATAGATGAATAAAATATCTATTCATTAACAAAAGGGTCATTCATGACCCATTCATAGATATTCATTATCCATCCACATTATATCTTTTTATTCTATAACTAAAATAAATATTCAACAAAATGATAATTAAAAATATACTCATACTTCATATTGTAATATAAATATACTTTTTTATTTTTTTCTATCAATCTTGTGTTTGGGATTTGTGTATTTAATTGTGAAATAATATTGATTAACTTATTTTTTAGACAATGAAGTAAGTTTTGAAATATGAAATATGAAATATTACTTGAAAAAGTATCCCTCCCAAAGAAGGTGGAAATAAACCAACTAATCCTATTGTCATAACCTATTTTTAGCCTATTTGTAAAATGGAATAGGCTTAACTCTAACTTTTAACTTATTTTACAAAATGGGATAGCCTTATTAATTAAAGCATAATCTATTAGCTTATAAGACTTGCAAAGTTTATAGGCCTAAATAGACTAATAGATTAAACCTTAAAAAATTTATAAACAAAGGAGGCCCGTATAGGCTACAATAATCTTATAGGTTAGGTTAAACCAAATAATTTTTATGTGAGTTTAACTTATTTTTAACAAAACTTAACTTGGTTTAACTTATATCAACTAGTACTTTGAATATATATATATATATATATAAGTTTACTTATATCATTATATAACAAAAATATATAAAAAATTTAAATTAGGAGTAAAAATATAAATTTAAAATTTTTAGTAACAAAAATTATTGTCTAATACTAACAATAAAAAAGTAATAGTAATAAAGATTATAGTAAAAAAAAATAATGATAAAAATAATATAAGAGAATAATAGTTAAATGATTAAATGAATAAATCGAATTTGACTCTTTATGTACGATTCAAGGGTTAATCCATAATCCATATAAAAATTTAATTGGATTATAAATAGATAGATGAATCAACAATGAATCATTTATTAATAACCTAATCCAAATCTATCCAACACATCCATTTGTTACCTTTAATCTTAAACAATAGGAAAGACCAACTAGCTAAGTTTGATTAAACATTCAATGAAGATATCTTTTTAAGTTGTTTTATCACAAGTGAAGCCTATAAAGTTTACAATAAAAGAACTTTTAAAATAAAAGAATATATGCATGTTATGTTTGATAAGAATGATAATATTCAAATAAGCAAGCTTTCAGATAGGAGTGGTTATTTCATCTTAAAAGGAAACTCATCAAAAGAGTAAGCATAACATAAGAATCCTAATAAGCAAGTTGTTTAGATCAAGTAAGATTATAAAACAAGCAAGGAGTTCTAAATGAACAAGTTTGATTAAAAAAGCAAGCTGATTCAAACAAGCAAAAGGATTAGAGTGAGCAACTTAAGTAATAAACTTATAAGTCACAACATTAGGGTATTTTAAGAGAATGAAGGCACATGTTAACCTATCCAAATGAATAAATCATTAGTAATCCTTTTTAAGGAATGCGAACAAGGTTCTCATTTAGAAATAATAACAACTTAGCTTTTCTATTTCACATTGAATCAAAAAATGTTGATAAGGCATTTCTAAATGAGAATTAGATCATGCTATGCAAGAAAAACTTAACTAATTTGAAAAAAATAAAGTATGGACACTTAGTACTCAAGCCTCTCAACCATCCAATCATTGCCATAAAATGCATATTCCATAACAAACTTAATAACATGGAAAAATGGTTAAAAAAAGGCGATATTAGTAGTACAAGGATATAATTAGCAAGAAATTATTTATTATAATGAAATCTATGCACTTGTTGCTAGACTTACATTCCTAGAGATATTTCAAAATTTATTAAATATATGTCAAAAGTACTTTCTTGAATGATTTGTTAAATGAGGAATTTTATATTAAACAACCTCTCATATTTGAAAATTTTGAAAATAAGTCATGTTTTCAAACTCATTAAAGCTTTATATGGTCTTAAACATAGCTTTTAGAGTTTGGTATAAGAGACTTAGTAAATTCTTTGTTGAAAATAATTTTGAAAAAGGAAAAGTAGAAATTATTCTTTTCATCAAATATGTTGAGCATGATATTTTAGTTGTATAAATATATATTAATAATATTATATTTAGGTATCCTAATAAGCTTTTGTGTAAGGAATTTTCTAATCATATTAAAGAGGAGTTTATAATGAGCATAACGGAAGAACATATATTCTTTCTTAGACTTTAAGTAAAATAAATCAATGATGGAATATTTATTGGCCACACTAAGTACATTAAAGATTTCTTAAAAGGATTTGGAATGTAGATTACAAAGATCCTTAGTTTACCTATAAGCCCTTTAACTAAACTTGATAAGGGTGAAAACTGAAAAGCTAATAAATAAAAATTGGTATAGAATTATGATTAGTTCATTACTTTATTTGACTACTAGTAGATCAAACATTATATTTAATATATGTTTATATGCAAGATTTCAATCTAATTTTAAAGAATTACATTTAGTAACTAGTGAAAAAAATCTTTAGATATTTACTTAGTACTAAAGATCCTAACTTCTTATATCCCAAAAATAATTGTTTTAATCTTATTAAATATTTTGATGATGACTTTATTGGGTAAAAGCTAGATAAGAAAAGTACAAGTGGAGCATGTTACTTCCTAGGCCAATGTCTTATTTCATGAAAAAATAAAAAGTAAGCTTTAATTGCTCTTTACATGGCTAAAGTAGAATACATGGTAGCAAGGAATTGTTATGCTCAAGTATTATAGATGAAATAACAACTTGGAGATTACATGTTTGAATCTTAATCACATTCCATTACTTTATAATTAAATTAATGCCATCAATTTGACTAAAAATCCTACTTAACATTCAAGAACTAAACATATTGAAATTAAACATCATTTTATAAGAGATTAAATTCATAAAGGGGATATCAAGCTTAATTTCATAAATACTATAAACTAATTAGCTAATATTTTTACAAAATCCTTCCATGAAGATAAATTTTATTTTATAAGAAATGAGATTGGAATGATTAATCTTAATTAATTTGGTTCAAAATGCTTGAATTTGTTTATGAAAAAAAATTTGAAAATTGTATTATGCATTTTCATAAATATTCATGCATAATACATTTAGGAATAAAAATAAGAAATATTGCATAAGTTATAAGGTGCTAAAAGATAATGACTAAAGAGCATGTAAATTTTCCAAACTCCAATCAATGCGCTCATGTGAACAAGAAAAAATTTAGACCTATTTATACTCACTCTGACATTTTCCAAGAAAAAAAGGAAGCAAGTTTCATGGTTAACTTATCATCCTATTTTTTATAACATTTCTCCTTTCTTGCCTATGTTGCAATTTCTTAGCCAAATTTGTTGCTCTTTTAAACTATTTCTTTTCAATTTTCATAATTTTAGGAAAAAAAATTCTTTTAGCTTTTCCTATCCTCCTTTAATCGCCTTTTCAGCTTTGTTTTGAAATTCTTTTCAAAACCTTTAAAAATGCCTTCTAATCTTTAAAAAACTACCAAATTCCTTAAATTCATTTTTTTATCTCATTCAAATTACTTTCACAAAACTAAAAAAAAATAACCCTTTCTTTTTCATGATAGCTTCCCTATAATTGCTGCATCTACCCTTTTCTACTATTGTTACACTTTTGCCTTCCAAATACTAAGAACATAAGCATCATATTGAGTCTTTCATTAATTTTTCTTAAGCACTCTTTTATTTTCTTTGTACCTTCAACTTTTATTATTTTTTCTAATATTTCATGTTTTCATGCATAAAGCTTTATTTTTAAAAACTAAAAAATTTCAAACTTTGATTTATCTTTTTTTAGCTAACACTTTAAATTTTGTCACAAGTCCAACCTCATTGTGACTAATATAAAGCCCATTAATTAGGTTCTACTAGCTTGATTAGATGATAATGCACACTACTTTCTAACTATTATCTATTAAAATAAATGGATAGATGTTCCTTTTGTTTTATAGATTTCTAAATAAAGGTATTTCCCCTAAAAACATAAATACAAACCTGTGAAACTATAAATATACTCTATGAAATGTAAATGAATATGTTTATATGCAACACTCTTCAAAAGATAAATATAGCAAGCATCTCACCTAATTAGTAAATTGATATAAACAAGTGCCTTTAGTTTCTAATCAAATAACCTAGCTTGAAAATATAGATTGAACTTAAAATATTAAAACAAAAAAAAATATTTTTGTAAACTCACTGAATATATATCTACTTAGATCAATGTTCAAATATATAGGGATAAATAGATTAATTTAAATGCATTGAATTAAATAAGCATTTACACTACTTACCAAGTTCTATACCTGAACTTTTTAGCTAACCAAGAATTTATAATATATGTCTTATTGCTCACAATTATAACCTATACTGAATGTGAACTAATATTTTATTAATATTTTTTCTTATATTTAGGTTCTTAGGAGGTGATAATACTTAATTGGATCAATTTTACATTAATTTGATACTAATTGCATTAATTTGGGCTTAATTGAGCTTAATGTTGGATTTTTTATACTGTTTCAGTATTTTGATCATAACTTGAGGTTCAGGATGTCAGATTTAGACGAATCTATACACCTGTTGGAAAAGCTAAGAAAAAGAGATAGAATTTTCATATTGACTAGAGAACCTAGTTATATCATATTAGGAGGTCAAATATTAGCTTAAAGTCAAAGCAAAGTTATTGTCCAAGCCCAAACCCGACCCTAGTTGCAATGATTAATTCATATCTTGAGCTCCAAGTATCTAATTGATGCAAGGCTAAGTCCAATTATTCCCTAAAATCTAATATCTAATCATTCATGAAGCCCTTTTGAAGAAACTAAGTCGTTTTGAATGCCAAAGAAGATAGATTGATGGCTCATTACTTCAACTTAGAATTAGGATTGAACTATTTGTATTATTTAGCTATAACTTGAGCTAGGAATGTCTAATTAGGCTGAAATTTTGTAGATAGATTCCTAAGATATTAGGCTATAAGTTTGTAGTTTCAGATCCAGTCCTAACTATGCTTCTAAGGTTATGAATAAATAGAATCAGAACATGAAAAAGGGAGAGAGAGGACAAGACACCTTGATAGTTTTCTAATTTTCTTAGGTTTTTCTCTCTAATGGAAGGCTAATTTTCTGAGTTGATTCAAAGGAAATTTGAGGCTCTTCTCCTCTAGGGATTATGAGATCTTAATTTGCTATGGTGATAATTGTAATTGATTTTCCTTTTTCCTCATCTATTTCCTTTGATTTGCATGATCTACTTGATTTGGATGTTGATTTGATATAATCTTTGTTCAATTCTATAAGTTATGTTTTAAATCTGAATTAGTAGTAAATTTTAGTTGGTTAATCAAATTTTTCTTGAAAGGAAAGGGGATTAATAGATGGTTTAGGATTCTGAATTAATTCATTTAATTTGGCTTGAATTCTATCTTTAAATTAGATTTTGATCTAACTTAGGAGTTATGGCGATTATCTAATTTTGCTAATCTTAATCAATCAAATCCTATATGATTATCTAGGTTAGAGTTCATGAATTATTGCAGGGAATTCCGAATAATTCAAGGGCTGAATAATCAATTGCAAAATTCAATTTATAGTGATCTATGATTAATCCTCCAAAGAAAGCTTGAATTCCTTGGATCGGCTATCTTTGTTTATTAATATTCTCATTTTTGTTGCTACTAGTTTTATTAATTCCATTATTGATCTTTTGTTATTAATATCTTCCTATTTTAAATTCAAAACCCCTCAATTTTGCATTTTAGTTTTGCATAATTTCTACATGCATATAGACATATAGTATTATTTCTAATTCTGTTTCTGTTACAGCATTCTATTTCCTACATTTACATTCTGTATGCATCTGTTTCTTCTATTTTTGTTACATAAATAATTCAACTAATTGTGTGAATATTGTTAGAAACACATTTAGAAGAGATAAAATTAAGGGATCACTAGGAGTACGACTTGGCTATGCCACTATATTGCATTATTATTTTTGAAACTAGTTTTTAATTAATTTTGGTGCATTGCAATGTGCATGTCACATACCTTATTTTTTCCTAGTAATAATTTTCATGGAAAATATCAAAATAAACTATACACTTATACTAATTCATATCACATAAATACTAACCTAAACATACCCATAATTTTACAATTATCCACACAATTATATAAAATAAGAATAAGTAAGCACAAACAAGATAATAAAACCTCCTTATGCTTCCCAAGTTTAGTCTTATATCCCTAACAAATATTATCCTTATCCTTCTATGGTTAACCTTATATCTCTCATAAATAAGTATATAGATCCACTTCAATAATCACATCTTAATATAATCATTTCTCCTCTAATCACATTCACAATCAAACATACCCTATTGGCATTGCTCAACTCAAATTACATATTCATAATTCATTCTAACAACATATTCACAATATAATCATAATAACTATATTAACAATAATTATCATATCTTTTATGCATGGCCACAAATTATCCTAGTTAACATTAATTAAATAATTTAAATTGGCAATATGCATAAGATATCCAAAACTAAATAATTGCAATAATATATTTTCATGTTATAACTTCAAGAACATGTAAATAAAAATTTATCAGGAGAGCATTCTAATTATTAGAAATACCATCGAACACTATAATAACCTAAATAACTACAATCAACCACAATTATGGTTTCCTTCATTCAAACATACTATAAATCCAACAATATCCATGAAATCACACAGGAGTTTAGGTATACAACTAAGATATAAAATAAAAGGGAAATATAAAGATTAATAAGATAATATCTTAGAGTAAATATACGCTCACCTTAAGAGCATTTACTTTCACCTATAAATTTCGAAAAGCATTTCTATTCCTTATTGTTCCTCTTACGAATCAATTTTAAGGTAAATCATTAGTGTAACCTTTTTAATTATTCTTTCCAATAAGACTTCTATTCTAAGCTATACTCATGCTAATCTAGCATTCCAAAATTTTAATTTCTCATCTTTCTAAAATTGGATTAAGAAATCAAAACCATTGTAGTGATTAGAGATTTTCTTGAATCTAGATTCAATAAGTCATAACATCTAGTGATTAGAGATTTTCTTGAATCTAGATTCAACAAGTCATAATATTAAGATTTGATGATCTAGGATAATTGACCTCTACTTAGGAGGGCTCTTAGGAGATCAGCACAACTGGATTCTATGGTAGACACCAATAAAAAGGACTAAGTGCTTGACAACTTCTAGTTGTTACAACTACAACTTCTTATGCTACAGTAAGTAGCATCTAGCAGGTGGAGCTCACCTAATGCCAATGGCTACATAATAGTAATGAGAAATAGCATCATCCATGGCAAAGAGATGTGGAGGAGAAGCATTGAAGAGGCGAAAACAATAAAGGCATTTGAGCTAGAGAAAAGAAAAGAATAGGGGAGCTTTAGATATTTTAAATGGGCTTAGGAGCATCAATTTAGTGCTCCTCACATAAGGTAAGCCCATTTTTGAATAAACCTTAGCCATTCGCTCTTCTTACCTAACCTATCCCATAGAATCATGACCTTTTCTTGTAATTACTCCTTCACTTTGTTAAAATAAATTCTAATTTCTACCATCATAATTTAATAAATTTAGAAGTTTAAAATAACTTCTAAAGTTCTAGAATTTTTAAGAAAATTATATATTAAAGCTTATACAATTATTTTCACAAATCAATGTTTTAGTGATCATCCAATAATTGTTGTTTTTATAAGTAACATACCTTATAAATCATTTAAAGTGGTTTTAAAATAATACTTTAACTAGATAGATAAAATTTTATTATTGCATTAAAGAAATATCATATTACTAAAATTTATTTTAGAATGAAATGAATAATGTTTTTAAACAATAATTTATACCATCAGCTAATTTAATTGTTCAAAATGAATTTAACAGAATATTTCATTTAAAATTTTAAATAATACATTTTTCATAAATAAATAATTCAAGATCAAAAAAAAGCAAAAATTTTAATTTAACACAAATCTAATTATTATTATTAGTTTAAATATTACAACTTTCTTCACATACTATTCAATTTTTCAATTTTAAAAATCTTTCAATCCTTTTTATGTTAACTCTCTTTTACTATAAATACTTGTAATTCCTTATTCTCTTTCAAATCAAACCTTATTTATCTACTTTTCAAAATACCTTCTCGATCATCTATCATATTAACTTTTACAAAAACCCTAGGGCTAAAACCAACTACTAAAATTTCTATTACAAAAAATGTGTAACGCCTAGAAAAGCTAACCTTGATTCCCTTTGCTTCTAAGGAACTTAAGTACGTTGAGCACATTAGGAACCAAGGATGGATTCTCCTTTATTGAAATGGATGAGCTAGTGTTTGAATGCTACACCAAGTTTTTCTATGCTAAATTTGAAGCTTCAAGATCAGACATAGTGTTAAATGTTATTGTCAGTTATGTTTTTTCACACTATTTTAGCAATAGGAAGAACCAAATTATTGGGATTCTAAATAAAGGAGAGCTAATTACTCCTAAAAAGGGCAATACTGATTTCCTTAAATATAATGTTGCCTAATGGACCCTAATGCTCTCATGAGATAAAGGATATCTAAAAGGAAATTTGTTAGATAAAAATAGGAAGGTGTTACTGTGCATCATTACTTAGATCATTTATCCTAAACAAGACAAGTTTAAGTGACATAGAAGCATTTTTTATGTGGATGATCAAAACTAGCAGAAAGATTAACCTTGGTCATTTAATCATCTAACCTTATGCTTCAAGAGCTAAATCAAGAAAAAAAAACACATATTCCTTAAAGCATTATGATTACTAAAATCTATAAAGAGTTATAAATGGATCTAGGATTTAAGATTGGTAGAAGAGTTACTGAAAAGGCAACATTATGAATGTTATACCATACATATCCTTGTCTTATAGGCACTACAAGCATCCTAAAAAGAGAAAAAGTCCCTAGAAGTTTCTTATTGCAAAGAGAAAGTAGCCTAAAATCCCTAAGTAAGAGAAATTAACTTCAAAAGACTTAGAAGTAACCTAGTTAGAAGCTTTTAATGCTTGAGCAACTTAATCCTAATCTTTTTCAAACCTTGATTTACTTCTAACATTTCTAAAAGGTAATAGTATCATGCACTCTAATAAGCCTGTTCCGAAAGAAGTCAATGGACTCTAAGCCTACCAATAACCTAAAGGACAAGAAAATTGCCAAGCCTTATAAAGATGCTAAGCAAGAAAGAAAGCTAAAGGAATTTGCTAAGAAACTCAACTAGGGCAAGATTTAAGTCAATATTTGTAAGTCTTCCTTCACCTAGAAAGTCAAGTAAGCTAAAAGCAAGTGTTAGTACCTCTTTTAAACTTTTAAGGAAGAAAGCTAAGAAAGATAAGAGCAAGTGATTGATGTAATAGATTTTAAAGACTAGTAAGAAGATTCTAGACTTGTCATTACTCAGCCAATCAATATGGCTGAACATAAAAAGAAGAAAAAGCAAAAATAATAAGTTAGTGATGAAAAAGAACTTAAATCACATGTTTGGACCACCAATCAAGTTAGCTAATCCACCAAGGAATTAATAATAAGTGCTAAGGGGAGCAATACTAGGAAAACTTTGATGATTTTTACTATAATGTTAATTCCTTTCCAAAAATACCTACTTATTCTAGTTTCGATGAAGAAGTTAATGAAATGAAGGAAAAGGAAGGAGGAAAAAATATCGTCTACTTAAAATAGTAAAAGCAACCTAATAACTAACTTAGCTAACCAAATTTCACTTATTGATATTGTTCAACAAAAGGAAAAAAGTTAATTTGAACAAACTAGTTGAAACTGTTATTTCCATATCCTCACCACCAAAAGAATAAATACAACAATCACTTAAAGAAACTACCACTTCACCTAACCTCTAACCCTATTTCAACAATCACCTTACCATCTATTTAAATGACCTTCCATGAGCAAATACATTTAGCTATATCAACCACTACTCCATCAAGCCTAATTATTAATGTTGCTACATTATTCATTTCCCTTATGCCTTTTGCACCTTCTAACTTAAACTGTACTAGAATAATATCCATCACCATTATTGCCATGACTGAATGCCTTGTTGATACCTTTCAAATCCTTGGGACTGAAGTAAGAAGCCTTTCAAATGATTCTTATAAATGCTATTAAGTATGCTCAGTTATGAAACCTAAATTGATTATCCTCATGTTACTACCAATCAACAACCTATAGGGATAATAAAACATGGATAATAGAATAAAGGATTTGATTGCTAGAATTGAGGTATTAGAACTTTAAGTGCATTTGCTTCAGAAGAAACTTGAGAAAAGTGAAGTACTTTAAGGGAAAATTCATTAACTTTAAGCTATTATTAGTAACTTAGGGAAGAAAATAAATGACTAGCCACGATTCCAACTACTAATCAAGGTTCTAGGTGCATATAGTTGTCTTAAGACTTGTTGTTACAATTTTTTTTGTCTATTTTAGTATTCATTAGTTTTAATCATGCAATTTTTTTAATTTATCATGTTTAGAATGCATTAATGATTATCATAAGCATTGTAATATCATTTTTTGCATGATTTATTACATCTAACCATATTTTTTCGATAGCTTACCTTTGGAACAATCACTTAAATTAATAATGATTGCTTGTTATTTAATAATAAGATATATACCTTTGCCTATCCTAATATATGCCTCACCTTGCAAGTTAATAAGAAAACATTAACTCAAAAGCAACTTCCTTTTAAATAACTAATATTATACCTTACTTTTAATGTTTTTCTCTTCCTTGTGAACTTATAGCTTGTGTATAACTACACTAAGCCTTTTTCCTACTCTTACTTACTCTAATACTTACTAAGAATCAATTTAGTTCACTTATATCTCATTCTTTTATACTAGAAGGGGAGAAAATAGGGTAATAAGATAGTAGCAAAGAGCAAGTAGATCTCATGTTTATAAAAATGAGGAAGACTAAAATGATCTATTTATGCTTTGATACTAATACTAAAATAGGTAACCAATTTTACTCTAAAACCTGCTTATACCTATTGTTTGATTACCTTTTCTTTGTTTTCATAAAATATCTTTGTATAAGTATCATTATTAAAAAAAGGGGAATTATGGTATGTGGGAACCCTATTTTGCCTAAATTAATTATTTAGTTTTGATGATGATTTGGACTTAAGTGAATAATTTATTAAAATGCAAACATATGGCATTATATAGTCTAAAATATTGAAGAATATGCTTCTAGTGTACAAATGCTTTTTCTACCCATGTTACTTTGTGATGCCCTATGTGTAGTGTAATTTTCATTTCCCATTATTTTTGACATGTTTTATTTCTAATAATGTGATGGAATTATTCCTATATGTAGCAACTTTCTATATTGTTGATATACTAGGTTTTCATGCTATTAAAAGGTTAAAAGTATCAATTAAGTTCAGTTACTCTTTTCTATTTGCATTATTTTGTATTAGTGTTCTATAGAATTTTTTATTCATGCAAGTTACTCTTTGTGAAATGTCACATTAGGCAAACTTAACTAGTAGATTATTATATAGTTATTTAGTAGAAACAAGCAAGTCACAATACAATCCAAAAAAGGATTGTTCTCTACATAAAATTCAAACTTTCTGAAAAAGCAAGTTAACTATGCCTTCATAATACATAGTGAAAATAATGCTTCAAGCCAATGAAGGATAAAACAAGCATTGCATAATTCAAAGCTACTAACCTTAATAATTATAGAACCTTAACTTTTTGAAAAGAGCAAGTAGTTTAAATGACTTGAAGGAAGAGAAACACTTTGGATAAGGTTGCTCTTTAGAATGAAGCTTTTTCCAATGGCTAGTTCTCATCCTTTCTCTACAAATAAAGGAGCTTACTTTATTCATAAGACACATGAAAATCTCCTTTTCTCATTTTTCTCTCTCTCTCTAAATTCTATTTAATTTTTTAAAGTCTTCTTTTTTGCATTTAAATTTACAAATTTACACTATTAAGAGTGTGACTTTTTAAGAGAGAAATCTTAACCTTAAAGGTTTACTTTTTAAGGTGGACCTGTAGGAGAAACACCTGTAGAACACTTTGTATTTAGATTATAAGAAAAAAAATTCTCAAGTATTTAAGGTAGGAATTCCTTGAATTCTTGAAAGATCAAGTAGGAAAGTGCAAAAAGGTTTTGTAAAAGAAAAATGCTAATGCATAACCACTAATGTTGGATTTGACATTAAAGAGTGGAATAGCTCTAAAAGGAATGATTTTTACGTTAAACTATTGAACCATTATATATCGACGCTAGTCTTCTTTTTTCCTAAATCTTTATTTTTTATGTTTATTATCCATCTATACTTATTATTTAGTTGATCTTTCCTATATATATTCTGAATTGCTTTTTGGGGTATTTGAAAAAGTAAGGGTGTGTTTGATATGTTTTTGTTTTTGTATTTTTAAAAGTTATTTTTAAAAGCTATTTTTTTATTCTCAAAAATTATTTTTGAATTAAAGGAAAACTAAGATTAGAAGATAGTTGATATTATAAAAAAGAAAATATTTCATTTAATTATAAAATTAGCATTAGGACAAGAAAGTAAATTTAAAAAATAATTAAAAGTTATTTCTATTTTCTTTTTTTTAATTATACATTTAAAGAACAGTTTTTAAAAAGCAAATTCTAAATATAGGTTTGCAAACAAGTTCTTTTGTTTTTAGAAGTAAAAAAAAAATAGAATACCATTTTTAGAAAAAAAAACAAACAGACACAAGTTATTTTTAAAGTTTAAACTTACATTTATTTTAAATCACCAATTCACCTCTTTTTTTATGTACTCTTATTCTATCATTTGCTAGCAATCGTAATACATTACTACATAAAATTGGAAGATCCTCTCATAATTTCTCCTGCCATTTTTATTAAAAAATTGTAATTTAATTTAAACTTTCTAAATTATAACTTGAGGTATACTTATTTTTCTAATTTAAAATATTCAATTGTCAATTGTAATCTCCCAGCGTTTCAATAAACTGAACTTTAAATCTTCTACAAGACAGCCGTTCAGCTACTAATCGGAAAGCCATATAGAATCAAATGAAAAGTTTTTTCCATCGTGGTACACTTTTGTGTTGTGAATCAAGTCAATTGATATATCAACTTTAAACTAAGAAAACGCGGTTCGCTTCTCCATTTTTTTTTTTAAATTATACGAGTAAAGACAAAAAAGAAAAATATACAATAGAGTAAATAAAAAAGATAATGTATGAATTGTAAAATTTTAATAAATTTCAATTGATATATATTTAATTTAAAATATAATACCTAAAATTGATACAAATAGAATGTTAATAAAATTTAAATAAATCAGCTTATCTTAATTTTTCAAATACGTATATTAAAAATAGGAGAATAAATTAATTCAATTAATAATTTATTTATATATAATATTAAAATTTTAACTTAAATAAGTTAAGATTATAACTAATGTAAAACATATCATGTTAAATTTATGCTATTTAGTATATTAATATCTGAATAATAAATAATAAAAATGGGTATAAAAAAGAAAATATGCAACAAAAGAAATAAAAAGTAAAGAAATAATACTTGAAGTAGAACCATAAAGTGATAAGACTTGAAAATAAAATATGTAGTAAATTATTCTATTTAATAAAATTTTTAACTTATTTAAAATATTTTATAATAAAAAATATATTATATTATATTCAAATTACTCACTAGTACTAGAGTTATAAATAATAGAAGTGAAGATCAGAAAAAAAAATATACAATAGAGTAGATGAAATGAAGATAAAAAAAAGGTTATAAGATGCAATTAATTAATTAGTTCAACCAAAGTTTGAACTTATTTAAAATATTTTTATAATGAAAAGAAAATATATTATATTACATTTATACTATTAGCAATATTAGTATTTATATTCTTTTTAATAACATGACTAAATTTAAAAAATAACATCTAAAATAGATAAAAGAAGTTAAAAGTTTTAATAAAATTCAATTGATATATACATACATACATACATATATATATATATATATATATATAATTTAAAATATAAAATTAGAAAATTGATATCAAAAAATATGTAAAAAAAATTAACTAAATAAGTTTATCTTGAATTTGTAATATTTTAAAATAGAATACGTAATTAATATTTTATGTATTAAACTTTTCATTTATTTGAAATATTTTTATAATAAAAATAAAATATATTATATTATATTTATATTTTTAATATTTAGTAATATTTAATGTCTAAATTATAAATAACAAAAATATATACCAATAAAAAGAAAAATTATGTAAAATATAATATAATACATAATATATAATAATATATAAGTATTTAAGTTATAAATAATAAAAATAGATAAAAAAATTGATAACATAAAAAAGTGAAAATTATAATGAAATAATGCATTAAACTTGAAAAAAATAGAAAAAAAAGTAACTGATTAAAAAAAAGCAGAGCTTTTTTGTTTGGATAATGGAAAAATAGGAGGGAAACAATAGAAAATTTTAAACTTAAATTAAAAAAAGGAAAATTTTTAATTTTTAAATTGATTATAAAATTTTAACTATATATTTTATCTTTATATTATTGTCCTCTTTTTTTCCATCTAAACAAGGGATAAAAATTTAAATTTTTCTTTATTTTCTATTTTTTTATCCAGATAAAATCTTGGATTAAGGGGGTGGGAAAAAAAATTTCATGGTCAAGCAAGAGCTTGACACCTGTCAACAAAAGAGAAGACAAAGGGGTTGTCCCGCTATGTTAGCATTTTCTAAAAAAATTTACTTGCTTTTTTTCACTTTTATTTTTCACTTTATTTTATTTAAATTTTTGGCATCCAATATTTACGGTTCCTTTTAAATTCTTAAATAATTTACTTTTAATTCATCTACTCCATTACATTAATTACATATTATTTTCTTATTTACATTATTACATATTTTTTAATTTCCAATATTATTGATTATATTTCAGATAACAATATCAATGAATAATATAAATATAATATAATATATTTTATTTTTATTATAAATTTTTTAGGTAAGTTAAATATTTAATTTGATTAAATTACTTTTTATATTTTTGTTATTTTCAAACTATTAAATAGCCTATTTTCTTTTTATTTTGTCTATTACCCCATTAATTAATATATATAAATTATCTTTTGTATTTGATTTATTACAAGTTTTTTATATTCACGCATACAATTAATTCAAATTGTAATGTCACTTAATAAATATAGTATAACATATATTATTTTATCATAAAAATTTTTAATAACTTAAATTTTTAATTTAATTAAATTACTTATCTATTCACTCTATTTTAATTTTTACATTACTTTACCACGTACCCATTGTACTACTTCTTTTATTTGTCCGGTGACTTTGTTTTTAATATTCACTTCCATCATTTACAACTCATACACTAACATCACAAAAACATATATATATATATATATATATATATATATATATATATATATATATATATATATTATTTTTGTTATAAAATAATTAAAAATTTTAATTTAATTGAATTATTTTATTATATATTTTATTTTTAACTCTTGTATTAATTTGCAATTCACATGTTATTTTTCTTCTTTTAATTACTTGCTACATTACATTTTTTTTCACTTTTTCACATCTCCTGCCATTACTTATAACTTAAATGCTAATGTCAAAAAAAAAATAGATGTAATATGCTACATTTAATTTTATTTTATTGCAAATATGTTTTAAATAAATTAAAATTTTAAAATATAAATATAAATAAATTAATATTAAATTTTTAAAAAAATTATTAATTTTTTATATCATAATTTTAAGTGATAATTTTAAAATTAAATATATATATCAATTGAAATTTCGTCAACATTTTTACAACTTATCCATTATTTAAATATCCATTTTATTGCATTTTTTTACTTTATTGCATTTTTTCTGTTCAGTCCTAATTAAATTAAACTAATAAAATCAGGTTCTACTTCTACTTCTTTCATTATTTAATTGATTTACTCAACTAAAAATTATATTCTTTATTATTATTTTACTTTACAATTTGCCAATTGTTTCTCTCTTTTGTATTTACTCCATACCATGTTTTTCTGCTTTTTATTATTTTTTATTACCTCCTACTATTTACAACTCAAATGCTAATTTAATTATGAAATATATGTATCAAATGATATATTTTATTTTTGTTATAAAATATTTTAAATAATTAAAAGGATTTAATTTAATTAAATTATTTAATAACATATTTTTATTCTTTATTCTTACGTTACTTTGCAACTCACCAATTGTTTATCTCTTTTTATTTATCTTATTGCATTTTTTCCTATCTACTAATATTATTTACAATTTATACACTAATGTTATAAAAAAAATTATAAATATAACACATTAGTCTTAATTTTTTTATAAAAATATTTTAAATAACTTATAAATTTAATTGGAAAAATATTCATTAAAATAATTAATTACATATTTTTTACTTAACAAAATATTTTAGTACTAAAATTAAATTTTTGTATTTAAATTTTTTAATATTCTATATATAATAATTTTCAATTATTATATTTTAAACTGAATATACATTAAATAATTTTGTTAAGATTTTGAAAATTTATGCATTATTTCACTTCCTTTTATCTACTTTTTAACATATTTTTTTATGTTCACTCATAATATTTACAGCTGAAATATTAATATCATTAAGTAATATAGATTTTATATAATGTATTTATATTAATTATAATAATATTTTTTAAATTAGATATTAATTAATTACTTAAGCTTACTTAATAATAGAGCCATATTCTCTCTTCTTTTTATCTGTTTCATTCTATATTTTTTCTTCTATTTTTTATATTTACTTTTGTTATTTATGAATCAAACATTAATATTACTAAAATATATATATACAATATGATATATTTTATTTTTTATTATTCATATTTAAAATATTCTTAAGATTTAATTTAATTAAATTATTTGATTAAATATTTATTTTCAAATTTTATTTTATTTTTTAATTTATCCATTATTTCTTTTATTTTTGATTTATTCAAATGCATATTTTTATCCATCCATTATTATTTATAATTTGGATGTTAATATAGGTATGTAGTGTAGATATAACGTGATATATTTGAATTGTAAAAATATTTTAAAAAATTTAAATTTCAATATAGAAAGTATTAATTAAATTATATAATTATATAATAAGTTTTTTAAAAAATTATTATCAAGTTGATTTATTTAAAATCTATCAATATTTTCTATATATTAATTTTCAAATATTGTATTTTTAATTAAACATGCACTAATTGATATTTTATCAAGGATTTATAATCCAAATATTATTTTTATTCTGTTGCATTTTTTATTTTTATTCACTTTTATGATTTACAAGTTAGAATCTAATATTACTTAATTGTATGGATATGAAATAAAATAATTTTTTATTACAAAAATATTTTAAATAAATCTAAAATATAATTTAACTACATTTTTAAATATATATTTTATTTTTAATTCTTATATTATATTATAAATTTCATTATTTATAAATTTAAATGTATAATTATAAAATATTAACAAATTATATTTCAATATTTTTATAATTTTTATTATATATATTATTTTTGTATTCATATTTAAAAAAAAATTCATACCCATGCAAAGCACAAGTGCAAAGTCTAATTAAATATCAAAGTCAAGTATTTCAAATTAAGGGATCAAAATCATCCACTTTAAGAGAAAGCAAAATTATGTTTAGAATAACTGAAGAAATTCTTAAGTAGATGAATGATATTACATGAAGTCATTTAAAATATTTTTTAAATATTAAATTATTTATAAATTTAGATTCAATATTACAATCATAACTACATTTGATCATTTAAAAATAAATGAATTCTTACATTTTTCATAGGTTGCATGCTGATCCTAATTTACTATTGCTGGGAAGCATTGGTGAATGTGAAACCAAACTTTAATATTACTTGTTGAGAAGAGTTCTTTGTATAACTGCAATGATATGGAAGTGCGCTCATATAATTTAAGATTAAAGAAGCAACAAAAACAAGACACGAATATTTTACTACTTCTTTGATCTTAATCTATATCAATGCACTTCCACATCATCGCAATTATATGAAGAGTTCTCCCTAACAAATGATATTAAAGATTAGTTTCATATCTATCAACACTTTCTAACAAGTGATGTCAGAGTCTAATTTTGTTGGATTTGGTTCCTATTCATTCATATAATTTTGGTTGATTTTGCTATTATTTTCAAATTAATTAAAGAAGTTTTTGACATAAATTTATTTTAGAGTTTATTAATTCTAACCATGCAAAAATATTTTCCAAAAACTACATATTTTTTTATCAAACCTTTGATTAGCATATGAACCATAAAAATATAAGAGACCTATTTATTTGAACAATCAAATACATTAATTATAATATATATTAAATCAAAATTCACAAGTAATTATTTTAAATAATTTCGTGTAGTACATTCTACATCCATCGACATTTCTATGTATCTTGAGTATTGTCACAAAATCCTTACTTATTTAAGGCTACTTGGCATTGTTTACTATGTTACCCTATTATTCTTTATTCTTATTTATCCATTTTCAAGTTCTGCTGTTATCATCTCTTTAGCCGTTTTCAACTTCGTTGCGAATAGTCTAACACAAAATAAGTAGAAAAAATCTACCCTTGTCCTTGTCAAAGGCAAAATAATTGCGTGCTATATATATTTAGTTATTATTCTAATAAATGAGATTAGTAATAAAACTATGAAATTATATTTAGCTTAAAATATGATTTTGGAAAGCGATTTATATTTACAAATGAAGGAAACAGACAACACTCAGTCAAAAAAGGGGGGAAAAGAATCAAAGAATCATATAAAAAGAATGCTTTTCTCCAAAAGAGACCACACATACGCTTATCCGTTTCTGCGGCTCTATCCACTATAAACGATGCATCCCATTTTGCAATGACAATGAAAATGTTTGGCATTTTCTTTTTTTATTTCCCAAAAAGGATTCTCTTCATTTATAAAAATCTTTGACATGTTCATTTTTTTTTCTTAATTCGACAACTAATTTGGCCCTCAACCATGTTTTTCAAATATAAAATGATTAAAATATTGTGAAAACATTTTTTCTGAATAGGGTACTGTTATGAAAAGTTTCACCTTCTAAGAAATTGAATATTTTTACTGTTATATTACTTTTAATGCATTAAATTTTATATTTTTAATTTTAATTTACTTACTTTAAAATTTAAAAAAAAGTAATTTAATGATAAAAATATTTAATTGTTTAAGAAGTGGAGTTTCCATAATACTATCATTATAAATATCTTTGTGGAAATACTTATAATATCATATAACAAAAGAAGGGATAAGACACTATATATATATATACTTGCTAACCTTCAAATTTATGCGTGGAATCAGTAACTTTTACTTTTTTATTTCAACAAAAAATTATGTTATTAATTTAATAATAATAAAATAATAAAAAATATTTAAATAAATTGAATGAAAAAATTTTAAATATTTAGCTCAATTCTACTTATTTTTTCTTATCTTTATAATAAATATATTCCTTAATTGAAATTATTAATAGTGATGGCATATCAGTTTTAATATTTATATTATTTTATTATTTTTAATATATGTATGCATGTATATATGTATATGTAATCATTTATTACTTTTTGTGAAGGGATTTGAATTCAGGGAAAATCATTTTTTCCTCCAGGATTATTTCTATGAAAATAATTGTTTTTCATTTTTTATAATGAAAAAAAAGTCACCCAATACTGTAATACATACATATAATACTATGAAATAGAAAATATGACATTAAATTTTTATTTTTTTTAACACTAACAGATTTAAATTCAGAGGAATTTATTTTTGTTTTAGGAGATATATCTCCGTGAAAGCACTTATTATATCTTTTTTCTAAAAATAAAGAAACGATATTTCTAACATAAGATGCATTAACTGTATTATTACTTCACCCATTAATAAAAATATATATGAAATTGATGAAGAAATCTACCAAAAATAATTAACTGCTTATTCTTTTTTTTTCTAAAACAAACAGATTTAAATTTAGAAAAATTGATCTTCGTTTTAGGAGTTTCTTTGTGAAAAACACGTACGATTATTTAAATTCGGGTTAAATGCTTTCTTAACTTTGAACGAGAAATTAAAAATAGATATTCTTTAAATTAAAGACTAAATTCTAATTAATGACAAAGCCCTGAAATTTAGGTTTTTCTGTTTCAATAGAAATTTTTTTTTGTAAAATATAAATAAAAATAAATAATATAAAAATTAAAAAAATCTTTTCCTTATCACTATATTTTAAATTTTTTAAAAATTATGAAAATAAATAATATATCATATTTTTATTAATATATATAATTTTTTAAAAAAAATTCTAACAAAAATAAACAAATTTTAATCTTATTGGCTGACATTTTCCATTAATCTTGAGTCAAGATATCATCATCACCATCATTATCAAAATCACCGTTAGTCTCTTAGCCGTTGCACAGTCTTCAGCAGCCGCAGTACAGTGATTTTTGGTGGAATTTGCACATTAATAGCTTTTTTAAATCAATTTTTTATTTTTGAATTAGTCAAGGCAAGCAATTGGCAGGGATCATGGGGTTGGGGAAAACCCTTATTCGTTGTATATATGATATGATATGATGTTGGATAATTGACAATTACAGATAACAAGTCAATTTGAAACAAAATTG
Source organism: Sindora glabra (assembly GCA_020226215.1). Classification (NCBI taxonomy): domain Eukaryota; kingdom Viridiplantae; phylum Streptophyta; class Magnoliopsida; order Fabales; family Fabaceae; genus Sindora; species Sindora glabra. The sequence goes on from CM035230.1 coordinate 35,712,459, forward strand.
TGTTAATGATTATGTTGGTTGATTATTATTAGAAAAATTATGCCCGTCTCTCTTAAGAGTTTATATATATACATTCATTTCCCTTTTTAAAGAAAAAATTCTATTATTATGTTAGTACTAAAATTTAATGCTAATTTTATATAATTTTATTAAAATATATTATTTTTGTAATGTATTTCTTGTAAAAAATAATTAATTTCCGTTCATATTGCTGAGTTTATGGATGGCAGACTTACATGTATGTGACTCAACTTTATATACATACATATATATATTATTTTTGTGATATATCAACAAAATTTTAAAGTAAACTATCTTCATGTACTATATGAAAGATTTAGACCCATTCACCTCTTTAAAATGATACATTGTAAAAATTATTATCATCTAAAAGGACATATATTAATTAAGAATTATTTATCATGAGATCAAAACATACTCTTTATGATTATGACCTTTTTATCCCGTAAAATAACTCAAGATGATCCAGCAAGTTCTAAATTATTAAATTATAATTATTTATTTTTAATGGATATGATCAAATAATTTAAATTTAACAATTTTTAAAACTATCACATTATTCTAAATTTTGAAAATTATCATAAAATTTGCCCAAATTATAATATTATTTAAGATTATATGACCAATTAAAAATCATACAATTTTATTTCATTGAAACCATTGATGTGAGATTAAATAATTAAAATTTAAGTTTTCTCATAATAAATCATTGATTTTATTAAATTTATCACATCACTTGAAATTATTTGTATATTATGTACATACAAATATTTTAATAAAAAAAGAAAAAATTCATAATCTATGGGTACTTCCATAATTAAGCTTTAATTCACTTTTTACATTTTTCTATATTAAAACAATATGTATACATAGTAATAATGTATTATTTTGTAATATATACTTTACCTATTATTACATATGAATATAAGGCCCCAGTGATCTTCAGATCTTCAATCTCGTAACTAAAACTGTAATTGGGAGAGAGAATCATAAATTTGCTATGGGCCCCATGCACTGTGCATGGGTCCCATAGCAAATCAAAGGTCACCTTCCCCAACTGCAGCTGTAGTTACAGGTTGTGATCCCAATTCTTAATTTGCTATTGGTTAAATTGAAAAAATAATATAATTGATAAAAGTTTTATAGGAGTGTTATTAAATTTTTAGTACTAAATTTTTTAATTTACTTCTACTGCCATATAAAAATAAGATAAACGAGTATATATTTCAAAAAAATATGAATATAATTAAAGTAAAAATTAGAAAATGTGTATTTAATTCACTATTATTATTAATGGATTGAAATATTTGCAGACAAGTGGATTCTCCAAATTTAAACGTTAACAATTTCTTATTTTCTTAAGCCATTTGGTATAATAGGTTAAAATTAAATTTATAAAAATAATATTCCAAATTGAATTATATGAAAAAGAATAATTTAAACATGCAAAGATTTATTATTACCTGATGAATCCATTATGAGCAAATATAAAATCAAGATTTGCTATAGGTTACAAACTATTTATGATCAGTCTTGATCATGAACTTTAATATAAATTTGTTGCTCCTATTAACTCTAAATGAGAACTTTATTGGGGAGACTTTCTGACACTGATGGAGAATGTGCAAAATTAATAATAGAATTTAGGAGTAACGACCCTTATTTATATTAATAACATTGATAGATTAACCTATCACCGAGAACCACTCGCTATCACATTAGTTATGTTAGATTACCATTAGGCTCAAATTATTTAATCACTTTAATATTAAATTAAATTTTTTTATATCTTATTTTTTTATTGAATTAATAGGTCTACAATAGAAAATCCAGCAATCTCCACTTGGACCATGTAATTCAATAATAATGGCTACCTTAATAAAATGTAAAAGAAAAATTATGACATCTTTACACCCATTGGTCTATATTGAGATTATAAATATTTAGTACTATAAAACATAATATCTAATAGGGATATTAATATAATATATATAATGCACACTTACACCTTGGTGACCATATATAATATCTTATAGGAATATACATAACAAGTTTGTACTTAATAAGATTTATAATAAAAATTGTGACAATATATATAAATCTTTACACACTAAGTTGAAGCATCCGCCCAAGATACCAAATGAGAATCATCATTCTCAACACAATATTGAGACAAGATATAAATATCTCTATAAATATGTCATAATGAAAATGTGCACAATATATAGCAAATATAAATATTTCATTTATGTACATCTTGAAAAAATAATTCACATTATAGCACTCCTACTAACTTGAAACATCAAAAGACTTAACTAATCCTATATTGATTACATGATCATGATATACTCTTACCACCAAACCTTTGATTAGTAGATCTGTGAGCATATGATCCGTGGAAATATGCTTAATACATATAATATGCTCACGTACCTTCTCTTGCACAAATTGGCACTTTATATCAAAATGATTCGTACGGCAAAAATTTTATTATTATGACAAAAGTTTACAACAATAATATTGTCGTAATAGATGGTCAAGGGTTTTGAGATACTCTTAATAATCTTGAAACTAGTTATAAAATTCCTTAACCATATAACAGTACAAGTGACTTCATAACATGCGACATATTCTGCTTCCATAATGGAGGTTGCTATATTATTTAATACTTTTTCATGATACAACTCCTCTTACCATCATAAAGATATATCCAAATGTGAATTTGTGATCATTCGAACAACTAACAAAATTTAAATCTGAGTAGCCTGTAACTATGAGATCTCTCGATCTCTTATAGTCAACATATAATTTTTTATACCTTGAAATTACCTCATGAATCTCTTCACAATAGTCCAATATCTCTGACCATAATTACTCAAATATCCTCCTAATACACTAATAGCATAAGCTATATTAGGATACCTGAGCATACATCAGGCTACTGACAATCGACACATATAAAATATATTTTATTTTTTCTATTTCAACATCATTTTGAGAATATTGGGATTTAGAAAAAAAAATTCCCTTTCAAAATAAGTATGGAAACTTAAGAGCAAGTTAATATATTGAACCTCTTTAGTACTTTCTTAATATAAGTCTATTGAGACAAACTAAGTAAGTCCCAAGTTCTATCACAACGGATCTCTATCCCCAAAACATAAGAGGCATTTTTCAGATCTTTCATATCAAAATATTTAAATAACATTTGTTTTATCTCAATTAGCATGTTTATGTCATTATTTGCAAGGAAAATGTCATCCACGTATAACATTAGAATAACAAAATTGCTTGCACTTATCAACATATAAATACACTAATTAACTACATTATCCTTAAACCTAAAAGAAGTCACTACCTCATCAAACTTAAGGTACCATTGTCTAGAAGTTTATTTTGAGTTATAAATAAATTTTTTAAGTTGACACACAAGGTACTCCTTTCCTTTCTCTCAAAAATCATTTAGCTAGTTTATATAAATAGTTTCTATTATATCATCATTTAGGAAGGCTATCTTTACATCCATCTGATCAAAATGAGCTACCAAAGTCATGACAATACAAAATAAATCTTTGGTTGAAACTAGTTAAAAAGTTTCTTTATAATCTATACCTTCTTTCTAGGTGTAATCTTTTACTACCAATCTAGCTTTATACCTTTCAACTTCACCTTGAGCACCCTTTTTGGTTTTAAAGATCTATTTGCATCCAATTGACTTACAACCTACAGGATGTTCTACTTGATTCTTATGCATCAAAACTAACTCATCTTTTATAGTATTCATCCAATTAAAATAGTTTGAACTAGACATAACTTAAGAAAAGATTATAGGATCAATATTATCATTAATATCATATTCATGCTCCTATAGATATATAAAATAACCATTAAGAATTACCCATTTACGAACTCTATGAGATCTTCTTAACGAAATTTCTTCATTTATTTCATCTGACTCAACATCTTCTATCATTGGTTGTACTGGATTAACTAGTGGAGTAACAAAAGATAACTCTTATAATATTAGCGCCAACAGAACAATTATTCTGTCTTCATAGAAATCCATGATGCGTGGTATTTAGCTCCTACTATTTAACTCATCCTCAAAGAAGATAGCTTAATCAAACTTAATTACTCTAGTCAAATGAGTTAGACAATAAAATCTACTTCCCTTCAAGCCACTGCAGTATCTAATGAAGTATCCACTAATGGTTTTTGAATTAAGTTTCCTTATGGATGGAATGTATGGCTTTACTTTAGTTTTACAACCCCAAACTCAAAAATGCCTTAGACTAGGCTTCTTATCATATAACAGTTTGTAAAGGTTCTTAAGTACTAACTTACTAAGAACCTAATTTAGAATGTATGCTACTATTCTCAATGCATCACCCAATAAGAATTTTGATAATGAAGTATGGGTTAGCATACATCTCATCATATCCATAAGAGTTCTATTCCTCCTTTCTATAGTTCCATTTTACTCTAGTGTGCTAGGCACAATGTAAGTTGCTTGAATTCTATAATTTTGTAAATATCTCACAAAAAGACCAAGGTTTCTTCCTATTTTATCATACCTACCATAATACTCACCACCTCTATCAAAATTAACTCACTTTATCTATTTCCTTAGTTTCAATTCAATTACCGCCTTGAATAACTTAAAGGTTTCTAGCAATTTTGACTTATCACTGAGCAACTTCACCCAATCAAATTTGGAGTAATCATTAATGAATACAATGAAGTGTTTGTAGCCTCTCATAACATTAGGTGTAATAGGCCCACTAATGTCAACATGGATTAGTTCTAGAACATTTTCCTTTTTGCTTCCTTTACCCTTTCTAACTTTAGCTATAAGTTTTCCTTTAATGTAATTTACGCATATGCCAAAATATAAGAAGTCCAGACCATGAAGTACTTCTTCCTTCACAAGTCTCTGGATTCTTTCTTTAAATATGTGTCCTAATCGTCTATGCCACAGCATTGAAAATCTTTCATCAATTCAATACCTTTTCTTGCCCATAATAGACTTTATTGAATTTATGGAATTAGAATCTAAATTAACTCCATATAAGTCATCACATACAATACCAATACCAATAATAGAAATTTTATAAAATAATTCAATTTTTTCATTTCCAAAATAATAAGAGTATCCAATAACATCCAAAGTAACAACTAAAATTAAATTTCTTTTTATGGAAGGTATATAAATTACATTATTAAGTAAAAGCTTATATCCAGTCTTCAATTTCAACTTCACTGATCTTGTGTGCTCTACTTCAGCTCTATCTCCATTTCCAAGTCTCACAATCAACTCTTTTTCATTTGGTTTCCTCAGATTTGTCAATGTTTTTCTTTTTCTTCTCAACCCATTTCTTATATTTAAAATAGTCTACTTTTTTATGCCCAGACTTCTTATAGAACCTACAATTGCCCTTGAATTGAATCTTATTGGGCTTATAGTATTGTTGTCCATTAAATTAACCTTTCTCACCTTTTTTCCTTCCATAATTATAGGATCCTTTGTTATCTTTCTAATTAGACTTTCCATTATGATTTGAATGTGTGCCATGAGAGGTATAATTAACTATCTACGCCTTTCCTTTCTTCATATCTTTCTCTATTTATGTGATAATTGAAATTAACTTATTGATAGTCCATTCTAATTTCTGAGTATTATGAGAAATTTTTATAACATTAAATTAAGGCAAAAGAAACTCTAGTACATGCCAAGTTAAATAACTTTCTCTTAGATTAACTTGTATGATTTTCAGCTTGTTATAATAGTTAACCAATTTAGAATGTGTTCTCTCACCCCCGTTGACACCATTATACATTGATTTCTTAAGCAATGAAAAATATCATCCTTTTTCAGCCTTATCAAACTTCTTATACTTTTTAACTATAACATTCAGGAACTATTTTGCATTTATCATTTTAGGAATACTCTTTGTTATTGTTTGGTCCATCATGTACTTCATACCATCCAACATACTCTATTAAAGTGGGTCTACTTTTCATGATGACTTTTTCATTTGTTGTGGATTCAACATTAAGCAATGAAATATATCATCCTTTCTTAGTCTTATCAAACTTCTTATACTTTCTAACTACAAAATTCAAGAACTTTTTTGTATTTGCTGTTTCAGGAATGCTCTCTCTTATTGTTTTGTCCATCATGTACTTCATTACCATCAAACACACTCTGTTAAAGTGGGTCTACTTTTCATGATGACTCTTTTCATTTGTTATGGATTCAGTATTAATTTGAGGTTCTACTTCCCTTATTGTCAGGTCAAGGTTAGAGACTGTCAAATATAAATTTAATGATTCAACCCAATCCTCATGATTGGTCTCATTAAGTGTCTTAATTGCATTTAATTGCATAGGTAAAAGAGTTAGGAAAATAAATTTTAAAATATTAATGCATGTTTAACCTTAATTATGCTAGAAATTTTTCTCAACAAACTATGCAATTGAACTCCATATTATACTAAAAGGCCTAATACTGATAATGCATTAAAGACCTTATAATGTAATACAAGAACTAAATACTGCACACACTCCATCAGTGTCAAAAAGTCCCCCCAACTAAGTTCTTATCTAGAGTTGATAGGAATAACGACCTTTATTTATATTAATAACATTGGTGGGTCGATTCACTATCGTGAACCATCCATTATTTATTAGTTAGGTTAATTTACTATTAAACCTAAACTATTCAGTCACTTTTAATATTAAGTTAAGCATTTTTACATATTATTTTATTATTAAATTCAGAATAAAAAAATCCAACATAATCTAGCAACAAGGATCTTAGACAATATACAACAGATCTTAAATTGGGAGCTTGTCTCTGTCAAAAAAATTTAATATTGAAAATTCAATCTTATTTTTATATAAATTGTATTAAGTATATTATTTTTTGAACTTAGCAATTTAATTTCTTCAAAAACAATTATTTTTTGTTTAAAATAAATAATTTTTATCAAATTAAATTATTAAATTGAAATAATAATATAATTAATGATATTTGCATGAAAATAGTACTGAATTTTCAGAATAATATAATAATGAAAGTCTTTTCCTCTTTCTCGATGTGCCTAAAAATATCTATTTCATTTTTTAGTATATAGTAAGTCAAATATAAACAGAAGAAGAGGCATACAAAAGTCATTATCTATATATACAACCAGAATAAGCAAATTAATCATAGTTATTAAAATTGACTTTTATAATTATTTTTTCATTTATTGTGGATAAGGTTCTCAAGCATTGTATCATTTTTCCCCCCACTTGATAGGGAAAAGACTTTAGGAAAAATTCGAATAATAAATAACATTGTTTCCCGTAGAGAGAGGGGAGAAATTCGAATAATTTCTATCCTAAATTAATACCCAGAAACCAGACATTCCATCAACTAATGATTTTGCTGTGAAAGTCTTTGCATCAAATAGTATTTAATATTTTTCAAAAGTTTTATTTCTTATTTTTCATCTAAAATTTGACTTTTAATCTTTAAATATATATATTTAGTAATTTAATCACTTCTATTTAAAAAAAAAAGCAATTGTTAATGACTTTCGATTAAGCTTGTTCATTGTGAGCATGCAGTAAAAGTAAATGATATTTTTTGAATGGTTTCATTATTTTTTTATATTTAAAATTTAATTTCAAATATTTGCATATATAAATTTATTAAATTAATCACTCCTCCTATTAAAAAAAATAAATTAAAATGAACAAAACTTGCCACCCTATACCGTGACTTGTTTGAGGCTTTTGAGCATTTAATTCGACTCTGAGCAGGTTGATTCTATATTAATATAGGATAAAGGATCATATCATCATTCACCTGTCTCGTAACCGAAGAGATAAAAACTGTTTATTTTATTAAAGAATTTTTTATAAAATTTTTTATTTATTTATTTATATATAAATAAATAAATAAAAGAGTATTATATCAATTATATATTTTGAGATTAAAAAATAATACACAATATTATAATAATGAGATGAAATTAACTTTCTAAGTTGATTAATTCACATAGAAAATAAGTTTTCATGAAAAATTAAACTTCTTTAAAAGTAATTTTTCTTTGTAAACTTTTTAAAAAGTTTTTTAAATTATTTTAATAACCCTAAGAAATTGACATTTCTAAAAAAATTTACTTCATATATTTTGTTCAATACAATTCTAAACATCATAGGAACTATTATTAAAATATTTAATATACCCTTTAAATTTATAATAAAAAATTGATAAATTTTTATTATTTCTAATTACTTTTCAAATTATGTTTCTAATCTGATTATAATTTTTCTACAATTTTAATTTCTTTTTTAATTTACTATAAAAAGTAACACAAACTTATATAAAAAAATTAAGATGTCTTATATATATCTTAAATTATCTTAATATAATTAAAATAAAATATAATTTAAATGAATAAAAATATTAGCTAAATATTTAATAGAATAAAAAATAATTTTATCAAATTTAAATTAAATAGATTAGAAATATACAATTTTTAATTTTTATAATTGAATATTAAAATAGTAAATAAATTAAGATAATAATACAAAATAATATAATAAACATATAAAATTCTATTTAGAAATAAATTTCTATTACAATTATATTTATGACTATGTTTTTAATTTGTATTTATGATATAATATTTTATATCTATTTTGTATAATTTTATATAATACTTGTTCTATTTATTGTATAATTAATAGAATGGTTATATTTTATATAATTTATAATTTTATTTATTATAATTTTCAAATTGTCAGAATGAAAAATTAAAATAATCATTAGATAAATTAAGTTGGGCTAATCTATTTTTTATTTCTATCTATGGGAACTCTTCTTAATAAGTCATGTAGATAAACAACTTTATATAATTTGTAGGAAGTAAAATTTTATAAAAAGTTTTAATTCTTTTATTTTAGCCATCAGTAATCAACTAAGCAATTCAAAAATTTCTTACTTCTTAAAAAGTACAACTTTTAGACAACTTCTATCAACTAAACAATTTTTTAGAATAAAAAATATTATTTTTATTATATTCTCTATATTTAATATTAAAAAATAAAACATATTACTTTATTTTAATATTTATAACTACAAATAAAAATCATATTTCTGCCACCAATACAGATTCTAATTCACCACCAATTCACACTCAAATTTGGTCACCAAATTTCATTGAAGTAACAGATTCAGTTCATTCTAGTGGCAAAACAACCGAATATATGGTCAAATTTGAAGAATTTGGATTCTTTACTTTTCTTTTGATTATTTCTTTATCACAGTTAAGAGATAGGTACAGAATTCCCTGTGAATCTCAAAAAAATAATAAAAATTTCTAGGTTTTATTGCATGCAAATTTTTATTTTTTAATCTATCTCTTAACAGTAACATGAGAGAAATAGAAAAGGAAGTATCCAAGTTTAAATGGAAAAGCTGCCAGAGGCGGCTTAACTTCAAACCCAGGGGTAACGAAAACAAAAGCTTGACCCCGTAAAAAAATACACAGAGATGTATATACGTAAAATCGACTTTGAAACGGACCTAATTTTATAATTGTTTACAAAAATATAAGCGAAATTATAAATTTTTTGCTTTGTTACCCAGAGATCAATACAAAAATAAAATATTCAAAAATAAAAAGGGGTTATTAAACCTTGCATATAGAATAACTTGTGAAAGATGTCGCGGGGGAGGGGGGGGGGAAGGCATAAGGTACTATAAACAAATTTAAGGTGCCCAAAAAATGCTCTCATTTCTTACATATTGTTATTTTTTAATAGTAAAAATAATAATTCATTTAATATATATATATAATTATGAGTTTGGACTCTAAACAAGATAAAGAGTATAACCCCTAAGACAATATTTTCTGTTATTGTACTACTAAAATATTCATTACAAATTATTAAATTAAACACTAGGTATACAATGTTGAACGTCATAGAGCTTGACTAGCTTGAGAGTAAGATAAATTGGGATTAAGTTCCTCCCAAGTGCACAATAAATTTTAGAAAGTAAAATGAAATATTAAAATTTTTAATGAGAAAATCAAGAATTCAAAATTTAATACATAACAATGAATTAGAAGAAATAATTTTTAAATTCATATTCTTACCCAAAGCTGAGATATTTTACTTAATTAGTGTAACATCTTTCACTTTAAACGAATCAGATCCAATTAAAAGTTATATAATCATTTAAAGTCAAGTCACTTTATGTCTTAAATATAACCATCAATGCCCCCCCCCAAAAAAAAAAAAAGTAGCACCCTCATTTCATTAATGTTTTCGTTAAAAAAAAAGTAATAAATTTGAAAAGTTCAATCCGTATCCATCAAATTAAAAGAAAAAATAAATCCAATTTCAAAGGTTTATATCTATTCAAATCCGCAAATTAAACTATATTACCTGCGAAAAAAAATCCATTTTACATGCCTACATTCATATGCCCCGGACATCAAGGGCAGATTAATTAGGTACTTAAAAAGAATTAAAAAGAAAACTTGTTACTGAAAATTAAGTTAAATTTAGATCCACTAACTTATCATAATAAAATACAACTACAATCTAACCGGTCAATACTACATAGAAGAAGATAAAGGAGGGCGACCAGGAGCCTTGCTCTCTTCAAAATATCCTTTTTTGGTGAAACTCTTCAAAATATCTTTATGTTTCCGCATAGCAATTCTATAATGACACCCGCAAAAATTTAAAAATCGTCTATATTTTATAAAAATTGATACTTCGCCCCCTCAAATAAAAATTTCTGACTCTGCCCTGTTACTTCAAAGAATTTTCTGAAAAAACTAAGCATAGAAAAACCACGTGACAAGACAATGGGTAATTTTATATGACACGTGATAAGCTATCGATGTTTGATGGTATTTGATAATTCAAGTTTCTTCCTCCCACTCTCAATTTCTCTAGTTAGTTTCATCACAGCCTTCACAATAATCGGATGCCTCCTTATTCTTCATCTACAAGAACAATTAGACAGGCAATGGATTTCATACCATTACAGGGCAAAAACATAGAATGATGAATGTGAACAACAATCTAAAAACATTATACAGAAATAATTCAATCAATGAATAAAGTCATCCCATCAGTGTCAACATCCTTAGTGATATAGTGAAATCCAGAATTGCCTTTGACGCTTTCTTCACTTCAATGTCCTAGGTTTGTTTGAATTTAAACAAACCAATACCTTATGCATATATATTAAGTGGCTTGTCAATTCCTACTATCGTAAAAGGACATACATCCCACATGGAATAAGAAAATTATAACTAAAGAGATAATCAAGTCATAATCTGAGAAACCTGTGCAATTAACAAAAATAGGAATGTTTTTATTTATTGTTTGGGATATAATCAAAAAGCATAAGGATAATTAGACCATATATATACTTAGACACATCCCAGTCTAATGTGTGCTTTTGTAGCACAACCAGTAAGGAAGATTTAGATTATCTAGAAAGCTAATATTCAAACCAAAATTCATTTACTGAAAAGGGAATCTGAGTTTCTTATGTCATATGAATCTTCAATGCACTCTTTGATACACATAAAGATCTGCTTGGACAATAATTTCTTAGTGACAAACCAAATTGAGGAAGAAATATGGTTCCTGTTCTGCCTTTGCTTCACTCATTCTGTCAACATCTCCCCCAAGTTACCTTAGAGTACAGTGACATATACAAGGTGTCTGCTGCCATCGTCATATAATCCAAAGGTACTAAGGTAGCTTGCAATTGAAACCTTGTTGTAATAACCTGCAAATGGAGGGAAAAACTAGAACTTTCAGGTTTAAGAAATTAACCTTACTTCAGAAAACAAGACCATCAGCATCAACAGCAAAATCCTTCAACCTCAGACTTAAGTTTTTGAGACAACTCTCTATCTGCTGCTATGATGAAGAATGCAAATTTCAAAAGCTTTATTTATTTTTACCATCATACAATGGGGGATATCACACCCCACCCATCACTAGTCGTATTTGCAAGATTAAGTACCAAGTGTTCAACCACTGACATGTTCCCCAAAGAATAACATAAGCTTTCTTAAGAAAATTTTGTTTTGCTGATTAAAGATAATCTGTCAAAGGTTTAATCAATGTTAAACAATATGTACATGACTAAATGAGGGCTTCATACAAATTTAGGCGACCTGTTAATCAAAAGAGAAAATTAATTTGATAAAAAAAAGTCAGATCTAGCAAAGTTGCTGAATAATCACAATAACTTCAGTGCTTCCCCATATTTAATAAGTCGCAACTAATGAATTCTTCGTAAGGGCAGAGGTAAATTGGCAGTTGAGTTCACTGAAGAGTACGTACCCCAACTATATTGTGTAATCCCAGTCCATTGGTTCAACAATTAGTAATCTCCGTTACTGGTAAAAATCTTCCCAAACATTCAGCATCTTAGCGAGTCATGGTCAAAGACAAAAGGTTCCAAGGCATTTTGCAAGTGTCTGCAACTTAATCCTGTCACTGGTATTTTCTACCTTGGAATTACTTCACTATCCCAAGACAGACATTTTTAATTAATGAGTTTATGTCTTGAGATGTAACAAATCAAGAACCAGTCTCACTCCTGAAAGTAAGGGGAAAAGCTAATGTGAATGGTTGAGAAAATAATAGTCAGCAGAGATACAGGGTAACAAACTCAATAAACTAAAGAATTATTTCTTTGCTCGTGGAGCTTTTTCAACCTAATTGTGGCACGATATAGTACCAAAATTTCAGATATAGTAAACTTACATTCCCAAAGAGCAAAATAAGATAATGATGCTAATCACAATGGTAATGAGTTGGATATTCATTAATTCTCCTCATATTATAATTGAATATTAATAAAATATTTAGAACAGAATACCAGAAGCTCTCAACAATTAAATTAGCATCTATATACAATCATCAAGGTCATCTTCTAGTACAAACTATAGTTGTTAATTGCCTAAAGTGCGGTGAGTTGCAAGTATGACATTATTCAGAGCCCAAATACACAGTGCAAGGGGCTCACCTTCTCTCCACCCTTTGGTTTTTTTATCATTATTATAAATAAAATTCTCTAACTACTACTACTACTACTATGACCACCACCTAAGACCCACCTAACAACTTTGGCAAGGATGCTGTGCCTCTTGAAGGTGCAAAGGGATTTTGCACATGATTGTGCTTTGAATAACTGTCATGAACAATTCACCTTGGCCATTTAGTAGCAGGGCCTAGTCTGCTATTATGTCTGATTCTCCTTTTCTTAATACTTCGTATCACTCCTAGACCTGACATTTAATAAATATATCCAAATATGTAAATCATGACAAGGCTCCAACAAAATGGCTTATAATAGATGGAGCATTTAGTTTGCACATAAATGAGTACATCAAACCTTCATATCTGGGATGTATAATAAGATAGCTGCTATGACCTAACAGCTGCAACTGTAATGTTATTAGAATTTGTCGTCTGGCACAAATCCCTTTTGCAGCATCTCATCATGGAAACGAAATGCCTCTTTTAGGTTGTCTTGAGATACATGTCCATTTATCAATAATGTGTATGTTGATCTATCAGGATGGACACCTTTGTCAGTCATCTCCAGCAATACTATCTCAGCCTCCCGCATTCTGCCTTGTCTACAATATCCATGAAGAATTACGTTATATGTAACAAGATCAGGCAGTAGCCCTTGTTTTTCCATGTTTTTAACCAAGACGAAAGCTCTGTCCAGGTTCTCTTCTTTAGCATACCCATTTATAAGAGTATTATATGTGATGCTATCAGGAAAAATTCCTTCTGAAATCATCTTGTTTGAGAATTCATCAGCCTTTGACACATTGCCAGACCGACAATAACCCTTTACGATGGTGTTGCAAGTAACCAGGGTAGGTTTAATACCTTTTTCAACCATCTCATCCCACAACCTGAATGCTTCAGAAACAAGGCCTAAACTACAAAATCCATTTATTAAAATGGCAAATGATATATGGTTGGGAAAAATTCCCCTGCTTATCATATCATGCCATAACTCCTTAGCTTTTTCCATTTCACCTATTTTACAAAAGCCATCAATCAGTGTATTATATGTTATAACATCAGGCTTAAGGCTCCTCTGAGTCATATTCTCAAACAGACTGAGTGCTTTAATCATTTTCCCAACCTTACAATATCCATGAATGAGAGTGGTGAAAGTGTAGAAATCAGGAATTATTCCCCTTTCCAGAATCTCCTTAAAGAGCTCATCGGCATCAACAAGCATCTTTTCCCTGCACAATCCATTCAATATAGTATTATATGTGACAACATCCAAAACACAGCCCTGCTCTACCATTTCACTCTGCATCTTTAGAGCCTCTGACATGAAGCCATTTCTACAGTAACCATCTATGAGCATAGTATAAATCACAGTATCTGGAACCAAACCCGCACTCTTCATATTCTTAAAATATGCTAAGGCCTGGTCAAGGTAACCATTCCTGGACAACACACCTATAAGTGAACTAAAGCTAATTAAGTCAGGAAGAACTCCATAGCGTGACATCTCATTAAAAATGTTTTCTGCTTCATAAATGTTGTCCTTTTTACAACTTTCAAACAGCAGTGGGTTAAAAGTGGCTGTATCAGGATTCAATCCCATCCTTAACATCTCATATAAAATCTCTCTTGCTCTTAAACAGTTTCCCTTCTTGCATAAACCATTTATAATAGCATTATAGGTGAAAAGGCCAGGTTTCAACCCTTTACCCTTCATTGAGTTTATTAATTCAAAAGCTTCTTCTACAAGTCCTTCACGACAACGTGCATTGATAAGCGTATTATATGTCACAATATCTGGAAAAACAGCCTTATCCTCCATGCTTGACAGAAGAAACTTAACTTGGTCCATTCTGCGATCTTTACACAAGGCATTAACCATGATATTTAGAGTATATACATTCATGTGCATCCCGCTTCTCAAAATATCTTCATATATATTCCATGCCAAATCTATCCAACCAACCTTCACAAGCCCACTAAGAAGACCGTTACAAGCATTAATAGAAACGCAAAATCCCTTAACCCTCAACAACCGAAATGCCTCGGATCCTTCTCTTAATTTTCTAGCCTGAACATAAGTCCTTATCAACATATCAAAAACAAAAGAATTTGAACCACATTTGTCATATGTCGATACCAAAGACTCAATTATTTCAATCCGCGCAACGCCACTCTTCCTGATCATTTTCAAAATCAAAGCCTGAGCTTCTGAAAGCTTCCTACTACGCACTAAAATATGAATCATTACACTCAAAGAAATTGAAGAATGCTTAAAGTGGGGACAATTCATTGCAATTGTATCTATAAATTTCTGACCCAAAAACAAATTTTCGCGGCATCGATAAAGCACTTCAGCAACAACAAATGGGTCCGAACGAAAAATTAAACTCCGCAATGAGCTGAGATTACCTTGTTTCAAGCTTAAAAATACCTTCTCCACCAAAAATGAATCTGAAATAGATGTTGGCGAAGCTGGATTTTGTTCAGATGTCTTGAAAGTTTCATGGGTTGGGAAAGAAGATTGATTATTATTGAAACTAGGTTCTGAAAGAGAAGAAAAGGAGAGAATTTTGCATGACACACGTAAATGAGCATAGAGGGAATTGTCTCGGCGGGTAAGGTTTCGGAGACGAAGAAGTTGTCCTGCCATTTGAAAAAAGAACAATTAAAGAGGATTACTTCTTTCCTAATTAGAGATGAAAACCAAAGGATTTCCGAGCAGTGCTTGTTTTTCGGCCATGGAAACCCGCGGGAGATGTCATGGAGGAAGTGCCCAGCTTAAGAAAACAGTAGTTAGAAACCACAGTCAATGAACCCCACCCCCCCACCTTTCCTGTGCTGAACCATTTTTATCCAGGGCAGATTGGATTATCTCTCCTAAATTTTAACGTAATTATACTTACGTCCTTTTATTTTTGTAAATATAATTTTATTGACAAAATTACTAATTTTATCTTTAAAATTATAAAATGTTCACAAATAATTTTTAAATTATATTAAATAATTAATTTTATTTTTAAATAATAATTTTTATGTAAACAAATCCATCCTTCCATACAGATATTCTGGAAGGAAATTGTTTATATAAATTTATATGAAGAAATAAAATTATCCGGATAAACTATTATTTAGATATAAAATTAATTATTTAATATAATTTAAAAATTATTTTATTAGTGCCTTCCAGGGAAGAAATATGTAATTTTATCTAATGTTATTTTATTTTTTTTACTTTAGATAAGATTAGTATATATTTAACATAAAAAAATTTAATTTGATATAATATCTGTGTCACTTAACTTTACATCATCATTTATTATATATTATCATATCAATAAAAAAATTATTGTTAGTATGAATTATTAATTTTTTAATAATATATCATCATATTATTTAGTGATGATGTAAAAAATTTTACACCTAGTGAATTATGTTTAAACTCTTAAAATAAAAAAATAAAAATGAGTATATATAAAAAGTTAATTTATGTTTTTAAAAATAAATAATTTTATTAAATCTCATAAATAAATATAATTTACCATTTTAATTTATTTTGTTTGGCAAAAATTTTCTATTTGTACTTTATATATTTTCAAGAAAAAATATTCTCTGTTTTTGGATTTTTTTTTAAGAAAATTAGGATAGGAAAATAATAGAAAATAAAAATTTGAGAAGGTAAAATCGCAATGGATGAGAGTAGAATTTCCCGATTTGTAAAATAAATTGTGCAACATTTGTATTTTTTAGAAAGAAAAAGTAAGACAAGAAATATTTTTATTTGATAATTTGTAAAGAGAATTTTGTGACATGCAGCCTATGTTTGAAATATTTTTACTTGCTATGATTATTCTTGTAAGATTTGTAACAAAAATTAGTTAAAAAAAGAATTTATAACTTTTTCATTGAAATCTTGACCTATCCTCCTTTTTCTGTAAAATGGGATAAATCCTATTTATGTCTTTATTTTATTCATATTTGAATTTTAAAAAGATAGGATTGTGATTAAATTAAATAAATTCTCTTATCTAATACTCTGAATCAAAGTTAGAGTTTTACATTAGTAAGGTTGTTAGTTTATAAATCTTTGTATTATACAAAGTTTATTTTATAAGAAATAAAGGAGATATGAGAGAGTTCGCATTTGTTACCTTTATGAGGGTGACTTAAGATTTCATAATTAATCTTTAAGTTTTGCTGAAATTATTTGTACTGAAAATAAAGTATATATATACTATATGTGAGAATATGTACTACTAATTGAAAGAAGATTATGAGATGTTTTGAATATATTTGAGGATAGATTTGATAGTGGTCAAACACTAATCACTCTTTTTAACTTTTTTAGTGAATTTTGTTCATCATCTTCACCTGTAAAGTAGGTTAAAAGTTGAACCGTATTAAATATTTATGTTTTGCTAATTTTTTCCTTCTTTGATTTTCAACTTTGTCAACATGCTTTCATATCAACATCTCAAACTTGATTTAGACAACAATTTCTTGCTTTTGTGATTTTGCTTCTCGTCAAATTATGATTTTGCCTGATTCTACCAAATTTAAGTCTTGGTTCAGGTTTTACTTGATTCAAATTTTGGCTTTGTTACTTTTAGTTGATTTCAGTATTGCATTTGGTTTGATTAAGGAAGTTGAAGTTTTGACACAGACCTATTTTAGAGTTTATTAATTCTAGTTTTTATTCTGGCATCTCCTTATGGGGAAAATAAAGCAAATTTGGTAAAATTCTCTTGTGTTGCACGTATAGAGTGTTAGTGCTCCATAAGAGGTGAAGTCTAATTTGAAAATGTATTTTATTTATAGAGAAAATTTGATTCAAAATTTGGAATCCAAGGTTCCTTGATTCAAAAGTTGAAGTTTTTTATAATATAATTTATGCCAAAGTGGAGATTGTTGGAATTTTAACATAAATCCTATTTTTTTGTAAAATAGAATAATCTTATTCACATCTTCATTTTATTCAAATTTGAATCTTGAAAGGATAAGATTATGATTAAATTAGATAAATCCTATTATTTAATATTTTAATCAAGTTAGAATTATCCTTTTGGTAAGGAATTTAGTTTATAAATACTTATGTTATGCAAGGTTTATTTTGTGAGAAAAATAAAATGAAAGGTGAAAAAGATTTTACTTGTCATCTTTATACGAGTTATTTAAGATTTTACAATTAACTTTTATTTTTTTATTGAAATTATATTTATTAAGAGTGGAGAATATATACATTGTTTGTGAGAATATATATTGTTAGTTAAAGGAAAATTATGAGATATTTTTGTCATATTTGTTGTATGAGTTTAAGAGTGGTTAAATAATTTGTAATATCTCTCTTTAATTTCTCTTATTGCATTTTGTTCAAAGTCTTTGGTCGTGCGGAATATTAAAAGTTGAATGATATTAAATTTTTATATCTTACTAATTTTTTGCTTCTTTGATCTTGAACCTTGTAAATGTGCTTCTACATCATCATATAAAATAGATATAATTCTTAACAAAATAGATTCAATTCTCACAAAAGATTTTATAAAATAGAAATTTCAATATTTCAAGACACTAAGATATAGTGGATACCAATGTTGTTATTCATTCAAGAAAAGAACAAAATTCAAATAAAGTTTATTAGGTTTATTTACAATAATTATCAATGTTATAATTATTTTCTTTAAATAATATGGTCAATATACATATCATACTCTGAATAAATAATGTTATAATAAATACCTAAAAAACTTTATATAAATGCCATGATCCATCATAGGACACCTAATCAATGTAAAAGTATTTTGAACAATGACCTACTAACCTTTTCTAAATGTATCCACTTTCATGTTTCACATGTAACCATGCTTCTTATGAAAAAGAGTATGCAATTTTTGAAAATTCATTATGGAAAAGGTAAATAAAATTATCATGCATGATTATTTCTAATTGTTCTAAGACTTATCTTAATTCTAGAGTTTTCAAGCGGGCTGATTTTTAACCTATTCGACAGTAACTAACTACTTAAACAGAAATGTTCTTTAAAGAAAAAATAGAAAAGAGGGTGAGTTTCCATGAAACTTAATGAATGAACAACAATCAACAAGAATTATTAAGATGTATTTATATCATGATAAGAAGGTTATAATTATATTATTTAGGAAAAGGCTTTAATTCTATTCAAGGAATGGTAACTATGTTCTCGAACCTTCACCAAGAAAAAAGGAAAATTTTGAAAGATTAGCACATCTAGTAAGAGCTAGTTACAAACATATGATGTAATAAATCTTAAACAAGGTAACACTGCACATTGGTATGTCATCATAATCATAAAGGGAAACTAAACTTTCATTTGATATCATTTATAGAAAATCATTACTTATATAATTAAAAATATATATAAATCTCCTTTTGACTCCCATCCAACCTTATCCATTATAAGCCCACCTTTGTCCTTTCATGAATGAGTATAGGGATTTAGCACAAATAGCCACAAATATATGTCAGTGCGCCGACATTAACAATCTCATAGATTTTGTAATAATCAAGATTGTAACAAGTGCATTAGTGGCATTTCTATTTCATAGCTAACATGTAAATGTTCAAATATGAATGAGGCTATAAATGGAAATTATTAATAACACAAATCAATTATGGCTCTTACAATTACACATACAATACATACATAAATATCCCAATATTACAATGCATGGCTTCATATCATTTATTCGTCATTATCTTATATAAAATAACTTTATTTTAACATTAAAGAACTCATCACATACTCTAACACCTATAAAGGAATCAATTCTTGAAAATATAAGAGTAATGATTATCGGTTACTTGAGAACAATTCCTCGAAGTATATTCAATTATATACTTGATTACAAAATTTTAGGGAGGAAGTCATAGTTAACTATTTTGTTAATGATATATAAACCTCCAAAAAGTAAATATCCATTTAGATAGTCAATTATACTCGACTATGGCTTTTTAGATAATAATTCATTTGGCCACTATTAATTGGTTATAATCTTCCCAAAGCAAACTTTTTAACTAATAGTTAACTATGTACTCAACTGTAATCCTCTTAAAAGAAACATTCAAGCTATAACTTACTATGTAGTTGACTACCACATAATTTTTTGCAAATTTCTACATATTTTACTATTCATTTTAAAATTTATCCATCCTAACTTCATTCTTTAAACTATTATATTCAATCAAATCATCATCTATTATTTCTAAGCCACAGTACTCACTAAATCCAACCAAATTTCAAGCCAAAACACCTAGATCCATCATTTACTTCAAGATTTAATGAAACAAGGAAAACTTAATACTCAACATTTATAATCATTTAAATCTAACTAAAATGTTCACTCACCTTGTATAGAGAATTGACTAAGTGACTAAACTTGTGATTTGTTAACTCCTAATCATCCAAAAATCAAAAGTTTGATGTTAGGACTTCAAAATCCTCTTTTTCTTAAACTAAACCATTAATCACCCTAAATCTAAAAGACAATAAAGGAAACATTGCATGATAGAAGCTCAAAAAGTGTTACCTTGATTGATTGGAAAAGTATGGAAGATTGATAAAGATAGATGCCTCTTTTGGTGATGGAAAAGAAGGGAAGAGGAAGATATACAAGGGAGTTTAAGAGAAATAAAGGAATTAGGGGTTTGATATAAGAAATAAGTAAAGGTGAGGTTAGAAGCAAAATGGTAAATGTGTTATAAATATTTTTACACTTAAATATTTAGTTCTAAGCATAATAAGCCTTTAATCTTTATTAATCCATTCTTTTCTCTATTATTTCGCACCAAATTTTCATTCTCCCATCCCATTGTAATAATTTATTTTCTCTCTAGAATTTCATTTGAAATCTAATCATGATGATTACTAATTACATTTAATATAACAAAATTTTATATTTTATTATACTTGCCATTAATAATCATTTTGTATATAAATAAAAATTTAAATTATTGACGAATGTAACAATAAATTTTATCTTTAATAAAATAGTTACAAATCTTGCTTAAAACTTGTGAAATAATAATTTCATTATTTCAAGACAAATTATAATGGATAAATTATATCACCATCTCAAAATTTTAATTAATTTTCTTTATAGAATTTTTTACATAGATCAAATTGTGGAAATAGGTTAGATTTGGCTAAATTTTACTTTAAATAAGTTAGGTTTGCTTTGTAAATTATTGCCTTAAACATAGATTTTTATCCTATATAATGCTAGAGGGTGTCAAATGGAAGATTTTTGCCATATATAAGGCTAGAAGGTGTCAAAGGGACTGCAATTTGTGAATTTGAGTGGACCAAATTACTCAAAATTTAGTCTATTTTAATTATAGGCTTATATAGACTAATTTACACCTAGATTGAAGTTTAAGCAAACTAATCTTGGACTTTCAATCGAAGTTCACAAATTCATAAGCTGAAACATGGAATAAACTAAATTAAATTACATAAAATTTAGCTTCTTTTTAAAGTGGGTTTATACAAATTGAAGTCCATACAGATTTATCCACTCGGTTATCACATAAATAAGGCTAAAATTTGACCTTAACCTACTTATTAAAAATTTTGGCTTGATAATTAATCTATTTAAAAGCTTATTTATATAAATAAGTCTTTAAATAAATTAACAAATAAAGATCTTTAAGAAAAAATAATAACAATTAAATTAGGCATATACATATAATTATATAAGTTACAATATTATATATGTAATTTTATAAACTAATGTATATGTTATATATAAGATGTTACAACTTTAACTAAATCATGACCAGCGTAAAACTTACTATCCAATTTCCATCAACCTAATTCAATTTATTCATCACAATCTTAGTTAATTAACTAAAGAGTGTAATAAGAATAAAGATATCGATAAAGAAAAAGAAGAATTTTGTTTATTGGTAAAAGAAGTGTAAAAGTTGAGAAAGTTAAGTCTCCTTGTATCTCTCATAATATAAGGATAAGCTATCTTAACTAACACAAATGGAGTTTAGTTCAAGATTTTCTTTACCTATAGTCCATGTACAGAGTAAGACCTAAATCTATTATCACATTAAAATATTCAATGCTACCAAAACCATACTAAAGAGTATGCCAACAAGCCTAGCTCTAAGGAAATGGTAGAAAAGGCTTGAACTATATATTTGTAATATTGAATATAGAGGAATAAGTTCAAGCTCAGTAAGTAAACATTTTAGCATAAACAAAATAATAGATTAATCTTACTAACTAAACCATCCTCCTATAAAATTTAACATAATAAAATATTTATAAATATTAATCCACACATTAAGTAGCCAAAAAAGGCTTATTTATGGCTATATTATCACATTCATTCCCAAATAACCTCACGAGGCTCAATTATAGTCATTTTATCATAATTATATCATACAAAAGTAATTAAATGACATTTAGGTTTTAAATCCAATTCATAATGCGTATTAATTTTTAATAAAAGTAATAAAATATACATTCTCCATGTGACTCCTGAGTCAGCCTTATATTCTTCACAAACTTTTCATCCTTGCCCCTCCAAAGTTAACCTTATACTTTTTATAAACATATTATTAGGAATTAGGTGTCTGATGATCACATTATCTCCCCTATCATATTTTTTAATTTTTAATTATATAAAATTTCCTATGTTTTAAACCATGGTATAAGCCATATTCTTTACATTAGTCATTTAGCATCATTTCTCAATACATGACCATATAACACATTTCATTTTATAAATAATAATACAAGTTATCTCACATTACATTTCTTATATAATATCTTAAGGCATTATCATCATTTTCTCATGGCAATGCCATGCTACAATACACAACCCTGCATCTCATTTTAGTTCATAATTATATCAATAAGATTAATAATATTACATATTAAGAGTCGGAATATTTCTAGGCCTTATTTCAATTCATGGATAATGTAATAATTTTATTCTTCATGAATATTATATGATACTACACTTAGAAATTTCATTTTATTGTTCTAATTCTATGCATTTATCTTATAATTATCATGAACTATCTTACTTTAATGTTTAAAATCATTATTTCCTACTTTGAATCCTTGCATAACATGATAACACCATGAATACTAGGTAATTGACTACTATTAGAAATGGTGAAATGGGTTTGAGTCCATAAGCCAATTCGTTAACTCACAGACTATGAAAGGCCCAAACCAGCCATACAACAACCCATTTAATTATGAGCCTTTTTAGGTTTAACCTATGAAACCTGATATCCAATTTGATTTGTTCGTGAATGAATTGGATTGGGTCCATTTATTTTTTTTTAACTCAACAGGGTTCAGCCCAAAGCCTAAAATAAACTATCAAACTTAACTTAAACTTCTTACCTCAGTCAACTAATTCCCACATTGTCATTTTAATTTTGCATAATAGCCAAAAGAAAAGAAGTAAAACACTCACATTAACTGCCACCATCACAATCATAACAAAGTAAATGAAAAGAAGTGTAGCAAAGTTCTAACTTCTAAAAAAAGCTATTAACTTCAATTCTAAATCCAAAGTTGCAAAAAAATTCCTAAAGCCATCATTAAAGTTAATGATGCCATTAGCCAGACGCTTAAAGGTATTCTACTATTGTTATAGCCTGTTGATCATTGTAATGTTATAAATGTTTCGGTGTTTCCAATAATTAGCATTCAGTATACTATAATTCATGTTCCTCTCTTCCACGACAATTTAGCTAGTTCAGCCAGTTCATTATAATGTTATTTGTCAGGATAAGCTAGGTACTAACTTTAGGATTGTGTATTATTAACTTGGATTTAAAACAATGTAAGAGAATAAAAAGAGGAGATATATAAATAATGAAGTGTTACATAAAAGACAAGCCTTTTGTGTTAAGTGATGTTTATGTCTTATTTTCTTTGTTTAACCCTTCTTTTCTTTTATAAATCTTCTACTTATATGCAAACAACAATGGAAAATGATTTGTCACATAAACCAAAGGATGATGGTAAAGCTAAATATAATTAAGGAGCATTGGTTTCTTTACATCAAGTATATTATAATAACCATTCTAAGGAGAGATATAAAGGCTTCTAATGTACTTAATTTGCCTTTGTTAATTAAAAGGTAGCATTTTTAAGAAAATTTTAATTGGAAGGAGAGTAAGAAATTAATAACAAGAACACAAGCTCAAATCACATAGGAAGGTGGTTTTTTCCTAAAATAAAACCATACATGAATTGCTTTAGTAATCTATAACTAATAGAATTACTATTTAGGTCTATAGCTATGTGTGATCTACAAGCCAGCCCGTTAGCCCATAAATCGCATATACTAGGACTCAAGCCTTAATATTCATAGATTACTAGAAATATAAGCTAGTTTAGTCTACTCCATTTAAGGTCGGTTCACGTGAGCTGGCCAAGACTGGCTTGTTTCCTAGCTCTAGCTGCAGTAGTCAACTATGGGTGCTTCAAGAATAATTCTAAAGTCTATAATCAACTATTATAGTCAATTGTCAAGTACCTAGAGCTATTCAGAAGCTTAGTAGTTGACTACAATAGTTAACTACAAAGCTCTAAAGAGCATTTTAGAGGTTTATAATTGACTATTAACCTTTAAAGGATAACTCGTGATCACATAATTCTAAAGTCTGCACTTTAAAGGTGTAATCAACAATTATAATAGATTATTGCCTAAAAATTTATAGATTTAAGATTTTTACTGTTCATCTAAAATTCTAATCTTTCTAATGAATTAAATTGTTAATCAAATCATATGCAATCATAAATGTCATAACAAAACATCTTATTAAAGCCACCCTCATCATTTACTTTACCTAGTATCATTAATTAATATAATATGTGTTAGCAAATAAAATCTATTAATTTCTTATAAGCTAAGATACATAAGCTATATGTCTATCTCTTAGAACCTTATATTTTATTATAAATAGATATTGCTTACCTCAATTAAGGTTATAACTTTACACATCTTTCTTTTTTTCTAACATGGTATCTAGAGCCAATTGAAATAAAACTCTAAAACTTAAACAAATCTCCAAACCTAACAAACACATTTTTCCTCCCACCCTCTTTTCTTTTTTTTTATATGTAATTAAGTCATGAAAAATTTAGTAGCAACTTAAAGTTGCGTATTTAAAAGAAAAAATAAAAGAACCCAAATCTTTATAATAATTATTACTATACATAGGACTACTAGTTGCACAGTGAATAATATTAACATTTTTGTTTGAAACAGTTAACGAATAATAGATGGTTCATTTTGAAATCTAGGTAGCTTAAAATAAAGATTGGCAGCTGGTGAACACCTCTAGGTAGCTTGTAAGCAACACATACTCACTATTAAATTATGCATAACCACCATACATAAAATGTTTTGTTAGCATATCGTAGCACATAAAGCACCTTTTAACGATGTGCCTCCTCTTATAGAATCATCTTTATGAATCACACCTCCCTATGTGATTAAATCAATAATTTGAGCACTTTGGTTATAATTTTTGGATTCATTTGATTTTTTGGTGTTGTTGTCTAGTTAAAATATTGCTATAATAATGGAAACAAGTGAGTCAGGTTCTCATTTAGGTAAGAAAAATACTCATAATAATGATTTTCAATCTTTCTTCTTTGATTTAATTCTTACTACTATAAAAATCATTGATAAAAAACTTGATGTTGATGGGCATGAATTTTTGCATGAAAAAAATCTATTAAGTATTTCTTTGAGGGTGTTGGCAAATTTAATTACTTAGCTAGTGATTTACTCATTAGTAACACAGAAACTCAATAGATTATGAAGGACTAGTAATTCTTTGTTGTAATAACCAATATTTTAGAGAAGGATATAAAACTATCAAAGATTTATGGACATTCCTTAAATTTCTTTTTTTAGATTACATATAGCTTTGTTTTAACACAATATGCAAGCAAAGATTATATCTTAAATTTATATTAAGTGGAATAATATATATAAACAATAGGATAGCCTCCTTCTTATTACTGAAGATGTCAACATACTTAATGAGAACAATTAGTTGCTTTATCTTTTCTTATAAATTTACCTATTGAGCTTAACCTTATTTGCCAATAGATCTTATCTAGCTCTAAATAGTTAACTTAATAATCTATTTTTTTCACATTCTTTGAGCAATCTGAGAGTTACCATTTGCTTCCCCATCTACTTCTCTAGTTAACTCCTTCGCTTTAGTTAATTCCAACACTTTGAAGGGGTCATAGTGATAGTAAAGAAGGTAAAGGCACTAGTCATAATTCACCTAACAATGATATTTATTTTTATTGTAAGAAACTAAGTCATAAAAAGAAAACTTATCCTAAGCTAATTAGATATATACCACCATTTCAATTTGCACATATTACTTCTAGTACTTCTACACTAGAATTTGAACACATAACTTTAACTAAGGATAAGTATAATCATTTGATTCAACTCTAGCATTCACAACAAACACTAATCCTACAATAGCTACCTTCCACTCAATTTATTACTACTCTAATTCAGACAAGTAATCCTATTATATATCTTTTCCATTCTAAGTTTAAATGGATAATTGATTCTAAGGCCACTTATCATATATTAAAAGACATAAGCATTTTTTCTTTTTTTACATCCTTATCTTCTTCTATCACTTTAACTAATAGGTAAACAACTTCTTTTGTTAGGAGTGGTATAGCTAATGTTACCTCTGATATTTATTTAATTAATATTTTATGTCTTCTTAAATTTTTATTTAATTTACTTTTAGTAGCCAAATTACACATACTTATTATTGTGGTATTTTTTTCCTTAGTTACTGCATTTTTCAAGATCTCTTAAGAAGAATATTTTTAGTATAGGATACAAATCCAATGGACATATCTGCTTAATAGTGACTTCCTTCAACCTGCTCTTTTGCTTACTATTGTTGTTGCCATCATTACTGCATACTAGTTGCACTATTGGTTGGGTTATCCTTTGTCATCATCCTTAAAGAAATTCCATCCTCATTTAAGTTTTATTTCAAATTTTAATTAAGTTTTGTTTGTTTTCCAAATGTCATCATTAGTCTTATGTTCCTAGAGTTAATAAATAGGTTGCATCCCTTTTTAAGTAGTGCATTTTGAAGTTTGGGGGTCCTTATCTAGTTATGCCTAAACTTGGTTATTGTTATTTTGTTACATATGTTGATATTATTCAAGAACTACTTAGCTTTATTCAATAAAAAATTGATCTAAGTTATTTGATATTTTTATACCTTTCATGCTAAAATTGTAAATCACTTTCATACTTCTATTAAAAACTTGTACAATGATAATGCTAAAGAATATTTTTTTGCTTAGTTCTCTTTATACTTATCTAGGCATGGTATTATACATAAATCTTTTTATACAATTATCCCATAACAAAATGAGATACCTTAATAAAAATATTATCATTTAATGGAGTTTTCATGCACACTTTTATTTCAAATGAAAGTACTTAAGGTATTTTGGGCAAAAGTTGTCTCTACAACTTATTTTATAATCAATAAAATTCATTCTTCAATTTTTAATTATAAAGTACCTTATTCTCTCTTGTTTCATTCTCAATCATTATTTCATCTCATTTTACACATCTTTGATTTCTTTTGTTTTATTCATGATTATCAGTTGTAGGTTTCTAAACTAGATTTTCAATCTTTAAGGTGTATTTTTCTTAGTTATTCTCACACTTAAAAAAGGTGGTGGTTGTTGTTGTTGTTGTTGTTGTTGTTATTATTATTATTATTGTTATTATTATTATTATTATTATTATTATTATTATTATTATTATTATTATTATTATTATTATTATTATATGAGACATTATTTTGTATCCTTTGATATTATATTTTTTTAGTCAATTCCTTTCTTTAATTCTTTTATAATTATTAATCCTCTACTTGAGTCTAAGTCTATTGACAATTATTTCTTTATATATACTATTACTTTTCAGGACTTTACTCCTTAATAACAACTCCCTTTTCCTATTAGGTTTGTTTATTTTCCTAGAAAATAGGTTCCCATAATAACAACACCATCATCAAATGTCCAACCAATTGTTACATAACCATCAATTTTGTCTCTTTCACTAATGATATCTTTTTTAAAAGATCCACCTCCTTCACCCTCCAACCTTAATATTTCTATTACCCACCACAAAAGTATCCGTAGTTGTACCTACAAAAGTAGCCTTCCTACATCTTATCCTATTTCTAATTTTGTATCATATTTTGCCTTGCTTATGTCTTCCTAGTCTTTTATTACTTTCTTGGATCCTATTACTATTACTGGAACTATTTTAGAGCCTTTTTCTCATGATAGGCGACATGTTACTATAAGTAAAAAGATGGAAGCTCTTAAGGATAACAATACTTAGAGCTTGTGCCCTTGCTAAATGGTGAAAAGCTTATTAAGTACAAATAGCTATACATAGTCAAAGTTAATCTAGATATTTCTATTGCTCTAATGAAAGCTAAATTAATAGTTAAAGGTTATGCATAAACTTATAATATTGATTACTTTGAAACTTTTTCTTCTATTATTAAAATAACATTTGTTCACTTATTTTTTTCTTTAGCTATCTTTTTGTATTGGCCTTTCTTCATGGTGATTTATATGAAGAAATTTATATTAGGCAACCTCCTAATTATGTTACTTAAAGGAGAAAGAAAAGGTGTGTCAACTGAGAAGGTCTTTATATAGTTTAAAGCAATTTCCTTGAGCATGATTTCACAGATTCAATGATGTTGTAACTAAATTTGGTATAAAGAAAAGTGATCATAATTATTTTGTGTGCTATAGAAATTTTAAATCTGGCTGCATTCTTCTTGCTATTTATGTTGATAACATTATGATTGCCAGTAGTAATTAGATGGGAATTTTAAAATTAAAGAACTTTCTTTAATCGAAGCTTTAAACTTAGAACTTATGACCACTTCAATATTTCCTAGGTGTTGAAATTATTCGAAGTAAGAAGGGAATTTTTATTTTATAAAGGAAATATATTCTTAACCTTTTGAAGGAAACTAATTTGCTTGGTTCAAAAGTATATGATACCCTTATGATTTCAAATGTTAAGCTTAGATTGGAAGAGGGAGAATTACTAAAAGATTTGGAACATCACAAAAGGTTAGTGGGCAAACTAAACTATTTTATTATTATATGACTTAATGTTACTTTTTTAATGAGTGTAGTAAGTTAATTTATGAATTTTTCAAGAATCTTTCATTGGGATGCAATTATGCACATCTTAAAATATCTAAAAAAGGCACTTAGATATGGAATATTATACCAAGATTATGGTTATTATAGAATTAAAGGATTTTCTAATGCTAATTGAGTAAAGTGTCCTATTGATAAAAAGTTTACTTTAGGATATTATGTGTTTGTTGGCAAAAATCTCATATCTTGGAAAACTAAAAACAAGCAATGGTATCTTAACTTAGTGTAAAGTCTAAATATTGAGCCATAACTCTATTATTGCTAAGCTTATGTGGCTTTTTTATTTTCTTAGTTAACTTGATATTACTTAATCTGAAGCCATACAGTTAGAGTATGATAATTGAACCACCGTTCATATTGCCACGAATACAATATTTCATGAACGAACCAAGTATGTAAAGGTTAATTATTACTTTATTAGGCAAAAACTTTAGAAAAGTATTGTAGATCTTAGATATATAAGAATTAGAGAATAACTTGTTAATTTATTTACTAAGACTCTTCCTGGAAAATAGGTTAATGATATTTGTAATAAGATGGACATTTTTTATATTTATGCTTTAACTTGAAGGAAAGTGTAGAGTGTAAATAAAGTCTATTAATTTTTTATAAGCTAAAACGAATGGGTTATGGAGCTATCTTTTATAATTTTATATTTTATTATAAATAGATATTGCCTACCTCAATTGATGTTATAGTCTCACAAATCTTTCTTTTCTAACAATATGCAAGCATTTGCATTCATATATTCAAAAAAGAGTAAAACAAGCAATTCACTCTTAAATGATTGAACTCTAACAAAAAAAAAATTGAAGTATTTACTCACCTAGTATGGAGAAAGACATTAAGATGTTGGATTTGATGTTCTTTAACCTTAATCATGTTAAAATCGAAGGTTTTCTTAAGGTTCCAATTTCCATTTGACTAACCAACCCTAATCTCTTTATCAAACTAGGAAAAGATAAAGAGAGATCTCAATAAAGATAACTTAATTAGATAAATAATTTAAGGGGGAATGATGTTGCTTTGCCTTGATTTGAATGAAGAATGAGGTAGAAGAAGTTAGGAGAGTTAGAGGGAGTAAAACATGAGGAGATTTGAAAAAATGGAAGGAATGAAGGTTATTTTACCATAAAAAGGAAATAGTACTTCAGGACATTTTTAAAAAAATTTTTTAAATTTCTTCCATACTCATATATTCGCTAATAATAACTAAAAATTTTATTACTTTATTTAACATTTATCATTTATTTCTCATAAAATCCTTATTCCAAAACTTACTAAAATATCAACTTTTATTTTACTTTATAATTCCTTTATATCTATTCATCAAATTTTTTTTGCATATATAAAATTTTTAGTTTAAGCAAAAGCATACTCAGTATTTCAATTATTCATCTCACAAAATAAATTTTAAAATATTATATTTTAAAGAGGGCGTAACATAATATTCTATTATATTATATACAAACATATTATTAATCATTGAATAGGTTAGTCAAATAAGCTTATAAGTTAAGCTTACAAAAAATAAGTCTAATTTTTTTTATTTAAATAGGTCTATTTGTCAATTTTTTGCATGACTTATTTAAATAAAAAGACTAATATAAAATAAGCCAAAAATAAGTTATGACATATGTAAATTCTTGATATAGGCCAAATTCCGATGTTTGGCACTTAGGCATTGTTTGGATCTAGGAGGAAAAAAATAAGAAAATATTTTCTTTTGTTATGTTTGTTTAAGAAGAAAAGGTAAAAAAAGAAAAAATAAAAGAGAAATAATTTCTTATGCTTGGTTGGTTAGAAAAATGAGAAGAAAGAAAAGTTAATGAGAAAAAAAATACCCTTTTCAATTTTAAGATAGTTAGATAACTTTAAAAACTTGAAAATTACTCTATTAAACTATACAAAACTTAATATTAGCATTAAATGTTAACTTAATTTATCATTTTATCAAATCAAGTGATTTTTTATGATCTTTTAAAACAAAAATTATAATATTGTAGTATTAATTTATTTAATTATTTTTTATAAATAATTTTTATGCTATATAATTAATAAAAATTAAATTAGATATATAAAATTTTAATTAAATAATAAAAAATGAGTTACAAAAGGTGCATTCCATGGTTTTAATTAGGGTTAGCAAATAGGTTATAATAGGATTATTTTGGAATCATATTCCAAGTTTTTGGTTTTTGTTCTAAACGGTAAGTCTCAAGCAATTTTAAAACACAAACCTTTTATTCACTAATATTTGAAACTCCCTTATCAGATATGGACAATTTCAATGAAACAGATACACTAAAAGGTAACAAATGCTCTAGTTAGCTAATTTCCTTTAATTTATAGCATGATTTGGGTATTCAAACTTTTCAAAGTCCCTCAGTAGGTTTAGAGAATCTTTTACTTAGTGATGTTTTTAAGATTACTACCCCTCATATAGTTATGATGTAATTTTTCTTTTTTTTTTAGCTCTGTCCTATTATAAAAAGATAATGAGTTGTAAAATTATATATGAAAAAAATGATAATATAAATCAATATATTATAATATCATAATTTTTTTAAAAAAATTTAAAAATGATATAATTTAATAAAATAATTAATTAAGTTGACAATAGATGTTAATTTCAAGTTTTATGAAGATTAAATAGAAAGTTTCTAAGTTTCTAAAATAGAAAGGAGTAATATCTAACTGCCTTAAAGTTAACTTTAAAAGGGTATTTTATATTTTTTCCAAGTTAATATATTCAAATGATGATAATACCTTTTAATTATTTCAAGTGAAAGCTCTTAGATTAATATTAGTTCATTTATTATATTTTAGACATTATGATATCTTCATTTACAAAAATAAAAATACTTCTTTCTTTACAAGTAAATAATAATATTTTTAAAATTAATAAAGTAAATGATATTTGTTATTACAAATAAGAGTAAACATAGCTTTAATCCTTGATTTATAAGGGCTAACACTCTTTGATTTAGCATTTCAAATGAAGAAAGGGAAAATAATTATAATAAAAGTAAAAAATTAATAATCATT
This sequence comes from Sindora glabra, assembly GCA_020226215.1. Taxonomy (NCBI): domain Eukaryota; kingdom Viridiplantae; phylum Streptophyta; class Magnoliopsida; order Fabales; family Fabaceae; genus Sindora; species Sindora glabra. The sequence goes on from CM035230.1 coordinate 35,744,890, forward strand.
AATATTAGTTATATAATTTAGGAGATATAATAGTCAACATCCTGCAAAGGAGAGACTAAATATTTTATTTACTTCAGATATAATAAGTAATGGTAAAATTAATAAAATAATAAATTAGGTAAAATTAATAACATTGCTGATTAAAAAATTTGGTTAGGACATTATTAAGAATGATTATTGGCTATTACTATAATTAATAAAATAAATTACACAAAATTAGTAAAATTATTAAAAGTCAATAAATAGTATGAATTATAGAAGAAAAAAGTTGCATTTTACTAATTTATCTTTTATCAAAATTCAATTTATGCATGAAGTGGTTAGATATTTATGATGATAAGAAGAGCAAAAGTAGAAAACATAATAAATGCATTCTTCTTTTTAAAATAATAAATAAAAATTAAAAATTAAAAAGAAATTGAGGGAATATATTTTATAATTCAAATTTGATCATGATTGATATAAATCTTGCTATCCGGTTTCTATCAGCCTTAACACTAACTATTCTAATTCTATCTAATGAAAATCTCTCTATTTTCATAATAACTCAAAATTCATTATAGATTTTACAAAAAAAAAAAGACAAAGTCTCTTTTATTTTTGGATACTTCCTATAGGCTAAATAGCTTAAAAATATAAAACCTATAAATTTGTAGATCTGATAACAATCCAAAACACACTCGATACTACATAACATCAGCACACATAATAGTTATATAAGCACAGTTAAACTTTACTCCTTATCTAACTATCAAATTTTCTTAACAAGGCAGCCTTTGATCCTTCATAGATGTAATAAGAACTTAATGCACTCATTTCAACCTAACAATATTGAAAATAAAAGAATGAGTTATAAGAATTTAATGAATGTAAATCTACCACAACCATCCCTAAAATCAATTACATAAACAATCAAATGCTAAATAAGTCTTAATATAGAAAATAGTTGTAAACTAAATTCCTGGATTATATAACTCATGATACCAATTTTTAAGTTGATGTGTTACCTACATATAACTCAATTTCCTATTTTTACATCGCAATTCATAATAGTCTTAACCATTTAATTTACAAATTATCATTACCATATCATATGTAACCCATTTTGGGTAATCATCAAACTCTCAAGTGGCTAATAAGGCTTAATCACAACTAAGTCATCATAATTACATCTAACAAATGTATTCAAAGACAAGTAGATTTCAATGTCACAACACAATACATGATGGTTAATAATAAATACACATCTATCCTCCTTTTGACTTTGAAATCAACTTTATACCCTTTATAAAATTTTTATCCTTATCTCTCCAGAGTTTTCTTTATACCCTTCATAAACATATTATTAAGAATTATCCATTCAATATTCACAACATCATCCCTATCACATTTCCTATCTCAATGCCTCTCATTGCATAATTCATAATATAATCTCATACACTAAAGCACAAGCTTTACATAACACAATCGCAAGATAAAATATATAATTTATCATTGTGAGCCATTCATAATTAACCAATAATAGATAATGGTGCCGCCATGCCAATTAAACATAATCAAATAACATTCACTTAATATACATATGCATTCATAGTTTATTGTTCCATCGAACATAAATACCATTAAGTAATACTAAGTAACAATAGGGCTCTGCCTCCATCACAAGGTCTCAAAAATGTAAACATAATACTGTACAAGACTAACATAGAAATATGTGTATCAATGTACTAATTATTTCATCAACATTTTAGTAAGGTAAACAATCGCAAATATGTAGAATGAAACTTTCTAACTAGAATTATATTCAAATCTCATATAGGAATGTATTTGTAATCAATATAATTAATACAAAAGTTATAAAATATGACACTTAACAATCATGAGTAATATATGGCTTTTGCAATAAGATATATATTGACATGAGAATACTCGTTCACTTTGAGAATCCGTAAGTAAATCTCTTTCATTTTTCCTTTCTTTTTACTTCATAATTTATAAATATAAGAGTATTTCTTACTTTCTTCCTAATTCACATCTTGATATAATAACACTTCATATTATTAGTTTCTTATATTTCCTAATGTTAGCTTTTAATTCAAATATGCCATTATTTAAAGATTTTTAAATCAAAACCATACAAATAGAAATACTAGAACTTGAAGCTTTAAAAAGGCTCATTTCATACCACTTATTCATCCTAGATCATCACTTTTTTTATTTTTTGAATTTATCATAGAAAAATCAAAGATTTTCAATAAAGGTTTTCTTCCTAGAATCATACGTAATTTATTCATAATATAAGAATGTAACACTCCATAAATATTCACATCACATTATTCTAGCATTATACAAAATAAAAAATCATATTTTTCATTAGTACTATCATATATTTCAAAAATACATATAAAGGGAGTTTTCCATTTCAAGCCCATCCTAATTGAAAAATAAAAATGTTTGGGTTATGACTAACTTACCTCAACCTCACAAGGTTGCAGGTAGCTTGCTAGCACTAGAACCCATAGTAAAGCATTAAGAATCAAGAAAGGAGAGCAATATCTTACATCCTTACAAATGAAGTTGAGATTCAGAGCTCCAATCCGCCCTATGAGTTATTAGACCTAAGAGGGGCACATAAAAGAACTTAAGTGATGCACATTTACTAGAAGTAGCAAAACTGCCACCTATAGCTTACTAGCATCTCCTCAAATGCATTTGGCAACCTCTATATATGATGAAGTGGCCAGGAGGTAGTAAAGACCAATTACAGTGCTAAAGCTATTAGTGCTGGTGGTGAAAAATGCTAGGCATTGTGACAACGACTACTAGGAAGAAAGGATAAGCATAGAGAGAGACAATCAATTTCCTAAATGGGAAAGAGAGAGAAAAAGAAATAAATGGGACTCGAGGCCCTGATCCAATACTTCGCACATAAGATTAGCCCACTCTCTTGTGATCTCATCCACTCATTTGCTTGACTTCTTAAGACAAAGATTAGAGAGAAAATCTAATGTATCCAGTGTAATATAATTATAATTTAAAATTAATCTTGACCACTTTCTCCAATTACCCACTCTCTTCAAGTCAAAACCTCTTTTAGTTTTCACTATTTTTATCATATTTATTCTCCTTTTCTCTTCCCTATAAATTCCAGGATATCTCAAAAAAAATAAAGATTAACAATTCAAAAGGAAAAATAATTATAAACATAACTGTATTTGAATATTTGAGTTTCCTTGTCAAGTAAAACACATAGCAACCAAAGTTTAAATATGCTCATACTTGTTACATATTTTTAACTTCATAAGAAAATTGTCATAATAATTATTTAAATACTCTTTGAAATAAAATATTAACCAAATGAATATAATTAAATCATCTTATTAGCTAAAATAGGTATCTTAAGACATTTAAAATAATAAAATGTTAAATATTAATTTGGGGTATAACAATATATATTATTAAAGTCAATAAAATTAGTGATGATAGTTATTAACTCATTATTAAAAAGGATGAATTTAATTTTACCAAAAAAATGGGTAAATTTAATAAAAATTATTTCTTTTGAAATAAGGATGGTACTAATAATGAAGGGAAAAATAATACGGAGAATTCAATGTTAATTTCCATTATTTTTTGGCAAATCACACAATTATTTATTTTAGTAACCGCTCAAATAAGACGTTATAATTATTTATTTGTTTAAATATAAGTATCACTAAAATCTTAATACTAGTAAATGATAAGAAAATTTTCCCATAGCAGAAAGGGGAAAACAGGACTCCTATATGAAGTCAATCTATTTTAAAATTTTAATTTAATTTCACATAAAATTCTCCCTTTCCTACCAACCGCGCTGCATTTTCCCATAACTTCCCCGTCAACTTCCTTCTTTAACATTTGTTCTCCCTTCTCCCACACCTGCCGCTCTCGTTCGTCTCTCTCTTCCAGACGGTTTTATGCTGTTGGAAACGTAAAGATGAGAGTGAGTAGGGTGCATTAATGATGTGATAGTGTGTTAATATATTATTAAATTTAATTTATATTAAATATTTTTAAAATTAAATTTAATATATCATAATAATATATCAATAATAAAATAATATATTAATGTATTATTTTATTAATGATGTACTATAATTATCTCTCACAAAAATTCATAAACCAAATTTAAAAACTAGGGGGAAAAAACATAAAAATCCAGCAACCAATCTTGAAAAGCAAAAACACAATTTTAGGCTTTTGTAGAAACAATAGACAAGCCATATTTTTTTTTTACTTCCAATGAAAAAGACTTTTCGTTAGTGATAATTCTGAATATATATTATGATTTTAGGTTTCCAACAACTGATAGTAATAATTGATTTTCTTAAGAAAGAATTAATTTTAAATACTCTTAGTGAGTGAAAAATCATAATTAAATAATAAGTTTTTTTATAAAATTTTAATTATAATTTTTTATTAAAAATATTTACATCAATTATCTTTAAAAAAATAATCTTTATTATAAATCATGCCACTAATAAAAAATTATAATTATTATATATTATAATTAATTATTTTCATAGCTATATTAACCAAATAAGTTATTTGTGTAGGAAGCAGCAAAATGAAGAGAAGTTCACACACAGGTGTGAAATATTGGCTGAGAGTTCCCTTTTCATGGTAGGCGTACAAAAAAGCAAATCTCCTAAAAGAATGAGAGTAATTTTAGAAAATTAATTTATCAATTGTTTTTAATACTTTCCCTCTTTCATTTTCTCCCCATATCTAGAGTGAACAGAAAACCTTTGGGAAGCAGGTATAATTTATATCCCATTTGCTATTTCTTTAAATTTCATTCATTCAATCAAACGAGTGAAATTCTTATTCCTTTTCCATTTTCTCCACTCAAATTTTTTTCTTCCTGAATTTCTGCTCATCCAAACAGTAAGATTACTCTTTTGTGCAAGAAAATTGTCCACAAAACTTGCAATTTCTGTGAAGATATTTGACTTTTCACATCTTTCTTTTATAAAGCATTATTTTTTAGAAGTATTTCTAATTATGTAATAGTACTAAAAATTTTAAATTAATATTATTACTTCTTATATTTTAATAAATTAGATATTATTTTTAAAATTTTATAATATTAAAACATTTTACTTATGAGATAAAAATAGAAGTTGGATTTAGATTTTAAGGTTACAGTAGCTAGAATGAAAGTATTACTTTTGTTTTACATGTTTTATACGTAACGAGTACAAAAGAATATATATCAATGAAAAATTATAAATTGTAATAAAATAAAATTTTAAAAATGAAAATATTAATTAAAGGTGTTAATATTTGTGTGAAATCATGACATGGATAAAAATTTTGCTTAAAATTTAGTTACCCATGTTAACTCAACAGAGTAATGATTTTGAGGGTATTTGATAATTAGATTAATTTAGGAATTTTATTGATTGATCGAGTCCAACGATTATTTTAAACATTTGATAAATAATCTTTATATTATATATTAGTTATAATGAGTACAAAAGAATACATATCAATGAAAAATTGTAAATTGAATTAAAATAAATTTCTAAAAATGAAAATTTTAATTAAAGGTGTTAATATTTGTGCAAAATCATGACATGGATAAAAATTTTGGCTTAAAATTTAGGTACCTATGTTAACTTAACAGAGTAATGATTTTGAGGATTACCAATTTAATCAACTTTTGATTAATTTAGGAATTTTATTGATTGATCAAGTCAAACAATTACTTTAGGCATTTGAGAAATAATTTTTATATTATATATTAGCTGTGATCTTTCTTATTTCTTATTATGTCAAATATTATTTTCATAGTTTGCCACGTGTTAATTTTTTTAATAAAAAATTAATTTATCTTTTCTTCTTTAACTAAAAGATAATTTTATTTATTTTTTATTTATCTTTCTAATATTAAATTAATTTTTAATAAAATTTTAATTTTGAATCTCTAGCATCATCTTATATTAAAATAATTTAATTTTAAATTTTGAATTGATGGATTATTTTAAGAAAAATATATTCAAAGTCAATATTTAAATTCAAAATTGATTATTGATATTAAAAAAAAAAAGCTATTTGATGAAATCATGAAAACTATCTTTTAATTCAAACTCAAAATCAATTACTAATTTAAATTAATATAGTGGTAATTTTTTCTTGCTTAAATTTCTCCTTATGATATCACCATCCATAAATTTTATTTTTTACTACTTAATCACTTCAAAAAAAATTTCTTATTTTCTTCTTTTTCCTCTTCACCTTTTCGCAGGTTGTTTCTTTTAAAACATCATCTTATATTTTTTTCTTTTTTTTCACAAAATTTGTCTAGAGATTTTTCAATTTATCTTTCTCTTCTTCTCTTTCTTACTTTAAGATTTCTTATAATTTTGTTATGAATAGTTAAATGAATTTTTTTAGTCTTATATCATTATATCTAGAATCATGCATAGGTAAACATTTTGGTTTCAAGATTATTTTTTTAAACATCTTCTTATATTCTCCTTTTCTCTTTTTTTATAGAATTTTTCTAGGGATTCTTAATTTATTTTTCTCTTCTTCTCTAGAAAACCTATTTTTTTTTACTTTGCAGGATTTGAAGTTAATTTTTTTAAATGTGTTTGTCACCTTATTTCTTTCATTTGATAATAAATCTATATGTTTTCATTTGAGAGATTCTTATATGACAATTAATGATAGAAGTTAGGAGGCTTTGTTGTAACGAAATATTTTGAGGCATGTGAAATCAATTCTACAATGTTAATTAGTTTGTATGCAAATTAATTCTTGTGTAAATTCAATGTGATTTTTGAAAAAAAAATCTAATCTTTTTTTTTCTTTGGGTTATCGCTCTATTCAAGATATCTTCTTCTAAAAAGTAATTGTATGAGATATTTAGTTAACTTCACTTGACTATGTTCAAACTACAACTGAGATATGTGATTTTTACAAATTCACTAATTTACAATTTTTTAATTTTTGTAGATTTACAAAAGTATATTAGTAATGGTCTTCTACCAATAGTAGATAAATTATATTTTTTCATTATCTTTTAATATTTTGATTTTTTTACTAAAAATATATTTTATTTGCCAAGAATTTGAGAGATTAAATATTAGAATTCTTAAATGTATGAGCATTTTATTCAAATATATATTAAAGTTATAGGTTAATATTTTGAGTAATTTTAGAAAATTAAAATTAATTAGTATTTTTATTTCAAGATAATTAAAAAGCCTTAAGATGGTTGGTGACAATTAAAATATGGTTGATAAGAATTAAAAGGTCCATTTATTACAAATAACTATTACAATTTTTATTATTTAGATTTGCAATGAAAGTTGTATTTAGGGTACTTATCCTATATCTTCTCATAGCCTTATTATTATTTTATTATTTTTTCTCACTAAAGAGCATTATAAAAATTTAAAAATTAAAATATTTAGAAGTGTGTTTATGTAATTTTATTATAATATCTACCCCATAAAAGCTTCATAGTTTTTAAATTTATTGAAGTTATTTTAGAAAATATATTTTTTTTATATTTAGAAATTGTACTTGATTCTTATATGGACAAACAAATGTATATTTTTTAAAAGTTACAATTCAAAATAACATATACAACTAAAAAATAATACAAAATTATATTATAATGATTGTTACATGAAAATTATATCTTCTTAAATACTAATTTATGATATGTTAATCATATTCTATCCTCTTTATCTTTTCAATATGTCTTATTGTATTAGAGGATTAAAAAATAATATTGAATTATAATAAGTAAAATATTTATTCATTTTATTTAAAGTAATAACAAATAATATTTTATAATTAAAGTATAACATACAAATATTTAGATAAAATTTTACACCTATTATGTCAATTAATCATTTAATATGTATGCTTAGTTATTTCATTCTTAATAATAAATTAGGAATTAGATAGAAAGTAAAGTAGATAATTAAAACTATTAATAAAAAAAACAAAGGTTGAGAATTTGATAAATAACAAGTCATCGAAAAGGTAAATTTTTAATTTGTAATTATCTTATTCCTTAATTTTTTTATCAACAATTAGAGTCATCTATTATAAATTTTAAAGTGCATCTTGTACTTTAGAAAAATTGGATACATACAATGGGAATTAGTTAAAAACAACTTCACTTATGTTTTGCTTTTCAATTATAAGATTAATTATATATTATATTTTAATAAATAAACAAATATCAATAATGTACTAGTATATGTGATGAATAATAATATATTATTATTAAATTTTTTGCTATAAATCTAAAAAAAGTGGGATTTGAATTATTTCCTTTTTTTATCATGAGTTATACTTAAAAATAACAGAGAAGTATTAATATAATAAATATAAAGTATTGTTATAAATGTATTGCTAACAACATAAAGGCTTATTAAATAATAACGTGAGCAATTTCATTATATATCTTATTTTATAACTTGCAAGTCAAAAGTAACCATTTTTAGCCATATGCAATATTTTGTTATATTTTTTATTATTAAGTAATTGATAATTATATTTCTTATAATCATGTTTCTTTTTAAATAATTAATACATATTAAAAATATTACTTAATATTGAATTGATTTTTTTCCATGCAATGCACTAGTAACTTCCTAGTTGTTTTGATTAGTTGATGGGCTTCCAATTCAATTGATTAGCTCCCAATCAGCCATTTTGAAAAAGATTAAATTGTTATAAAATGTAGCATTTTCAATTAACTAATTTAAAAAATTGTTAAGTAAAAAGACATACACATACATATCCTCAAATTGTATAGTAATGTATACTTATTATTTTTTACTTAAAATGTAATATAGAGGAATTGAATTCTGAATCATAGGATATAGATTAAAAACCTATTTTGATCCTTATAAAATTATTTTTTTTATCAATTTCATTTCTAATCAAAAGTTTGCATTAACTTGATTCCTATAAGATTAAAAATCTTCAAATTTTACTTATAGATCAAACTAAATTTTCAATCTAGGATATACAAGCAAAGCCTTTACCAATAAACCCTTGATCATTTTAATTCTATATGTATAAATTATATATATATATTAGAATATGATAAAATAGTTCTTCATAAATAAATAATTATTTAATTTTTTATTAATTAAATTTACATACTAAAATTAGTATACATTAATAAAATAAATATTATTGTATTATATAATTATCTAATGAATTTAAATTATTTTCACATTAAAGTAAAAGTTAATAAGATTAATATAAATATATATAATACATATATATATACAATCATTTTTTAATTCATTATTTGATTCAATTTTTAAAATATCACTTAAATAACAAAGAATTATTTAACATACAAAAGATTATAAATATTATAATTATTTTTAATCAAGTTATATTTTTATTAAAAAATATTATGATAAAGAAGATATATATAATATAAAAATAGTATAATTATTGTGATATATATAAATTATGTTCAGCAATTAGTTAATTACATTAGTTATGAATTAATAGTTAATTATATTAGTTAATTTGATTAATTAATAATATTAATTTTTTGTATAAAAATATTTAGTAAAATTAACTATTTATTATTAGTTATTTGTATATAAATGATATATAAAAACATATATATACTTCATAATTTATTTGATAATTCTTTAACTTTAACAATATTTTAAATTATAATATATTGTTTAATTAATTATTTTGTAGAATAATTAATTATAATTTATTATAGTAATTTAATTTTATTTTTAAAAATAAATAATTATATTTTTTAGTTAAGAAACTCTTACAATATCTTTATGGATGCAATAATTATAAAAATTTATTTCAACCATTTCTAATATTAAATTTAAAATGGATATATTTATTGTTAGAATTATTGATGAATTAAATATTTTAAATATAAAAAATTTATCTTCTACAAATAATATTATCCTCTTTTTTTAATTTAAAAGATATCATTAGACAAAGAAATATTTTTAATATATTTTCTATTATTCTTTATAGAACAAAATATATATTCTATTCTTTCTTATGTAATTTGATAGAGAAGACATGATTATATTCATTTTTATTATTATTATGTTCATATTTTAATATAATTTATTATTTATTATACTTATATAATTTTTATTTAAAATAAATAACTATGATTTAATATAAATATATATTAGATTTTTCTTTAAGAAATGTACAATTATAATTTAGGGTTTTCTTATGTGTCAATGTTTCAAAAATTACTATTCTTAATTTTTTTAGAATGGTTAATTGAGAGCCAATAAGCTACTAAAATAGTTATCCATCAAATATTCACATTAACAAATTAACCTAGTCCAATAACTAAAAATACTCAAATTAGTTAAAAATTAATTAAAAAGTTATATAACAAAAATCCTCATAAATAGTATGTTAAAAACTTGATATGAAATAACATGTAAATATTTAAATATATTTATTACTTTAAAATTTTAATAAGTAGTAAATTATAGTAATTTATTTTTTGAAGAGTAATTTAATAAATAATAAATTACAATAATATATTTTTTAGAAGAAATTTTAATTTAATAAATAATATGTAAAATTTAAAATATGATTAAAGTAAAAAAATATATTCAAATAAATCATAAAATATATTTATATTTTATATATTATTTTATATGTAAATAACTAATAATAAATAATTAGTTTTACAAAATATTTTTATTCAAATAGTTAATATTATTAATTGATTAAATTAATTAATATAATTAATTATTAACTAATAGATAATTAAATTAATTAACTACTAATATAATTAATTGAATGTCAAATAAAGCCTTTGGGAAGAGTTGTACGTGATAAATATATATTTTGTGTAATATTATCAGAAACTTAGATCCCATACAAAAAAAATACAAATACAAACACAAACATATGATGGATTTAAATTTAATGCACCATAAATATAAATTAATCTTATATAATCACTTATTTATATATTATTACATCAATTAAAATTATTAAAATATTCATATTATTAATGAAAATTATTTTTTAATAATGTATCATTTATTTATTTATGGATAGTGTGGTATTTGCTACATTACCCTTAGAATTTTAAAACTTGAATGCCATGGCAAGTTTTGTAACCATTAGATTATAATTATTTAATTATAACCATCTATTTTTATAATTGATGTGATTCAACAATTCAAATCTAATAAATTTTGAAATTATCATATTATCCTAAATTTTGAAAATTTTAAAGCAAAATAGAATTCATCATAGAGTGGAATGGAACAGCATGTATGAAATGGAATGGATTAAAATAACTATTTTATAATTATATTTGTTATATTTAAGAATTAATGGTATCTTATTTTATGATTATATATGGTACAATAAATATTATAGGAATGGAATAAAAAAAAGTGGCAATGATAATAATATCCCTAAAAATAATAAAAGAATGTAAAATTAAAATCATATTTATATGAAAAATGATAGTTTATTCATAAATTTTTTATAATTGAACATAAAAAATCATAATTATCAACATCATATTAACAAATAATTTTCTATATTAAAAATATAAAAATTTAATTTATCAAAAATTTTATATAAAATATTTTTTAAAGATTCCAAAAATATTTATTTTAAAATTTATTATTAAAAATACAAATATTTGAATAATATAATATTAAAAATAGATATTACTTTATTATTTATTAATAAATAAAAGCATTAAAATATATAAAAATATGAGAAATAAAAGTGTAAAAAAATTATTTTAAAAATGATGGAATGATGACTTTATTATTTTTATTATGGAACGTAGGTTACCAAATAATTTTTTTATCCAATTATATATATATATATAAAAAAGACAAAACTGTTTATATACTTTTTCCGATCAAACAAAGAAAAACCGCTTTTTTTAAATTACGAAGGGGAAAACTTTGAACGTAAATGTGATGTATCGGAGATTTTGATTAGAATTCACCAGAAGGAAAAAATGTCGATTGATTGGCCGTTGGCGCAAGTAACTTATGTAACTGAAGAAATTTCTCTTTGGCTTTCCCACCTTCACCAGACGTCCCTTCTCTCTCTATGAGCAATTGTCAATTGTGGGGTTTAATTTGATGTAAACTGAACCGTGTTGGCTTATTTTTTGGATTCTCTTTTGGTTTTGGAGTATTGGATTTTCCTTCTCTGCGAAGAAGCAAGGGAAAGCCCCTTCAGTTTTCTGACACTTTGCAGGTAGCAGGGAGATTTCAACAGAATTTCTGACACCATGGAAGGTGTTGTGGTTTTTTCTCGAACTCTGGTCATTTTTTGAGATTTGGGGTTTTCATAATTTGATTGGTTTTGTCGATTGCTTTAAATTTCGTGCGTTGAATGGCTTAATTGGGTTCGAGAATATGAATTGTTTGCAATGGTGGTACTCGTTATAAAACCCTGAACTGAATTTTAGGGGTTTGGTTTCCGGGAAAGTGAGTCAAACTGGAGGTTAATCGGGTTTTTTAATTCCGAGCTTACTCCCCCATGCTATCTTCATGTTTCCTGGCTGATGAAACTAATATTTATTGTTTGATTTATTTGCTCTCCTGCATTTTTCTGATTACCCCAAATCTGTGATTGCTTTCTATGTTAATAATCATACGCTGTTGGCTGTACTTGGATCTGTGATTTTTTTGTTTTTCAAAGAACAAAGAGATTCCCCCCCCCCTTTTTTTTTTGACATGGGAAATCTCAAGTTTTGTTCTGTGCACTGCTTGATCCTGAAATTCTACTTGTATACCTTCTTACTTCCTAAAATGTTTGTATTTTTTTAAGATTGAAAGGATAGAAAGAAAAGCTGATGTGATTTTCTCTTTTTGTTCTCACAGAAGAAAGTTGTTTCTTCTTCTTCTTGTTCTTCCTTATCAAATATGGATCCGGTGGTTTTATTTCTAGCATTCATGCTTCACTTTTGGTTTTTTGTTTTTGTCCAGAACCAAGTGAATTGCTGTCAGAAGAGAACAAAGTTTCTTTGGAGAAAAATAAGAAAAGAAAACTCAAAACACCGGCCCAGGTTATGGGCTTGGAGAAGTTTTATAATGGTAGCAGTGCTTTTCTTTTCATATGGGTGTTAGTAGTTAATACTGTTGTTTAGTGCCAACTTTGAGAGACATTTTCTTTTAAAATTTTGTTGCCAGAGCATAAATATCCCACAGAAGAAATGAAAGTAGAACTTGCTGACGAGTTGGGGTTGACAGAAAAGCAAGTATCTGGATGGTTTTGCCACAGAAGATTAAAAGATAAGAGATTAAGTAAAGATGAAGCATGTGGTAGTGGAAGACAAGACCGTTCGAGTGGGGTTATCCAGGATCGTGGCAGTGGACTAGGTCAGGATTCATGTGGAAGCACCAAACATGTTGATCATAGGCATCTTGATCCCAAAGAGGTAGAGAGCCGAGGTCTCAATGGTCTTGATTTTTCAGCTGCAGACATCACCTATGAACGCAGGAGTCATTATACAGGAAATGATAGTGCAATAGATGATACATCATCTGAGAGTAGCTCCTCTTTACAAGATAATTTGTTTCCTCAAGTTCAGGATTCATACAATATGGATCCATCCAGATACTCGACACCTAACAGAGCTTTGCCACCCATAAATCCTAAGTGTGCAATTAAAACAGGCTATAAACCATCAGGGTATTTGAAAGTGAAGGGTGAGATAGAACATGCTGCTATAACTGCTGTGAAGAAGCAATTAGGAATGCATTATCGAGAAGATGGTCCTCCACTTTCTGTAGAATTTGATCCACTTCCTCCAGGAGCATTTGAATTTCAAATTGCTGATCCAGTCCACGGTAGGTTGTATCATATGCATCCATCATTTTTTGAAGTCTTATCCACTTTATTTGTAACTTTAGGTTCTGTTGATTGTTGGCCCAGTTATTTGCTTCCTCGGGGTAAGAGAAATATTATTGCATACATCACATGGTTAGAATTATATTAGCATGATTCCCGTGTTGTAGCCATGCAGGCAATGATAGCTCTGTGGTAGTACACACACAAGCCATGTATAAAGTGCTATAGGGAGTTAGCAGTTTAAATGAACAACTAATACAATATTTTAACAATACTACATCAGGTTTATAGTTTTTAAATTAAAGGCCATCATGGTTATGTGCTACACATCTAGATGATTTAGATGCTATGGAGCATTTTCAATTGGATGCCTTTTTAGATCTTAGTATAAATACTAACAGGATCAATGAGTTGATATTGGATCTGATTAGGTGAGTTTTACGGTCAACAGTAATAAATCTTTTTAGTGAGTAGTTTTTTCTTCACATTTGACCTAGTATGACATAAGGTTAGCTAGTCACATTAAATTAAGAAAACAAGCTTTATGCTACAGCTTTTATTTCTAAACTGTCACACCAACTTGTTTATTATGTTACTTCATAAATGGTTTGTGTGACTATGGAAGTTTGAATGGGTTGCTGGGGTGGAGGCTTAGGAATGTTATTTTATTACTTTAAAAAATCTACTTAATTCTTTAAGGTAGCTCAGCTCAGTTTCTATTGGTTGCTGCATTGTTATATGTCGAGTAATAATAGTCACAAATTTAAACACATGTCACCACACACACCACAATTCAATAGATAGTAACTTTTCTAAGGTCTACTGGTAACCTTTTTGAAGTCTGCTGGTAAATCGATAGTAACTTTTTAGCAAATGACAAGTAACTTGTGATGGTAGAATTTTAGAATAAGGCAAGTGACATTCTTAAAACTGAGTAATAAATGGAGGAAGTGGTGTTTGATAGTGTGTTTGGTGATGTGTGGCTATCACTAGTTGTATATTTTTAAGTTGGAGATGTTAGAATGATAAACAATCTGTTGTATATCTTGCCGGTATTTAAGGAGCTGTTCCACTTACCTGTAAACATGGGGAACCTGTTTTTGGAGATGAATTCTCTAAGGTTTATATCACTGGCACATGGTGCTTGTATTCTTCTTTTGCAGCCACCATGCACTTCTAGTTGTTTGCATTAATAGAGCTTCTGTTGCTTCTAATTTTTTACTGTAACGTGTCATCTTAGCTGAGACCCAAGGAAATTTTCTTTCATCGATAACATGACTCCAGATTTTATTCCTAACCTCATTGGGTTTAGCAATAGATTACTAAGAGTCTGATCTGTGATAAATGAATTCATTGGCAGAATCGTACTATGTAGAGAATCCTGCCCTTGCCAATGCTCAAGAAATTTCTGCATCGAAAAGGCAGCTCAGCATGAGCCCGGTGAGTCAAGCTTTCTATGCATTATTTTTGTATCTTGATAATCCCTGTGGAACAGACTGTTTATGTTACATGATATGTGATGTAGATGATGGATAAGTTTAAGCACTTCACAGTTATTTGATAAATATAGGCTTATTGTGAGAGGGGCCAATAAAAGAAGAGTGCTGAACCATATGTTCTGAAGAATCATGAGAAATGCTTTGTTTTTCTTCCTTGAATATTAGTGTTTTATATTGATCCTACCTTCGTCATTACTTTCTATTTCATTCCAGTTACCCATCAAAGCTTTATCCTGCCAAGCAAATCCTTTACCAGAAAGCTCTTTTTGTTTTGTTCTGTTGGAAGGTTAGGAATGTTGTCAAGAAGCAATTCCTATCCCAATAGCCTTAGTTGTTAAAAGAAATCCCAGTAATTAGTTTTCTTTATTTTTCTAACAAAGGGACTGTGCACGACTGTCAGGCACTGCATATTGGTTTCAAATCACCATATATGAGCATGTGGTTTGCTGTCTAACTCCTAGCTTATAGTCATTCTTTAAAATCAAGGCAGCAGTGCAACAGTCATTCTGGCTTATGACATGTAGCCTTATTCTTTTTAGAAGGAAAAAGTGTCTGTTTTATTGTTTTAATTCATATTGACTAGAAGGAAGATCTTGACGTGGATTGGAAGTTTTGCTTTGTTTAATGAATACATATGGTCTGTATATTTTGAGTTCTACTGTTACATCTTTGTTCTAATGCTTGGCAGTCTTCATGTTATCCACTTTTTATAACACATGGTCTTTTGATTGTTATATCCCTTAGCTTTCCCTTTTTCCCCCCTTGTGTTTTTGCAGAAATACAATTCATATAATTCCAAATTTAGTTACCGGGATTCTCATATGGATGGAGCAGACCTTGGCTCCTTGCATGATACTGAATTCCAGGGTAAGAAATCCCACCAGCATATAAAGCAAAGCCCTACTTTCCACAGTTATACAAATCGTATGACTGGCAGGCCTCCTTCCATGGATATGTATGAAGACCCCATTGGAAAAGCATCTGCTAATAAGAGCAACAAGAATTATAGAGGGAGCACTATGCATGGTGTAGGGATGAGATCTGATTCTGCCTCCAACCACGGTGATCGCTATGAAGGAATTCTTTCAGCTAAGCAGACTGATTCATTGTTGCATGGCTATGATAACGTCAATCCAAAGAATGTGCAAAAGAGTGAACATGGGAAATATAAGCCTTCAAATTCGACACAGAATCATTCCATGTTTGTTGATACTGAAGAAAGAGGGCTGTCCGCAAGGGTAGCAAAGGTTTATTGAGGACGCCTTATCACTGTTTTCCTTATTGATGACTGATTATCAGTTCATTTCATTAACATCTGGCTTAATTTTTCCTCTTTGGTTGCTCGTGATGCAGGAAGATAAGTATAAAGGAGACAAAAAGGCAAGAAAACGATATCATGTTTCAGATGGGGTAATGATGCTTCCAAATGAAATCATGGTGAGTTTGAGCTGCATACATTTAGCTGCTATATGTGGTATTTTGCTTTTCTATTGACATCACTGCTCTCTTTCCATGCATGTGTACAATGTTTGAATTTCTTTGTGACCTTTTATTTATTCTTCTTTTCTTTTTTTGCATCAAACATAGGTTTCAAAACAAGCGAGAGTTGATCTACCTCAGCAATACAATGTAAAACAAATGCCTGTTCCAGAGATTCAACTGCAAAGAAATCAAAGGTGGACGTTCATTTCTGTTTGCTTGTGTAATTCATTATTGTATGCTTCCGAAGTCATCTTAGTTGGGTTTTCTTTATATGCATGTCATGGCTGTGCTTCACGTTTCCTGCATGCAATCTTGAATGATAATTGAGTCCATTACTCAGTGTCATCTGTTACTCCGATTGAACTTCTATAATTCTTGGACGACGAATGATGTTTGCCTATTAAAAGAAAAATTAGAAGGCTGACTTCATTTATTGTCGTTCTACTGATAGTCATACTGGCAAAATCACAAGTGGAGATGGCTGACGGAGAGGATTGCAAATTTTTGTTGTTCTTTGTTGTTATCTCTAGTGATATGAATATCTCACTTTTCTGGCCCATACTGTGCTCTGTTTACATTCGCACTAATGTTTGGCATATAGTGCATGAGTCTGCCAGGCAAATTTGTTGTCATTTGATGTTTCCTCTCCACAGTCTCTTCAGCTAAATTGGTATTTTGGAAAGATAAGTGTCGATTGTAGTTGCCTTCCCTTTATTCATAACTCTTTGCACATGTCTACACATGGCTCGACGAACTAGAGTGTTGTCAGTGTGATTTAGATTGTGCCATGTATATTGGTGTGATGAGAATTGTAAATGAAGTGTAAGTGGCACTACACTTTCCCATATAGTTATCTCCTTTCTAACAGTTGTGCATGATTATGAAGATCTGCTGCAGAGATGCCATCTAGCTTTAGCGAGGACGAAACTGCTGACACCAGTTCCTCACTCAATTAGCAGCCAGATGTTGATAGTTGGTAGAGAGTTTGAGGAGTTTGTCGAAGCCATTGATATGTACAGACTGAGGAGACAGAGATAGGTTTTGCCTAGCGACATGGAAAGCACTGTGCAGCTAGGGAATAGTCACATATGATTGCTGGCTTTCGTTTGCATCACCTATGTGCCTTTGTAAAAATGAATGTTCACCTCCTTCCCCCTCCGTTTTGGCTTACATTGTAAAACCTCATTTGCCTCAAGTTTCTTGTGGTAGGAGGGCATTCGAATGCATCTTATGTCTTGATTGTTTAAATTATGGAAGTGCCTTTGGCATCCAAATTTGGTTCAATTTGATCCTTGGAAGAGCTTGCTGCTTCTATTGTAATCTTTCATATTTTGTAAAGAATAGATCCTTTTTGTTGTTGTTATTATTTTCTACCCTATATTTATATTGTTTTAGATATGTTATTATTATTATTATTATTATTATTATTATTATTATTATTATTATTTGGTGATAGCAAGGGTGAAAATATAATTAACACGCACACAACCCACGATATGGTGGAAAATTTCAAAAATAATACTAGATGTCACGGTACTACTATTGTTACTAGCAAATATTTTGGCCTTTGTTAGCACTGAGGATTATTTCCCCATATATAAGTGAGGGGGTAAAATTTTCTGCTTTACCTTTTACTCAGATATTTCATCTTTTATTTTACCACAACTTTAACTTAGAAAAGGGGGAGGCAAAGGAATATATAGCAGGTGCCACTAGTGTGGAACTGAAGTGAGTGGAATCCAAGTTTTGACTTTATTGAATATGATTCAACAAAAAATTATAGGAGTTCAAACTCAAAGTATAAGAGTTCAAAGTATAATAAAAAATTAGTTCGTGTTCAACTTGGCAAATGTTAAGTCCAATTAGCTGAATAATAATATTCATAATCTTATTAAAATTAATATTTAATTAAAAAAGAATGGATTCTTAATATTTTCTTATTATATACGTATATAAGTGTGTCAAGCTACATATGAAATAAAAGAATTGAGAATAAATTGTGCTTATTCTTCAATCAAGCTCAAAGAATAGTCAAATAGCTAGATTGAAGTGTCATCCTATGGGGGAGTTAGATTACAAATTCCTTTTTAGCTTTTCATTTATAATATATCAATGATAAGAAAGGATGGAGCTTTTTGAACTTGTTGGTTGAACGTTGTCAACCTTGGATGCTCTATGAGCAAGTAAGCAAATGTTTATTGAAATTGATAATCTATTTCTTAGAAGTGCACTAATGCAACTAGTGTAACATAGACGCTCCCAATTAGAGGCCTCATAATTGTCATATGGATCTTCACTTCGCTTCCGGATAGATACTAATTTGATAGGAATCGGCAAAGATCTTCTTGTGCACGTCCTCGAGGGCAGCATTCATGGCAATCATCACGTCTTTCTCCCGAGGGCATGGTATGGCTCTGTTCTTGGTGTTGTTTAATAGATGTCGAGGGCCGCCTTTCTCCGCCCGAGAATCTCCATCTGCTCCAAGTGGGCGAGCTATAATCCTTATGTCAGGTTGGTTGTTCAAAAGACATTTTCTCTTTACCTTATTCTTTGCATCTCGGTCTTTTCAAAAGCTTAGACCCATTCTTCTGGATCTTTATTAGTCCTGGGTGCAAAGCCTTTTCGATTCAAGAAAGACCTCTTTCTTTTCTTTCTCCCCCATTTCTCATTTTCTTGATTGAGTAAAGGGAGGGTTGGCTACAGTGATTCGGACGGTTGGTGGCCCCTTCGAGAGTTGCGGGTCCTTGCCGCTGCGTGAGTGGCAGCTCACGACGCGAGTCCTAGTCGCTGCGCTGCCGTCCGGGTTTCGCCTGCGCGATTTCTTCCACTTCTGATTTGCTTGTGATCTGCACTGAGCTTCCATAGGATTATTTGGAAGCAGGAGATATAAAAGAAAGAAAAGAAATTAAAACTTGTTATTGTCATTTGGCACGTGCTTCGAATTGCGTTACACTATCCCGTACCATCTTAGCCTTTGGGCTTAAAAACTGGTGAAACCCATTAAGAATTTCGGCAATCAAAGTTTAGGGAAGTGTTTGGTGAAGGCTACGTTGTTTTAGGAGAAGTGTGGGTTTTGAAACCCGGGACATGTGGCAATATGTGAAATTGCCACGTGTATGAGCTGCAATCCAAAAATGAGTTTAAAATTGACAGTAATTTTTGGGAAAAATTGCAGAAAAAACCCAAGATGAAGAGAGATTGAGTGTTCGACTTCAACATTTGCTAACCAGGGAAAGGAAGGGCGGCTCGTTTTATGTCTCATCTCCTAGGCAATTCGCCGCTTCAATCGATGGAATATCTACGCTAAGGACAAGCTTGAGTTGATGACAAGAGAATCCTTTCCTATTCTGCTACTAAGCAGTCTTCATGTTCTGACTCCACATTCGTATCAAAAGTATAAAGACCGTCGATAGGTCTTCAAGCTCAATGGAATCCTCGATTGCGGAAACTTTATCTCAAATTCCTAATCCCATGGATTCCGATTCTCGACTTTAGAAAGAATAGGAGGAGGATTTTGTTCAACATCTTGCAAGAAAGACCTCTTAACCCTATCTTGGACCCAATTCCCATTCTCCTAGCAAAAAAGGCAAAGGAAGGGGTATAACAGATCATATCAGTTTCATGTACCAAAAGCGTCTGCACTTGCATCCCTTAGATAGAGTTAGATGAATACTAAATCTATCCATAAGTCAAGAAAAGGAGGATAAATTTGCCACGTTCAAGTGAAAAGGATCTAGGCCTGCTTACCATACCGCTACTACCAGCTCAAGGCTTTCGAATGCAAGAGGTCCTTCTTTGCAATTTTCTTAAACCAACAAAATTAAATTTTTAATCTTAACGGTTGAGATGACATAGTGGACATCCAACAGATGCCATGCATCCACATCACCCGGGTTCTAAAATCCCTTGGGTGTCATAGACGGCGTGTTTTTATGCCCAGTTATTTTAATAAAATCTATCCTAAATGCTCTTCCTTTGTATCATATGACATGTACAAAAATTCCAAAAAGAGTTAACTATAAGTTAGATCAAGTGGTTCGTAATTTTTTATGAGGGGATCTTCTGATAAGCATAAATTACACTTGTTTAATTGGGATATTGTCACTTTACCAAATAAATAAAAGATTTAGGAATTATAGATTTTGAGTAAGTTAACATAGCTATGCTTAGTAAGTTAACTTGGAACTTTATATATGATGATCAAGCATTATGGGTCAAAGTTCTTAGGAAAAAATATCTTCCCATGAATCTAAATGGAAATATAAAAAAGAATACTAATTGCTCACAAAACTAGAAAGCTCTAAGATGTACAAAAGATATAATTGCTGTTGGTTTGTTTTGAGTAGTTGGTAATGGAAAAAATATTAATTTTTAGTTTGATCATTGGATAGGGTTAACAAAGATTAGAAGTTGTATTTAGGGACCATTAAATTATAATGAAAGTAATCTTTCAGTACATGATATAATCAACCAAGGAACTTGGGATTTATCAAATTTATCCTTCGAATTACCTTATGAATTAGTCAATATTATAAAAAGAATCCTTTTTATTGGGAGGGAAGATAAATTGGTCTAGGAAATGCCTAAATGTGGATTATGTACTGTTAGCAGCATTTATAATTTTATTAAAGCAGTTGATTCCCCACTAATAAATATGAAACCCACTTGGATGTGGAAAATATCAACTTTACCAAAAATTCAGTTTTTTTTATATGACTTACAATGTTAAATAAAAACCTAACAAGAGACCTTTTATTCGTATAGGTTTAAATATGTCTCCAGTTTGTCCATCATGTGATATTAGAATTGATAACATTGCCCATATTCGTCATGAATGCCAAATAACCATGAATTTGTGGAATAACCCTCCAATTCTAGCACCTTGTAAAGCTTCCTTTCATATGGACTTCAATGTTTGACTGTAATCTAACTTGACTTTAAAAAACTGATGTCATGATCTAAATATTTTGTGGGCAAGTTTGTTTTCTTTTGATATTTGGAATATTTGGTTATATCGTAATAAAAAAATGTTTCTAAGATAACCAAGGATTGAAATTTTTTATTTGAAATAAAAAACTACTATTTCAAAAGCCATAGAATTTTGGGCTATTATAGCCCCTAGCAAAATACCTTTGCAACAATCTATTAAGGGAATTAAATGAGAATTTCCTCTGATGGGTTTTTACAAATTAAACACTGATGGATTTGTTAAACAAAACCTTGTTCCAACAGCATGTTAAGCTGTTATTAGGGATAGTAAAGGGGAATGGATTGCTGGATGCTCCAAAAGATTAGGTTGTTATTCAAATTTTGTGGTAGAATTGTGTGGATTGAGAGATAGTTTGCTTTTGGCTTGGGTTTATTTCTTATTATTGTGGAGGTTGACTCTATATTTGTTTTACATATAATAAAAAATAAGGCCCATTAACCATCTATAAATGTTTACAACTAGGTTGAAGATTGCAAATAACTTCTCTTAGTTTTAGGAGATCCTCCTGTCAACCATGTTTATAGGGAGATAAATTTTGTTGCTGACTGTATTGTAAAAAATATTAATTCTGACTTTAACACTTTAAATATTATGCACTCTCTTTCTCTAGAAGTGCAATCTCTTTTGTTATATGATGCTTTTGGTAGAATGATGCCTAGAATTATGCATAGTTTTTTATTTTTTTGTTGTTCCCTGTTTCTACCAAAAAAAGAAACCCATTAAGAATTTCAAATTATTGGTGGCATTATTTTTTTTTAATTACTCTCGTAATCTTTCCTTCTTATTTTAAATTTTGTTAGAAAAATTTTCATTTTATTTATTAATAGTAGAAATGACAATAGAAAAAGTATAACACAAGGAATCAAGATTTTCTTACTCAATAATTCATCGATACTTGTTCATATGAGTTGACTTTTAAATATTTATTCTTATTCCTATTAAATCTTTAAATTCACATACTTATTACTAATTTGTTTATTTTATTTAAATAATCTATATTTATTTATATTATAATAAATTTATAAAAATAAAAATTTTACTTATAATAATAAAATAATATTTATCTAAAAAGTGCTGATAATATCAACAAAGCAAGTGGTAACATAAGATTTTAGTTGAAGTTTATCATAAATTTTTTATATTTAAATAAAATAATTAATTATCTACATTTTTAAATATTATGTAATGCATTATATGTAGATATATATTATTATATGATACTAAATAATATAGATATGGAATATTTCTAGTCTTAAATGCCTTAGAATTTCTACAAAAATCTCATTACATGTACTTGAATCCAACTTGTATCCGTATTGGAATGAATAAAACTTCCAAGTACCCATTGAGCAAGGGAGTAATTGTGGTGACTCCTCAACAGGCCAATTTCCTTCTAATTCGGGATGGCAAAAATATTTGTATCGAATAGTTTTTTTTTTCTTCAAATTAATAGATATTTATCTAATAAGTTTCAAGACCAATTGTTTAATAATTTGAGTTTAGTTCTAACTATTAAATTTTCAATAAGTTTTGGGTTCTTTTTGGATATTATATTAGGCTCATTAATATTAATGTATAAAATGTATGAGTCAATCTCTGGTAAATATTTCATAAATTTTGTATCTTTTTTAGATATTATATTAGATTTGTTTGAATAATATATTTTATAATTAATTTATTATTAAATAAAAAATAATATTATTATATATAAGTTAAAATAAATAATTTTAAAAATATTTAAAATTGTGTTAAATTATAAATATATTTTAAAATAATATTTTTATTTTATAATATTAATTTATGCAATATAAAAATATTTAATTGTAATATAAATAAATAATTAATTATTCATAAATTGATCAATTATTATTTTTATTTGACAAAATCAATAATGATACTATAACCCGAATTTACCCTAAATTTAATATCGTTAATATGGATAAGTTAAGATGGAAAAATAGATATAATTTATAATTATTAAGTATAATTATTATTAATAGTAAAAGAATAATTTTTTATTGTTCATTAAAAAAGTTTAAAACTAAATTTCTTATTAATGAATCTAAATAAATTCATTTTTTATCTTTTAAGTGAATATTTTCGGAGTCCTAATGAATCTGAATCTTTATAAGATTCAAAATAACAGATTTTTAACGAGTTTGTATCTTAAGTTGGGTCGGGGACCCGTTACCAGCGCCTCTAATCCGTGATTTTGTGATTATACAATCGGAGGAACAATCATGACGTCGTGCCAACTATGGGTCGGCCCTCCACGTGACAGCTTGCTCTCGGATATTTACATAGAAAACAAAGGCCCCAAATGAGTTGCAGTTAGTCTTTAGATCACATGGCAGGGGAAATTTTTTAATTAACACTTTAAAAACTTTTAATAAAGATTTACTAACTTATTTTTTTTATTAATTTAGTCTCTTAAAACTTTTAATATTAGTTTAGAAGTTATGTTCTAATAGTGTAATTGATTGAATATAATTCAATTATTTAAAGACTATATTAGTAAATGGAATAAATTAATACAAATTTAATAATGTAATTCTATGGTGCTAGTTGGCAAAATTCAGAGCATACAATGATAAGATGGAGCAAAATCTTTTTTGATATAAATTTTAAAAATTAAATCTTGAACCTTTTATTTGTTTTAATTGAAAATTGAGAACTATTAAGCCCCACTACCTCACTTTGGTTAGCATAGATAACTAACTTCCTCTCAAATTTCTTATAAACTCAGGCCTTGTTTGGTAATTAGTTAATAGTTGTAGCGGTTAGTTAATTTAATTGACTGTTAGCTGATGATTGATTGTATTAATTAATTTGATCAGCTGATTGTATTAGTTGCTTGAATAAGAGTGTTTGATAAAATCAGCTATTTATAATTAGTTATTTATATGTAAAATGATATATAAAAATATAAATATATTTTATGAATTATTTTAATATTTTTTTATTTTACTAATTTTAATTTTAATTTTTTATAAATAACATATTATTATAATTTATTATATATTAAATATTTTTAATTTCGTCAGCTCAACGGAACTACAAAAATCAATACATTCAAATATTGTAATTTACTATATATTATCTATTTTTAATGCCTCAAGATGCAGCTTCTTTCTTATTTTCTTGGTCGTAAGATGCAGCTGGGTTTCTTTTGAAAGGACAAATCAGCTAATACAGAAATTCATTGGAGATAATTTTGAAAGGATCAAATGCTGATTTGAAACAGTTGAAGCAAAACGTTGGGTGTTTCAGCGTTTCAGAAAATGGCTTTTCGGAAGCAATCAGCTATTTAAAACAACTATTTACTAAACATAAAAAATAGCTTATCAATAAATTAATCAACAAATATTAGTCAAACCAGCTAAAAGTTATTTTAACAATTGTTTACCAAACAAAATCTTAGATGGAGAAAAAGATTTGGAATAAAATATAATAATGATTAAAGATGAAAGTGTTAGTTGCTTAACGGTGCGTTCAGAAAATGTAAATAATGGTACCATTCGTAGAAGGAATGAAGCAACAGTGACACTTCAAGAAAGAGAAAGAAAATGATGGATATGAGAGAATTAAATCTTTTAAAAAATTATCAATTCATAAATTTAATAGTTTTAAAAATTCAGTTAATAAATTTTAAATAATTTATTATAATAGATAAATTATATTAATAATTATAACACCGAATGTTTCGAGATTAACGTCGAGCACCGTTGAATCTTCCCAATTGATAACGGGGTCAAGTGCTTAGACGAAAACATTTCCAACAATACATAGTACTAAAAATATTAAATTAAATATAATAATTTATTATATTTTGGCAATATTTAAAAAAAAAGGAAAAAAGCTGCCAACAACCAAAATAAAAATAAAATGTGAACAATTAACTTTTTCTTTTATAATTAAAACGATAAGAAGCAGGGAATTCTCCGATTCTATTAAATAGAGCATTAGTAATATTATGAGATTACAGGTAGAAGTTGATTCAGAAATTATTATCAAATTTAATTTAATTTAAGAGATAATAATTCAATTAACTTCTAAATATTACTTGAAAAATATTATTTATTAAAGGAAGTCACAATCATAATATCTAAATCTTTATATCCAGTCCAACCAACATATAAATCTAAATAATTGACCTTGCAACCAAAATCAATACCACGTAAACTACCTTTTTTTTTTCTTTTTTTCTTTGCAATGATGAACCCTTTTGATCACGTGTTAGTATGCTTTGGGGCTTCTTCTTCATATATAGCAGGTACATCCCCCCCAAATTGTAAATATGTGAATGTGGTGGGGCTAGAAAACTAAATGTGTAATGAAATTTGGACCACTTGAGGCAAACAAGGGGACCGCAAATTCTTTGACTTTTCTGCAAAGGACACTTTTCAAGAAAAAGGGCATGCCGCACCGATGGATTGTGGCGTTGGCCTCAATCACTATTAAGGGTTGGAAAGATAAAGTGCCATTGTTAGGGGCATTATGGACGTTTGCGAACTCCAACTACAATGCACATGGATTTTCAATGGTTTGCTTTTGACACAACCAATCGTGGGTTTTGCATGTTTCCTTGCCACGTGAGAATTGCCATCCAATTATGATACATGTTTTAACTTTTGTTTAATTAAAAAATAATTATTAATTTGTTATCTATATATCAAATTTGTAAAATTTATATATTAAAAATTGTACTATTAAATTTTTAAAACATTAAAAATGTTAATTATTTTTTATTGAATTTAAATTTAATTTATTGTTAGTATAAATTATTTTGTATTATTATTTATTCATTCATATATTATCATATTAATTAAAAATTATTAAAATTTTTTTTATTATTAAAAAATTTAATTATTATTACTTGATAATTGATTTTTTTCTTCATATTTACTAATTATATAAAATATTTTATATTAATAATGAATTAAATTTAAATTTTTTTGTATTATGCATGAAAGTAGAGACTCGTACTCTAACCGCGGCATATAAATATAAGTATTTCTCAATCTATTAATGCAACTTCACATTTTTTATTTATTGGTGTAGCTTTTAAATAACTTGAAAGAGACTTGATATCCCAATACATCAGCCTCGTAATGTTGGGATGGGGGCGGTCTAAAGCAACCCAAACAAAAAGATGAGTGGGGGAAGGGGTGAGAGTGATGCTTAGGATGGGCCCACCCACTAGCTTTCCAATTCCAATGAATCCATGATATTTTTGCACTTGTAATTTTTTTTAGTTATTTTATTGAGAGGATATATTTAAGTTAAATTCCTTTGGCGTTTACTATAATATAATTTTATTTATTTATAACTAAAAACCTATTATTTAAAAGTTATAAATCGAATCCTTAAACTTGTTTTATATTTCTAATTAGATACTTTTTGTTATTTTTCTTATTAAATTTTGTTAATAATTGACCTACATAAACAATGATATATCAGTGGTTTATAAGAATAAGAGACTAATTATCCATCATTTCTTCTAAAAGCAAATAAATGTCCTAATTGACTTTAAATTATTTACTATTTAAATACAAATATGAAATAGAAATTTTATGAAAATTATACATGAACAATCATTGAATTATATTAAAGCATTTCGTATGTACAATTGTTCATAAAATTTTATTAAAAAATAGAAATTAAAGAAAAATAAAAAAATCTAATTTAACTTATATTTATTGTTTGAGGTTAATGCAATTTTTTTACGCAAATTTTTTTCCATTATGTTTAAAGTTTAAATTTGATTTACATTTGAGGTTAAAAAAATTTATATCATCACTGGACAAGATGTTATGTCACTAAAACAAGTAAGAACAGTTAAGAGCTATTGGTAGTATTTTGATATATTTTTATTTTATTATTTTTAAAAAAATTGTTCTTGAAGTTTGTTTTAAAATTCTATTTTTTCAAAAATTATTTTCATATTCAAAGAAAATAAAAATAGAAAGGGTTCTGTGAAGAAAATAAGGAAAATCTCATCTTACAAATCTGCGTCAAAAACTAAAAAAAAAAGTCAACAAAATATTTAAAAATTATTTTTATTTTTTTATTTTTAAGTTATATATTTGGAGTTATAATTTTTAAAATTAAATTATAGAAATAGTTATCCAAACAATAACTTCTATTTTTAAAAACATAAAAATAGAAAAATGTTTTTAAAAATAATAAACAAACAAATCCTTAATTTGTGTAATTAAATTCTAAAGTTTCAAACAATTTATGATTAACTCATCTCTTTCAACTAGCATTAAATTTAACTAATAATTAAAAATATTTTATTTTTTTATAATAATAGAAGTGATTAAATCTATAAAATCATACATGTAAATATCAATTATCCATCTCTAAATGCAAAAAGTAACACAAAATTTGCAAGAGATCTCAAATATTAATTGAACCAAGGGCTCTCAGTATCATTTAATTTTTACTTAATAAATAAAATTCATTTATTCCCAACAAAATCATTCCCTATCAAAACTGAAACATATTCAATACATTTCTAAAATCATAAGAAGAGAATTAAAGTGAAATGATTAGAAGTTAAATCATTTATTGAATATTAAAATGAAATCGTGAAAAATTGAAACCCAGCAAGCCATTCTCATTTGATCTTGCAGAATATAAGTTTATAAAAACTATGGAGTTAATGAATTGGAAACAAATGTATTTTGATGATTAAATAATGAGAAAATATTAATATGTAAAATTTAATTGACATATAGCACAACAAGTAAGTTTCCCATAGATTTAACACCAATTAAGAATAAGGAGTTAATTATAAATTATTACAAATTTTAGAAAGTAATTATACAAATTAAAATTACAATGATAAAATTGTTAGCACGTCTTTTGATTTTATTAAAAGACCTAAGTTGATAATGTTAATATATCTGTTGATTCTATCAAAAGACTCAACGTCACCCGCATGTGTATTTATTAAGTACGATAATTATTAAATAATTGAATATCCACTAAGTCAGTAACTATATAATCTCCTAATTATCTCCAACAAATTAGTTAAAAATAAACTTAAACAATTACCTTGATGAGAGGAAATTAATAAAAAATAAATATAGGTAGGGTCTCTAATCTTCCCTAATTTTGCTAAGCCTGTAATTTTATCAATAGAAATTACGCAAAACTCTATATGGAGGCAGAAATTACAAAAATCTATCAAGGTGAATTTTATGTTTGAATAACAATGATTGAAGGTGAATTATTATGCCACTTAAATTATATTATATTTTTTACATATCACAATCTAATAAATCTAACAAAAATTACAAATTTATTGAGACTAACAGAATCAAAACTTCTATTTTCCGGTCAAAGAAATTTTAAAAATTCTCCTATAATTTTATAGTCTTTTAAAAAAATTCATAAATAGCATTTCTAAAACTCAAAATATTTTTATTAAAATTCTTAATAAATTATATTTCAACTTTTCTCAATTTTTTTTTAATTTTTCCCTTTAATTGTTTTTTAATAACATAATGAGTAACTGATATTAACACATCAGATTCTTCTGTTTATAATTTTGTTTCGAGATGTCATCATGTAATCTTGATGTGTTTTTGTTAAAATTCGAAATTCTAATATAAATTTATATACAATTTACAACTTTTTTATGACTTCTTTTTATAGTTATATTTTTCAAAAATAGTTAAATTAAAAAATTATCATCATCATCATCATACTGATTGCCAAACACAGTATCTTTTTAACTTTTTTTTCCCCCTAAACTTGCAATAAATGATAGGCCGAAAGCTTCTAACCTAATCTAATCCGATCTAAATATCCATGCCACTCATAAATACTTGGCACTCTCGTATTATTTCCTTTCCCGCTCAATGCCGCAAACCACTTCATATGCATTTTTTTCCCCTTCTTTATTTCTTCAACTTTTTTCAATCTTCCTTCTAGTTAAATTTAATACTAAGATATTTTAATTTAAAAATATTAATTAAATTAATAAATTATATACTCTATTTTTAATTATAATAAAATTTAAAATTAAATTTATTTATTTAAATTTTATCAATATTTTTAATATTAATTTTATAGTGTTATATTTTAAATTAAATATACATCAATTAAAATTCTACTAGACTCAATGACTTACAAATTATTATTTTTATCTACTCTATTATATATATTTATTTTTTATTTATTTTTATTATTTATAATTTAGATGTCAATATTATTGAATAATATAAAAATAATATATCTATTTTTTATCTTTTTTTAATTCATTTCATCACATTTTTTATATCTATTTTTGTTGTTTACATGATATATATATTATTTTGGTTATAAAAATAATTTAGACAAATTAAAATTTTAGTATAAAAATTATTGATTAAATTAATTAATTCAATATTCTATTTTTAATGAAATATTTGAAAATTAAAACTATTTATTTAAAACAATGTCAATATTTATTTGATATAAAATTTCAAGTATTATTTTTTAAATTAAATATACTTTACTTGAAATTTGTTAAAGTTTTACAACTCATATACCGTCTCTCTGTCTTTTTTTTTTAATTTCATCATATGGTGTTATTTTTCTATTCCTATTCACTTCTACATATTATTTATAACTTATAAAATAATATTACTGAGTTTTTATTTGCTATTAGAATTCATAATTAACGATTATAAATTAAATAATTTATTATTGTATTTTTAAAAATATATGTTTATACTTTCAAAAGTTTTCAATAATCAATTATCAGTAATTATCTTGAGTAGAATTTATAATCATGATTTTAGAAAGAGAAATTTTAAATATTATATTCATATTAATCTCATTTTTGTAACATTCATTGCTTTCATCTAATATTAAAAATTTTAAATTTTATATTCATACTTATCTAATTTTTAATCTAATACTCATTAACAACTTTCAAGATTTTATAATTTTATCATTTGCAATTTTTTAAGTTATGGTGTATCTGAAGTTTCTTTTTCAGCGCCTAGTCAGAAAACTTAAACTTGAAGCTTTAATTGTGTCTGAAAAATTATAACTAAAAGAAATATTCAACATCAAAACACTTAATATTCAATGAAAAAACTCTCGCTAAACCTATTCAGCATCAAACCGCCGACCAAACCAAACAATTTTGGTTATGTTGTTATTGTATTATAATTATAATTATAATTCTTTCTTTATCATTGGACCTTTTTGTTTTTGTCGCAAAAAAATTATTTTAAGTATACAAAAGTTTTTCGCATTGTTTAGCAATAGAAGAACATATTTAGCATTTAACTAGATTATTAATTTTAGTATATTATATCATATTATGTATTTTATAAGAATGATATTTGTATTTAGACGTGTATATTTATTTATATTGATTAGAGAAATTATACAAGTCAAATGATTATATGTATAAACAAATTTTTGTACAAGTAGCATAACTAGAAAAAAAAAGTAAGACATCATTTTTCGCTCATTACAAAATTAAAATTCATATTTCAAAAATTTTAATTACTTAAAACTAATTTTGAGTGCTTAAAATAAAATTTAAATAAACACAGAAATTTAGATGCTTAATGTATTCAATGCTAATTTATTTAATGCCTAATTTAAGCGCTAGAAGCTTAAGTATCACCAAAAAAAAAAAACCCTTAGTTGATATCAAAATAAAAAAAAATTCTATTTTAATTATAATAATTAAAACTTCATATCTATGAAAAAAATTAAATAAATAAGAATACATATATTAAGTATAAATATATATAAATTAAATAATGTATTATGTAAATTTTTTCTACAAATAATTATATCAGAGGGATTATAAAATTAGTAATTTTGATATAATTATATGTCTTTTATTTTGTT
This sequence comes from Sindora glabra, assembly GCA_020226215.1. Taxonomy (NCBI): domain Eukaryota; kingdom Viridiplantae; phylum Streptophyta; class Magnoliopsida; order Fabales; family Fabaceae; genus Sindora; species Sindora glabra. Next base: position 35,776,600 of record CM035230.1, read on the forward strand.
TAGTAATTTACATTAAAAAGTGATTATTTTATATATTATCCAAACAAAAATAAATTATGTATGATAAATTATTAATTGATGTTATTAAACATAAAATAGGTTATATATAATTAGTTATTTTAAATACTAATTATCATAATTCTGAGAATTAATTATTGTCATCTTTATACCAAACAAGTCTGAAGCAATATAGCTATAATACAAAATATATTCTTTTCACTTTTAAAATAGTTTTAATAAGTTATAGATTTAATTTAACTAAATTACTTAGCTCTTTTCTTGTTTTTCATTTTTATTATTTTATAATTTAGATATTATTTATTTTTTTGTGCCATTAAAATTTTCCTTTTTTTAAGTCTTTATTGACGCCATTATCATTAGATATTATAAATATAATATAATTTATTTTACTTTTTTATAAAAATATTGTAAATTAACTAAAATTTTAATATAAAATTCTATTTAAATTAATTAATAATATATTTATATTTTAATAAAATTATTTTAAAATTAAAATAAAATTAATTTATTTATATTTTATGAATATTTTTTATATCACTTTTAATTGCTATATTTGAAATCGATGAACAATTGTTGGGATTGTATTAAAGTTTTACAACTTTTCTATTCCCTTTTCCCATTTTATGTCATTTCGTTACTTATATATCTTAAATGTCAAAATCATTGTGTGGTATAGATATAATAAATATATAAATATATCTTTTATTGTAGAAATATTTTAAATAAATTAAATATTTAATTTAATTAAATTGTATATATTTTATTTTTTAAATTTTATTATTTGACAGGTCGCATTATTTTTTATTTACTCTATTATACGCCTCCTCTTTTAAGCATTTTTCATGTCCGTTCTTATAGTTTATTGCTCAGATATGGATGTTATTAAATATTATAAATAATATTATCAATAAATTGAAATTTTAATATAAAAAGTATTTTTCAAATTGATTAATTAATTATTAATTATTTTATTTTTGATAAAATATTTAAATTTTAAAAATTAAAATAAATTATTTATTTTATTTTTATCGATATTTTCATATTATAAATACTTAAATATTATATTCCAAAATTTAAATTAAATATACAAGAATTGTGATTTTCTCAAAACTTTATTTGCAATGTATCATTTCAATCCCTTTTATATATTTCATTGTATATTTTTTTCATTTATTTATATTATTTATATCTCAAACATTAATATTATAGAATAATATAGATATAGTATAAAATTATTTTTTTAATATAATACATTTTGAATAAATAAAAAAATTTAATTTAATTAAAAAAGCTTGACTGCCTGTTCTTCTTTTAATTAATAAATAATTTTTCAATTTTTAATTTACACACTATTTCTCTTTTTCTTATTTCTTTTATTACATATCATAGTTTTTAAAATTAAATTAATTATTGAACTAGACACATTATTAATTCACAATTCACTAGTTTAACCACTAATTTACTAGTTGAATGGGTTTGGAGTTAAATATATAAATTGTATGTATATATGTATAACATAATATTAAAAATATTAATTACATATATATATATATATATATATATATATATATATATATATATATATATATATATATATATGCACATGTACACACATATATACACATTAATAATGTAAATGTATAATAATAAATTGCAATAAAATTAAAAAAGTAATACAAAAAAAGTTCGTAATAAAAACATAAACAAATAAATAAATAAGTAATAAAATACAAGAAATATAAGAATAATTCATGCTAAAAATATTAAAAATATAAATTTAATTGATTTGAAATTATGAATGTATTATTATATTTCAATTATTTTAAAATTTTATTTTTTAAAAAATATAAAAATAATTCACTATGTTTACATATATTTTCAATTCAATACCCTTAGTTGAATTAGTTTATAGACTAATTTATCAGTCTAATTAATCCATCCTATGGAATTTTTAAAACTATGATTTACATTTTATGATTGAGCTCATCTAAAGTGTAAAATATATTTTAAAGGGTAAAGTGCCCTATCCCACTATTAATTTTAACTCATAATTTTATAAATAAAAAAATAAATAAAAATCAATGGTGGGATTAGGCAAATCAATAGTGAGATTGAGCACTTTATCTTTTCAAGTGCAAAATGCACTTTAGAGAAGCCCAATCCTACATTTTATTTATCCATTTTATTATTTATAATATAAATACTAATATTATCAAGTAATATAATATATAATCAATATCTTTTATTTCAATTATAAATAATTTAAATAACTTCGTACCATAATGTAGAATGTTTTGATTTCAAATTTGCAGATGTTGAACTTGACTCAAGTTCTCTGTATTCCCAAATCTCCTACCCATTGCCAACCAATAAAAGGCGATTCCAATATTCTTGCAACGCCACGTGTGCTTAGAAGTTTTTTTATTTCTTTTTTCTAACCAATTTTTTATTTTTATATTATGTTTTATAGTGGTTTTTTTTCTTGGAAGTATACTTCTTGATGAATGTAGGGACACCCATAATAAATAATCCACTTTATCATGATATAAATATTTATTTATTTAAATAAATATTTATTTTATTTTGAATTTGAATTCAAACAAAATCAAATTTTTCAGTTAGTTTTTGGTAACTGATCACAAGAGTGAGAATATGGGTGAGAGAAAGAAATTATCCACTCATCTTCAGAAATTAAGAGAAAGATAAAAAGGAAAAAATGTGAGAATGCATATTCAGATTGTAAAGCCAGAAAAACTTTCTTTAGAAAAATTGCTTCATCTTCTTCTCTCTAAAAAAAATTATGTGTGTAATTTTGGTGTAATTGTTGTGAAAGAAAGCAAGAGTTCCTGACCAAAGGTGATTCTTGGTAAACGTGTGGTAGAATACAACATCAAAGATCCAAAAAGGCAAAAAGGGAGATCAAGTATGTATAATTTTGTATTTGTGTTTGATTTGTTAAACTTTCCTTACATTGGTATCAGAGCCAAATTTATATGATATCTGTGATTTCCCATGTATAATTAATGCAAATTAAATGCAAGGTACATAATGTATGAGATATGTTATATGGGATGCATTATGTGAAATAAACATGTTGTTTACTGCATATTTGAATGGTAATTTTATTTTTGGCCAAAAAGTATGTTTATATTTTTGTTTGTGTAATACAAAAATTGGCTAATAAATATCAATTTTTTGTTTGTTGTTATGGTTCTGTTGTTCTTGGATAAATATTGTTAGGGATGGTTTTAGTATTGAAAGGAATACATAAAACATCCATAAGATACTCTTGAACATCAAAAAGCAACTAAAACACCTAAAAATCTAAAAAAACTCGTAACTTTGAAATACTAGATCCCCTATAAAATGAATTTTTTAGGCCATAAAATTATTCTAAATTTGTAGAGCATAAAATTCTGAGAAAAATGGCTTTTGAATCACCTAAAACAGGTCTTTGGATCAAAAGTTATAGCCAAAATACTTTTTCGGGTTGAACAAACCTGTTTGGATTGCGAATCGGGTCGGGTCGGGTCGGGTCGACTTGGGCAAAGGAAGGAGACAACCAAAATGACATGTCATTTTGACGTAAGGATCACCCGAATCCAGCCTAAAATGACATGTTGTTTTGACTTAGTTAACAATGACACATCGTTTCACATAGCTAATTTTTTTTAAAAAAAACTCTATCCTTACTCTCGAGGGTAGCACGTGGGGCCCACCATAGTACCTAAACGCAACGTGTCAAATATTGTTGGAAAGAGAATTTTTTTCTCTCCTTTTGGCCGGCTTCAATGGCCGAAAAATGCGTACAAGGCGGCATATGTACCTTATGTGCCGTCGCTGTGCATGAAAAAACTTTATTTTTTTCATTTTTTTGAAATTTTTTGTACAAAAGCAATGTAGAGGTGCGTGTGGACACGTGCAAGGCTCTTTTGAGGGATTTTTTGGTCCAAATTTTTTCTAAAATTAAGATCTACATATTGATGTATTTTTTGTGTATTTTTTAAGCTTTTGTAACACTATTTTGATTTAAAAGTGGTAATAATACTGTATTTTAATCATATTTTATGTCTATTTTTTGAACAAACATGGAATAGTATTTCAGAAAGGAATATGATCCTTATGAATTTGTGGAGAGTGTGGTAGGAGAAGAACCTAAAAAATCAGTCTGGGTTGACACTCCAAAAGACTTAAAAGAAATGATCCACTCCTTATATAAAAGAAATGCATGCATAGACTATCCAATGAAAGATTTCCTATTTGAAGTAAAAAATCTGAAAAAGGATCTCAATCGTAGAGGATAGGTGTTTCCTAATCACCTTTGGTTTCGTATCTTGATGGATATAATTCCATATGACAATTTTTAAAGACCAATTAAAAAGATCCTATGGCAATGTAAAGATTATACATTAGGAATAGTCAAATACCTTGACATTAAAAAATGTATGGAAGAGCTGAGACTACAGGAAATTCATTATTTCAAAAATAATTGGAGAAAAATAATTCTAATGTCACAATTTCCAAACATGAAAAATGCAAGACATTTTAGACATAGCACTCTAGAAAAAGGATTACACTTCAAGGGTCCACTCAAAATTATGAATATACATAACTTTGGACTAGCTCATTCTAAAAAAATCCACCAAAACTATTTAACACTTTTGAAGAGATGAAAGCCTTGAATTCAGAATAGAGAACTAGAATGGAAACACTAGTTTTATTTGTTTTGGTGTATTTATTTTTCTTGGTTTATTTGAGACTATTTTATAAACCTTGATGAATGTTTATTGAATTTATTTATTATTTGATGAATGTTTAAATATTTTTATTTGGTATACATTTATCTTATTGAATCCTGCATTTGAGTAAGAGCTCTTATACTATGTTTTACTTAAGAGCGACACAATGTATAATATTTGCATGAGAACGATCTCGATAAGAAATAATGATAGTATTTAAATAAACATGCAATAAGGTTATGACAAACGTAAACTCCCGACTATAAACTAAGTAGTATCATTATTATGCCATGTAAGGACTATGCAAATAAACGACATTGTATACTCGTAGGAAATGTTCACATATTCAATAGAATAGCTAGCAAAACATAATTGCTGAATTAAACAAGGGTAACAAATTGAATGGGGATAACTACGGCATTTGGCATAAAAAATATCATATATTTTAGACGAACAAGATGCTCTAGAAGTTTTGAATGATGTCATGTCAGAACTTGAAAATGGAAACACAACTCAGCATAGAAGAGATGTTGAGGCATATGCTGTTTGGAAGAAAAAGAACAGCATAACACGTATTACACTTTTAAGTGCAATGACAAATGGTCTCATGTGTGAGTATGAGAATTACCTAAATGTTCAAGGAATGTGGATTACCTTGGAAGAGAAATTTAGTGGTACTTTTGTCATTAAACTAAGAAAACTCAATCAAATTTGACACATACAAACTTTGACCTAATACACTAATGAAATAATATTTGTGAGAAATATCAAATATGATTCATGAGTTAAAAGCAGCAGGACATGCACTTTCTGATGAGCAGCAAGTGCAAGCAATGATTAGGTTGCTTCTTGCTAGTTGGGAACATATGAAGGTCAACCTAACTCACAACGAAAGCATTGTGACTTTCGATGATAAGACATTTAGAACTTGAGGATGAATGTTTGAGGGCTTATAGATCCTCTGGGCAAATATATATGGTTGAGGGAGCGAGTCCTTCCAGTTCCAAGCCTAAATCTAAGAAAGGAAAAAAGTTCCAGAAAAGAAAAATTAGGCCTAATTCTCAAGGTAAGAAAATATTCAAAAAGAAGAAAGGAAAGTATGGTACAAGAAACTTTTATCTCAAGAAGATTAAATGTTATGCCTGCCAAAGAATGGGCCATTTTGCTAGAAATTGCACTCAACAAAATAAACAAAACAAGGTATTATTGGATATTGATTTCAAACATTTTTCATATGTTTCCAGTACTATTTTTCTAACAGAATCTCATCCTTTATAGATTTTGGATTCAGATGCCACAGACCATATGAGTAAGGATCAAGTATCCTACATAGAATACTGTCACTTGTCAAGTCAAAATAGATAACTTTATGTTGGAAACAACGCGAGGATTGAGGTTAAAGGCATTGGAACATACAAGTTGGATTTATGTGGAGGAAGAACCTTGATCTTGCATGATGTACTTTATACACTTGACATTCGACGGAACTTAGTTTTTGTTTGTTCCTTACTTAGTTTGGAATTTTCAGTTAATTTTCATGATAATATTACTGACATTTTTAAAGACAATGTATTTTATGATTTTGGCTTCATTTCTGATGGATTTTTCATTTTAGATGTTATCAATAATGTTGCTTTCGATTGCTTTACTGCTTCCACTTCTAATTTAAATGTTGAAATGGACGTTTGGCACGCTAGATTAGGACATATAAATCAAAATAGGATGATTAAACTAACAAAAGAAGGATTACTAGGCCCAATTTCAAAATTAGAAATGTCCTTATGTGAACATTGTTTAACTAGTAAAGCAACTAGAAAACCATTTGGAAAAGGAATTAGGGCAGAAACTCTATTGCAATTAATTCACTTCGATATATGTAGTCTTTTGAATGTGAGGGCAAGACACGAAACTTGCTACTTTATTACTTTCATTGATGATTACTCATAATATAGTCATATCTATTTAATTTTGCATAAGTCATAAGCATTAGAATATTTCAGATGCTATTTAAATGAAGTCAAAAATCAAATAGACAAGAAAGTTAAAGCACTTAGGACTGATTATAAACGTGAATATTTAATTGAATAATTTAAAGAACTCTGTGAAGAAAAAGGGATAAGGAGATAATTAACAATCCTTAGCACTCCACAATAAAATAGAGTAGCTGAAAGAAGAAATAGGACTCTTTTAGATATGGTTAGGTTAATGATGGCACAGGCAAATCTATCATTTTCATATTAGGGAGATGCTATTTTAATGGTCACTTTCATACTTAACCATGTGTCCTCAAAGTCTGTTACATCCACACTCTATGAAAAATAGACAAAGCATAAACCTAATTTTCATATTAGGGATATGCTATTTTAATGGTCACTTTCATACTTAACCATGTGCCTTCAAAGTCTATTACATCCACACTCTATGAACAATGGACAAAGCGTAAACCTAATTTGAGTATTATCAAATCATGGGGGTTTACTACGTATGTCCATGATACTTCCCATGGATATAAAAAATTAGGTCCAAAAAGGAAGAAATGTATCTTTATAAGATATTTAAAAATGTCTAAGGGATACATTTTTATTAGTGAAAACGAGGATGGAATAATAACATAACTTGAATCGAGAGATGTCACATTTTTGGAAAATAAGTTTTCTAGTAGAGGAAAAATTAATCGAATTGTATCTTTTTGTGAATTACAGGATCAAATGAATAACAATATTGAATCTTATTCATTGTATTCGAGTGGAAGCTTTCAAAGAATACCTATCAATTCGAGTGAGAGTTTTAAGAGAATAAGTGAGAATCCTGTATTTAGAGATGATATAGTATAGGAAACCCCACTATAAAAAAGTAAGAGAGGAAATGTACCTAAAAGATGCTTTTCAATTGAGAGATTAGCTTTTATGGTCACTCCTCAAGATAAAGAAGTGCTAAGAACAGTTCAAGAGGCTCTAAGTTCTCCTACTAAGGAACATTGGAAGAAAGCAATGGAGGAAGAAATAGACTCAATGAAAACTAACCAAGTTAAGGAACTAGTTAATTTACCATCTGGTTGGAAGGCAATTGGGAACAATTAGGTTCTTAAAATTAAAAGAAAGGTAGATGGATCAATTAAAAGGTATAAGGCTTGACTAATTGCAAAGGGGTATACACAATAGGAAAGAATAGATTATGAGGATACATTCTCATCTGTTGTACGTTTTAATTCAATAAGATTACTTTTAGCCATAGTAATAAATTTAAATTTAGAATTACATTAAATGGATGTAAAAATTACTTTTCTCAATGGAGAATTGGATGAAGAAATCTACATGGAATAACCAATAGGTTTAATACAAAAAGGAGAAGAAAGGAAAGTTTTTAGACTCCAAAGATCCATTTATGGACTCAAACAGTCATCTAGATAATGGTACTTGAGGTTTCACTAAGCTATAACCTCATATAACTTCCAAATGATAGTGGAAAACCATTGTGTTTATATAAAGCGACATGAAGGTAATCTTGTGATATTATCCCTTTATGTGGATGATATATTATTGGTTAGGAATAACATGAATTCGATTATGGCTATTAAGGAATGACTATCCTCAAATTTTTAGATGAAATACATGGGTGAAGCAAATTACATTCTTGGAGTCAAAATCTTCAGAGATCGCTCTAATAAAATTGTTTCTCTTTCTCAAGAAAGTTATATAAGGAGAATCCTTGAGAAATTCAATATGAAAGATTGCAAACCCATGGATACCCCTATAAATAAGAGTGAATTGTTGAGTTAAGAAATGTGCCCTCAAAATGAATCTGAGAAGAAATCAATAGAACTAGTTCCTTATTCTAGTGTGGTTGGAAGTCTAATGTACGCAATAATGTGTACAAGACTTAATATTTGTCATGCGGTTGGACTTATAAGCAGATACCAGTCGAACCTTGGACAGAAATATTGGAAAGCTGTCAAGAGGATATTGAGATATTTAAAGAGCACCATTGACTACGCTCTATGCTATCAGGGAGACAATTTATGCTTAGTTGGATATTTTGATGCGGATTAATAAGGAAAACTAAATGAGCAAAAATTTACATCAAGTTATTCTTTTTGCTAAATAATAGTGTAATATCATGGTACAACAGGAAGCAAACATGCATTGTATTGTCAACAATGGAAGCAGAGTTTGTGGCATGTTCTGCAGCAGTATAAAAGGCAATATGGCTGAAGAGATTTTTAAAACATTTGGGGATTTGTGGTGAGAATATAAACCTTATCGTAATATATTGTGATAGTCAGGCAGCTGCCTATACAAAGGATCCAAAGTACTATAGCAAAATTAAGTATATAGACAAAAGTATCACTTTGTGAGAGATGCAATAGTACAGAAAAAGGTCACTATCTAACACATTCCTACGTAAAAGATAATAACAGATCCTTTCACTTAGGCTATACCTAGAGATATATATATTGAGTATGTAAAATCTCTTAGTATGCGTAGAATGTAATTGAATATTTCTGAAATTGAAATGAATAAAGTACATTTTCATTCAATTACAAGTGTTATAATATATGTATGAGTATATAAATGTCCAGTATGTCGTATAGGTTGATAAAGTTGATTCTTTTACATAAACAACCACCTCTGATACTCATAAAAAATGGGTAGAGATGAGATATGTGTTTACTAATATAATTATAAGAAATGTTGTGTTTTGACAGAGAAGTAATATAAAATAAAATATATCGCTAGTCTAATGAGTAATAAATAGTGCTATTTAACATAAAATAAATGTTCATTTAAATGTAAGCTGATTTAGACATAGCCCGTATGACCCACGGTTCGCGCGAGTCAATCTATGGTTGGATCAGGTCAACCAGCAGAATTTTTTTAATTCTTAATTTGTTTAAATTTTATATGAGTTTAAATTATCATTTTATACAAAATTATAAACGAATATTTTACGATTTCTATATGTATGTAAAATATTTTTTGAAATTATATATAAATTTTAAATATATTATAATTTATTTATAAATGGATATATGGTATTTTAAGATAATTTTAATTTTTTAGTTTTTAAAAATTAAAAATATTTTAAATTAAAAAAAATAAACCAGCCCATTTATTAATAAACTTTTTGAGATACTGGAAGTATGCAAAATATAGGAGGCGACGCGGTCTGTGAAAGGATCGGGCCGCTTTCCAACCATATCAATAAAGGATAGAGAACCACCGAGAAAAAGGTCGCATCTGCTTACTTTTCGTTTGGATAAAAAAAGTTAAATTCAAAGTTATAAAAATTATAATCTTTATATAAAATTTTTAATTTTATTACAAAACATTATAGAGATATTTAGTAAATAGATTTTTGATTAATTTTAATTGATTTAAGTGCTTTTAATTATTTAATCAAATCAATCAAATAATTTGAAATAATTGATCTATATTTAATATAGAAAAAGATATTTTTATATATAATTATAAATTTTTTTACAATTCCATTCTTAATAAATAAGAAAATACTAAATTATATTTATCTATTTCTTAGAAAAAATTAACATATATAATAAATTATAATTATTTATTTTTTAAATAAAAGCTAAATAAGTATAATAGACTATATTAAAATATTTATTTAATAATAAAAATATGAATATAATCATACTTTTCTATCGAATTGCATAAAGGAGAAAAGAATATATGTTTTATTTCATAGAAAATAATAGAAAATTTATTGAGAAAATTAATCTCTTGTCAAATAATACCTTTTGAATTGAAGAACAAAATGAAAGAAATAATGGGATGATATTATTTATGAAAGATATATTTTTATGCTTACAATGTATAATTTATCAATTTTTTAATGATAAATATATAAATTTCAAATTTAATATAAAAATACTTACAAGATAAATTTTAATAGTTACTCATTTATTAAAATGCTACAAGTATTTCTTAGCTAAAAAATTATAATTGTACATTTTTAAAAAAAATTATATAATACAATAAATTATAATAATATAATATTTTCAGAAAATTTTAATATAAAAAATAATATATTATAATGTAAAATATTATTCATATAAAAAATTCAAATAAATCATAAATATAGATATTTATATATCATTTTATATATAAAGAGTTAATAATAAATAAATAATTTTATTAAATATTTTTATATAAATAACTAATATTATCTATTAAATAAATCGATAAATATAATTAATTATCAGCTAACAATTAATTTATTTCGCTAACTCTAACTAATCAATTAATTCTGAGATAATGCCCATTTGTATATATGAATGTTACGTTACATGCATCAAGTAAAATGTAATTTTGAGGATAGAAAAAAAGTAATTTCACCGTTTAAAGTGGCGTAAAATTTTTGAATTTTTATATAAAATTTATAAATTTTTTTATAAAAATAGTAGAAAATATGAAAATTTTACAAAACTTTAAAAAATAATCTGGGACATGATCCAAAAAAAATGAAAAAAAAACCCATTTTGTAATTACGAAAATTACTAAAATTGACATAAAAACATAGTGCCAAACTCGAGAATTCGTCCAACATTATGGGCAATCTTCTTCATTCCTTCACTCTTTTTTTTTTAATATATATATATATATCTTCATTTTCTTATTTCTGTTTGGGTTCTCCTCAGCCATAGACAAACTGTATTTTTATATTTTTTATAATCATAATTCTCGCTCTCTGCTTTGTCCCATATCATTCTGTCTCCGTGGCTCCCTCTTCCGCAATTGATAACCGGATCACAGTTTCCTAGATTTTACTTATTTATTTTCCCCTACTTTAGTGTCTATTTCTTTCTCTCCAAACAACTCTGAGCTCTCACCGATAGTGAGTGACCTCTCAATCACTTCTGTTTGAAGTGCTTTTCTTCAATTTCGATCATTTCTGCTTCATAACCTAGCTGGAAAACGTTGTCCATCTGTTTCGAACTTCGCTTTGAATCTTACTTGAAGCTGGGGGTATGATTTTCTGAAGCATTGTTGTGATAGGGTCGTTGCATCATTGAAGTGTGGTCGAGCAAATTGGAGTTCAATGAAGTGATTATTACGGTGCATTTGAGGGCTTTTGAAGATTTTGAGCTGTTAGACTGTGGTAAGTTGGGGTTTGGTGAGGGTTTGAAGGGATTCTTGGATGAATTGATGAATGGAAGGGTTTGGGTATGAAAATGGGTGAGTGCGATATTGGATTTCTAGATTTGGGGATTGCTTTGGAGAAGTTCTAGTTTTTGGTTATGTCAAACACTGATAGAATGACTTCGGATCTTAACAGGATGGGTACTGTGGAAAGAGACATTGAGCAGGTGCCAGTCTCTGTCCATTTCTTTTTGAAGTTTACTTAAATTCTATAACCTGTGTATATATGCACAGGTCAGGGCATTTTGACCTTGTGAGCTTACTGTTTATTTTTATCTTATGCTACTGTAATGACACTGTAAGCAATGCCAATTCTTTCTAGATTAGGATGCAATGGAAAGGAATAAATTGGTGTATGGCTAACAACTAATCAGTGATTTGCTTATTAAACCCCGTTCTTTGAAATACCTTATTGAAAATACTTATGCTGAAGTTGACTTGTAAATAATTTATTTAAAATGGACTTATTAGTTGGTTTAGTTTTAGTAATAGGTTGACAATTGCAACCTTGTGAATTTTACTGAGAATGGACTTAAATCTGTTGTTATGATCACTGTCAAGTTCCTGCAACTATGATATTATGGTAATTTCAATTTAAATTTACATCTGGTGAAGTAGCTAATTGGTTGGTTTTTCACTTTGGGCACAAAGTTTCAAATGTGCAAATGGCAGTCTGGTTACATTATCTTCTTATTCATTATTTTGCAACAACTGCTAGCAAGAAATGTACCAGCCCAAATCAGTTGCCTAGTTTACCGTTCTAGTAGTGGATTTCATTATGCATGTACTCTTTCAATTTGTGGTTGCTAACTCTGATCTCAGTGATTGGGAATATGAAAGGAGAAAACCAAAAGGAAATGACATTCGGAAAATGACAGTGTTGGCTGCTAATATTAATATTAAAGCTTAGCCAATGTAGAGGGTGGCTGGCAATTTCTTGGTTTCTCAGTCTCTTTTATCTTGTGCATCAAGATACTATACACTAGCAAATCAGGATTAGAGGGCATGCTTTCCAGAGAAGTGATAACCATGTCTGACAGTAAAATTTTTAGTGCATTAATCTTTTCGCCTGATTGAAATTGTACATGTTGAGTAATGTCAATTGACCTTCATTTATATTTGTGTTGCAATCCTTTAAAATTATTCAAAAGATTTTTGTAGCTTCTTTAGAAAATTCAGAATTTGGCTTGTGATTTGGGATGTTTAGTCTGATATTTCACAAATTTTCGTCAACAACAACAACAACAACGCCTTATCCTACTAAGTGGGATTGGCTATTTTACCTTATAGATCTTCTTTTAATGGAAATTGGTGTGCATTTACTGTTCGTATTGCAATATATGGAATATTGGATTTCGAACAGGATGCTTTTGGTGCTCCCAATTAATTTTTATCCATGAATGGCTTTGCTTTTCCTACACTTCTAATGGTATAATGTTAAATTTACTTAAAGCTAAGATACTCTGCTGTGCTTTATACATTCTTTTTTCTGCAATTGTGATAGTGACTATACTGACTTGGGTTTCCTACTAATGTTTGTTCCAGGCCATTACTGCTTTAAGAAAAGGGGCTTGCTTGCTTAAGTATGGAAGAAGGGGAAAGCCCAAGTTTTGCCACTTCTGGCTTTCCAATGTAAGTTGGTATTTTTTTTTTCTTGTCCCATAGATGTAGACAAACCTAGTAATAAGTTGTCTCCTTTTTGTTATTTGTTATTTAATTAGTTTGTGCATTATTTCCCCCCCTTCTTTTTTTGCTTCCTTTTCATGTTTGTTTTATACTATGCTTTTATTCTAGTTTCTCTCCCATTGTTGTAGTCATTCTTGGGTTTTTCTACATATTTACTCTATTGCAATGCAGTTGATTATCAAATGATAGTCTTCCCACCGAAAGCTAAAAGTAATTTTTTGTGCTAATTCTTTCAGGATGAATCTGTTTTGATATGGCTTTCTGGAAAAGAGGAGAAACATGTTAAACTAAGTCATGTCTCTAAGATTATATCTGGGCAACGCACTGTAAGTGTTTTAGAGTGACCATGAAATCATTTAAACAATTTTGCTGCTTCAGATTTAGCAAAAGGTAGTTATGTCTCATTCAGATAAGTGGTTGTTTAATTATGAGATTGTTCTGTTGTATAGGGTGTTGGCATGATTAATGTAGCTTATATCATTTTCCATTATGTTTGTCCATGAAAACTGTTAAGTGCTTTTTCATTTTAGGGAATATTTCATTTTGATTTCCTTGTCTTCTGTTGATTAGGTTGTTGGTTCATGGAGTTTGTTATATCTCTTTCCCACATTTAGTAATTTTCTGTTGTCAATAATCATGTTGTTTCTTTCCAGGAATTTACTCATATACTAACATTATCTCCACTGTTTTGGGTCCCTTTTATAATTAGTTGCCAGCTATATAAAGCCTATAATGACATTATTCATTCATAATTTTCTGGTGAGCATGCACACAGTACTATATCATGGATATAGTCATATTTTGTTATTGACTTTGGTCATCAGCAGTGACAGTAAAGTTATCTGTTATGACTTACAACTAATTAAAAATTGCCCCTACACTTTCAGCCAATCTTTCAAAGATATCCCCGGCCCGAGAAGGAATACCAGTCATTTTCTCTTATCTACAATGATAGGTCACTGGACTTGGTACACATTTTCTCCATTCCTGCCCTTTTGGCTTTGGGAATACTTGTGTTTGCTTGGTTTTATAGCCCATTATATGATGAATAGATTCAATGTTTTTTTTCCCCTCTATAAGCCTAGTATAATTCAGTGTTCTTATTCTTCCTACTAGATTTGCAAAGATAAGGATGAAGCTGAGGTTTGGTTCAGTGGTTTGAAAGCATTAATTTCGCGTAGCCATCAGCGCAAGTGGAGAACAGATTCAAGAAGTGATGGTATTTCATCTGAAGCTAATAGTCCTCGAACATACACTAGGAGGAGTTCTCCCTTAAATTCTCCATTTGGTAGTAATGGAAGCTTGCAAAAGGTATCATTGTATAACCATTTACTCCCTGCTTCACTTGATTTCAATTGAAAATGTATATCAAGAGGATTTTTATTTGCCCAATTCAGGATAGTGGCGATCACCTTCGTCTTCATAGTCCATTTGACAGTCCCCCTAAGAATGAGCTGGATAAGGCATTATCTGATGTGATATCGTATGCTGGTCCTCCAAAGGGTTTCTTCCCTCCGGATTCTGCTTGTGGTTCAGTCCACTCCGTGTCATCAGGTGGATCAGATAGTGTACATGGTCACATGAAGGCAATGGCTGTAGATGGTTTTAGATTTAGTCTATCAAGTGCTGTTAGCACATCCAGCCAAGGTTCTGGTCATGATGATGGTGATGCCTTGGGGGATGTTTTCATTTGGGGGGAAGGCACAGGTGACGGTGTTTTGGGTGGTGGGGTTCATCAAGTTGGGAGTGGTCTTGGATTAAAAATGGATTCTTTATTGCCCAAAGCCCTGGAATCTGCAGTAGTGCTTGATGTGCAGAATATAGCTTGTGGTAGCCAGCATGCAGCCTTAGTGACAAAGCAAGGAGAGATTTTCTCCTGGGGAGAGGAATCAGGAGGCAGGCTTGGGCATGGTGTTGACTCTGATGTTCTCCATCCAAAGCTTATTGAAGCTCTAAGTAATACAAATATTGAACTTGTAGCTTGTGGGGAGTACCATACATGTGCTGTAACACTTTCTGGTGATCTTTATACATGGGGTGATGGCACTTACAATTATGGTCTTCTGGGTCATGGGAATCAAGTGAGCCACTGGGTCCCAAAAAGAGTAAATGGTCCCTTGGAGGGCATACATGTTTCATCAATATCTTGTGGACCATGGCACACTGCTGTTGTTACCTCAGCTGGGCAGTTATTTACTTTCGGTGATGGTACATTTGGTGTGCTGGGTCATGGAGACCAAAAGAGTGTTTCAATACCAAGGGAAGTAGAGTCCCTCAAGGGTCTTCGTACTGTCCGGGCTGCTTGTGGTGTTTGGCATACTGCTGCAGTTGTTGAAGTCATGGTTGGGAATTCCAGTTCCAGCAACTGCTCTTCTGGAAAGCTGTTTACATGGGGTGATGGAGACAAGGGTCGACTTGGACATGGTGACAAGGAAGCAAAACTTGTCCCTACCTGTGTTGCTGCCCTTGTTGAACCCAATTTTTGTCAAGTTGCATGTGGTCATAGTCTAACTGTTGCACTTACTAACTCTGGCCATGTCTACACAATGGGCAGTCCTGTCTATGGCCAGTTAGGAAATCGCCAAACTGGTGGAAAGCTACCAACTCGAGTTGAAGGAAAGCTCTCAAAGAGTTTTGTGGAGGAGATAGCTTGTGGTGCATTTCATGTGGCTATTCTAACTTCAAAAACTGAAGTTTACACTTGGGGTAAGGGTGCAAATGGTCGATTAGGCCATGGGGATACAGATGATAGAAATACTCCAACATTAGTAGAAGCTCTCAAAGACAAGCAAGTCAAAAGTATTGCTTGTGGTACTAATTTCACTGCAGCTATCTGTCTTCATAAGGGGGTCTCTGGTGTTGATCAGTCCATGTGTTCTGGCTGTCGTCTGCCATTTACTTTCAAAAGAAAACGCCACAATTGTTATAATTGTGGACTTGTTTTTTGTCATTCATGCAGCAGTAAGAAGTCTCTTAAAGCATCAATGGCACCAAACCCCAACAAGCCATATCGAGTCTGTGATAATTGTTTCAACAAAATAAGAAAAACCATTGAAACTGATTCTTCATCTCATTCATCTGTGAGCAGAAGAGGAAGTAATAATCAGGGGTCCCTTGACTTAATTGATAAGGATGATAAGTTGGATGCCAGATCTCGTAGTCAACTTGCTAGATTTTCTTCAATGGAGTCCTTTAAGCAAGTGGATAGCCGGTCTTCGAAGAAAAATAAGAAATTGGAATTCAACAGTAGTCGTGTATCACCTGTTCCAAATGGAGGTTCCCAGTGGGGAGCACTGAATATTTCTAAATCTTTCAATCCTGTTTTTGGATCATCAAAGAAGTTTTTCTCAGCATCTGTTCCTGGTTCTAGAATTGTTTCTCGGGCAACATCCCCAATATCTAGACGACCCAGTCCACCTCGTTCAACTACACCAACCCCCACACTGGGCGGACTCACCTCCCCAAAGATGGCTGTGGATGAAGCTAGGAGGGCAAATGATAGCCTCAGTCAGGAGGTTATTAAATTAAGATCACAGGTAACTTGTTTTACACATTCAATATTAAGATTTGAATACAAACAATAAAATGGGGCTCACAAGTGGGACCTCCTTTTTATTAATTAAGCCTATTTTGGACATTGGTTATGTTTCTTATCAATTTGAATTATGTTTGAAGAAAATGAGCCAAAATTATGTGAAAAGTGGAAACGGGCAGGAATAAATTCTCACTATTGTACTCAGATTGTCAAGATGTTTATCAATAAGAGGAAGTAACTTTATCACTTGCTGTATTATCTTATAACAACTAAGAGATGGCCTGCAATTTACGCTTCAAGTTTAATTTGTAGTTGCAATGTCTGTGTCAAGATATGTAGTATTGACATGTAAATTTAATTTTATTGATGGGTATCATTATATGTTAAGGACTGGCAAAGTACGTGCTAATGTTGATAATTCTTTAATCCTACCTTCTATCTAAAATCCTTTTCAAAATCCCAAGTCCAACCTATCCATACATAACACTATGCATTCTTGTTATTGTCTATTTTTGTGAAGTTTAAGTAGATGAAGAAATACGCCCTAAAAAATTGATAAAAAAGTAGATGTAAGAATCAAAAGCGTGAATTTTGTACCACCTTTCTTTTATTATCACCATTTTTTTCTGCAGAGTTCAATGAATCAGCTTTAAGAATTCTTTTGATAACTTGTTAAAAACATCAATTTTCATGACAGCTATAGTTGGCTGTATGGCATACAGGAATTTTTTTACCTCCTTTTTAACTTGATCTTTTTGTTGTCTTCATGTTCTGAATTTGATTAATCTTTTGTTTTAGGTGGAAAATCTAACTCACAAAGCCCAACTTCAAGAAATTGAGCTAGAAAGAACAGCTAAACAACTAAAGGAAGCAATAGCAATTGCTGGTGAAGAAACAGCCAAATGCAAAGCTGCAAAGGAAGTGATCAAGTCACTTACTGCCCAGGTATGATAATTAGTAATGCATGGTAGCATGATGGTTTATGGATGTTGTATCTTTTGTGATTTTTTTGCAATAGATACTCCAAAAACAGCAACAATAACAACAAGAAAGACCCAAAAATTTATGGATTGAGGTTCAGGAAATTATCTTTTTATTTTGTTTTATAAAATATCTTTAAATACTGAGTAAGGGAAACACATAAAGCTGAGGGTGAGATATCCTCAAAGAAAACCAGCAAGAAAACAAGGCAGAGAAGGGTCATCTAAGCTCCCCAGTCCCTCTGCTAGTCTGCTTAACCCCAAGGAAACTCCTCTAAAAAGGCCACTGGTTGACATTATAGAGAAACCAGAAAAAGTAAAATTGTCCCATGAAATGATGCTGTGGCAGATTGTTATCCCCAAAATTTTGGGCATTTATTCCCAGCCCTATTCCTAAATTAACGGTGTGGATTGCATATCTCCAAAAGTAATTTAGCCCTTGTATAGATTGCATGGAAGCATTTTTAATCAGCATTCTTATTCTGTTTCCATGGTTTGGGATAAGATTTTGATAAGTTTGACAACTTTAAAAAGGGATTGGACTTCTATTCTAGATCTTTGATGGATGCTTCTTGTTTTAGCTTTATGTATTTCACTCAAGGCTAGCTTATCCTCTATTGTATATCCTTTCTCCTTCAATAAAATTTCTTTTTCTATTTAAAAAAAAAAAAATCCCTTCATCCCACGTTCCCACCCATTGCTTTTAGCTAAAAATTACTCTATTCTATATAGAACTCATTGCAAAGGAACTACCAAGAGCACTCAGCAAATTATCTTATCACACAGTCGAGAGGACTAGAACTCACAATATTCTTACTTTGCATATTTAGGTGGAAAGTAGGTAGGATGAGGACACTGTTGGGGGCGGGGTAGGGCCTTGAGGGGCAATATCATGTATTAAATGTGGGTTTAGAAAAGAAGTCATTAGTTGGGGGGTTTGCATTTTTTGACCTTGATTTTTGCTAATTTACTGAAGATAGTTTTCAGTAAATAAACTTCTGGTAATCCAACTCTGGGCATCCCTTGTTTTACTCGATGATTATGGGAAATTCTGTTAATTACCTTCTGATAAAATTTTTACAGTTTAGTATTAAGCTTGCTTGTCTTTAAGACTATCAAAAGAGTTATTGCCTTGAATGAGATGTGCACACTTGAGTCTGCAGAGTTACCAATCACTAAATTGCGCACTGCCCTCACCAATTGCTTAAATTGTGCACTGTCCTAGGGGGAAAAAATACTCTCAAGCTTGTTTTTAACTTGATTTAAGAGAAGTGAATTGGAGTTGAGTGTAACTGATCCTTTATTTCTCTATTTTGTGCATTGGATAGTTGAAGGACATGGCTGAGAGGCTTCCTGTAGGAGCAGCCAGGAATGTCAAATCTCCTTCTCTTGCCTCGTTTGGTTCCACTATTGTTTCCAATGATGTCAGCAACATTTCTATTGATCAGTTGAACGTTCAAGCAACAAGCTTAGAACCTGACTTAACTGGATCGAATAACCAGGTACCCTCGAATGGGTCAAGCACTATCAGCAGCAACCGTAATGCAGGTCACAATAAACAGAACCAGTCAGATGCAACAAATAAAAACGGAAGCAGAACAAAGGAGAATGAATCTCGCAATGAGACCGAATGGGTTGAGCTAGATGAACCTGGTGTATACATAACACTCGCGTCCATACCAGGAGGGGTGATAGATCTTAAGAGAGTTCGTTTCAGGTATGGAATATGTTGATTAGATAGAAATTTGTAATGCTATATTCTCAATCGAGTTAGGTAGTTACTATATATAATATAATACAAAGTACATATCATAAGACATAAGTGATGTAGGACATAATACTACTTATCTATTAACACTCTCCCTTAAGTTGGGTTATAGATATCAATCATGCCTAACTTGTTACAAATTTCATCAACCCATTTCCCTGGAAGAGTTTTGGTAAATAAATCAGCTAATTTTTTTCCAGTTCTAATATGTCTAAGATTGATAACCCTTTCTTGTAATTTCTTTCTAATAAAGTGACAGTCAACTTCTACATACTTAGTTTGTTCATGAAAAATCAGATTTGAAGCAATATGAGTAGCAGTTCGATTGTCACACCATAATTGCATAGTTTTATGAGTCTCGATACCAAGTTGCTGAAGAAGGTAAGCAATCCATATAAGTTCAGATGTAGTATGAGCCATAACTTGGTATTTAGACTCTGTACTGGAACGAGATATGACTGTTTGTTTTTTACTTTTTCACAATACAAGGCTTCCTCCAATAAACACACAATACCTAGAAGTGGATCTTTGATCTATAGGACATCCTGTCTAATCTGCATCAGAAAAAGCTTTCACTTTGCAACGATCATGATATTTATATAAAACTTCTCAGCCAGGTGTTTTCTTCAAATACTTTAAAATGTGTGTAAGAGCATCCCAGTGAGAGGTTTTTAGAGAGTTCATAAACTAACTAACTACACTTAATGGAAAGGTAATGTCAGGCCTAATTATAGTAAGGTAGTTCAATTTTCCTACCAATCTCCTGTACCACTTGGGACCTTCAAGTAACTCCTTATCTTCTGGACTAAGCTTAACATTTGTAATCATAGGAGTTTTGCATGGTTTGACACCGATCATCCCTATTTCATTCAAGAGGTCAAACACATATTTTCTTTGAGACAAGAAAATTCCTTTCCTCCTTCGAGCAATCTCAATGTCTAAGAAATAGCAAAATGCTCTTGGGTCTTTAGTCTAGAATTTAGCTTGAAGAAAAGCTTTTAATTGTGAAATGCTCAATTTGTCATTTTCTGTAATCACAATATCAACATATATAGTTAGAAGAATACATCCTGAATTAGATTGTCTATAAAATACAAAGTGATCATGATTACTTTTCTTTATTCCGAATTCTATCACCACTTTACTGAATTTTTCAAACCAAGCCTGAGGAGACTGTTTTAACTCAATGATTTCTCCAAACGTAATACCTTTCCGCACTCCCTGTGAGCAACAAACCCAAGTGGTTGCTCTATGTACACTTTTTCATGTAAATTTCTATGTAAAAAAATATTTTTAACATCCAGTTGGTGAAGAGACTAGTTATTAGTAGCAACAAGAAAAATAAGCAATCGAACGGAAGTAATTTTGGCCATGGGGAAAAAGGTCTCTAAGTAATCAATACCATAGGTTTGGGCATATCCCTTAGCTACTAATTGTGCTTTCAAATGAGCAACAGAACCATCCAGATTCACTTTCATAGTAAATACCCATTTACAATCAATGGATTGTTTACCATCAGGTAAAGGTACAAGATCCTATGTTTAATTTGCCTCAAGAGCTGTCATCTCTTACTCTATAGTAGCCCGCTACCCATTATGAGAAAGAACTTCGAAATATGACTTAGGAACAGTAATAGTGTTTGAGGAGGCAATAAAGGATCAAGAAGAAGCAGGTAAAAGAGAATAGGACACAATTGGAAATGGAATAAGGGTGGTTAGAGTTACATTTATGAGTACAAGAACGGATATCATGTTGTGATAAATAGGTTGAAAACTGTATAGAGAAATACTTTTTAGCATTATCACTTCGAAAATTATGAATAGTTGTGTGAAACTGATTTGTAACTTCAGCATGAAAAGTACGAAAGATATTAAATAACTGCGAACGATTTTTCATTAAATAGAGTTAAGTCATTCTTGAATAATCATCTGCAAAAGACACAAAATAACGAAAACCAAATTTTGCAACAACTAGGCAAGGTTCATAAATATCTGAATGTACTAATTCAAATGGAAATGAAACTCTCTTGTTAATTCTAGGAATATATGATTGACGATACTGTTTAACAAATTGACGAGACTCACAATGCATAACTTTCGTAAAGATACCAATGAGGGGTGACCAAAATGACAATTCAACTAATGTGGAGTGGGGGGTTAGCGGTAGCAGCAGCAGCAGCAATTGATTGAGTAATTTTATCATCCAATATGTACAATCCCCTAGATTCATATCCCCTTACCAAAAATTTTCTTCGTCAATAGATGTTGAAATACATAATAACCAGGAAAGAAGAAAATACCACAATTATAAGTACGTATAATTTGTTTGATTGAAAGTAAATTGAATGGGAAATTTGGGAGACAGCATTGGATAAAGAAATATCAGAACTGACATTAATTATACCACTTCCAATAACAGAAGCAGTAGACTCATTTGTTAAAGTAACGTGAGAAGGATGAGAAGTATTGAAGGAAGAGACGATACCTATTTCACTCGTCATATGATCAGTGGCTCCAGAATTAATGACCCATCTAGAATTGGAATTGGAGAGATATGCAATAGGATTACTTGTTTGAACTATTGAGGTAGTGGATTGAATAGGACGACTGTAAAGAGGTCTTTAATTGCAAATACTCAGCATATTCACTATCGGATAGTACTCCACAACGATGCTGAATAGTACTCCACAACTCTGCTCTAACACTATACACTATCACCAAACAGCACCTCTGTGATCTGGGCTTCCTCTAATATGTGGCTTAGTTTGCCATTGGTCCCATTGTGACTTTTTTAGTCACACAAAAAAATTAAAAAAGAAGGGGAGAAGAAGAGAGAGAGGGCTGGGTTTTCTCCCCTTTCTTTTTAAAAATCAGGGTGGGAGAAGAATATCTAGAAGGTTCTAGATACCATGTTGATTAGAAAGAAATTTGTAATGCCATATTTTTAATCGAGTTAAGCAGTCATTATATATAATATAATATAAAGTACATATTATAAGATATAAGTGATGTGGGACATAATGCTACTTATCTACTAACATAATACATTATGGGTACTGTTTAATGTCCTTGTACATAAATTTATTTGGGAAATTTGGTACCTGTAGAACATGATTTACTAAAAGGCTGGCCCTCGGTCAATGACAGCCCCCGATGCTAATGCCAGTAAGTCAGTTAGGCCATGGAAAGTGCAGACATTTTGGTACAATAAAATGCTTGGATAGATGATCAGATTGTATCTAAATGTGTGTATAAGAATCTAATGTACTACTTTCTAATATACCTTAGTGGCTAAGCGACTAACCCTGGAGGAGGAAAGTAAGAAATTCTTGTATGCACGATGTGCACCACCTCAGATATGGACTAAACCAATAACATTACCCCTTACTTCCTTTCTTCTCCGGCTATTGGTTCAAGCAATTTCTCAACCCTCACTCCGAATTAAAGCACTACTTTTGATTTTATGTGCTAAACCAGTGAGCAAAAGAGAGGAATTAGAAAAGTGATGTTTGTTTGTTTGGAATATATTTGACACACTGCACAAGATTTTTTTCGAGAGGAGTAACTGGTAGATTTGAAATGATACGTCCATTTCTTTTTGGAGCATGTGACACACAGTTTGGGTTATGTTTCATCTCCTGATCATATAACATATTTATTATCAAGTAATTTCTTTAATTATTTATTCTACTTTGTATCCCATGGAAGTTCAAGTCACAGTAGCAAGAAATGATTATACAATTTCTCCTACTTGAACTGCAATGATTTGTTAGTTTAGTTTTAATCTTTTGCATTGGTGAATGCAGTCGGAAGCGTTTTAGTGAGAAACAAGCGGAACAATGGTGGGCTGAGAACCGGGCTAGAGTATATGAACAGTACAATGTGCGGGTTGACAAGTCCGCAGTTGGTGTCGGGAGTGAAGACCTGGCTCATTGACAGACAATCTGTCGTTGAGATGTTCTTTTCCACATTTTGGCTGGGGTTAGATTGGATCCTACTGATCAATTACATTTGGCTTCCATCCAATATAAAGCGGTGAGGGAAGCTAGGTTTGGCGTAATAGAAAAGGATAGGGATTTGATTGTGGTTTTCCCCCTTCAATTTGATTTCACTTTCCATTTTTTTTTCCCTATAATGTACTATGTGCAGGGGTTGAGGGTGAGAATTGTAAATTCTTATTAGTTTATTGGCTCTTGTTGAAAGCAGCTGTAATGTAAATTTCATAAGCCAATGCATTTTCTAATTTTTCTTTTACACTTTTTATAAATTCCTTCAGCCATAGGAGGAGGGGCGCATATATTTTAGGCCTCAGGAAAATGAACATTTCTATCCTCCTCCACTTATAATACTAACTAGAAAAATGCTTCATTGTGTTTATTATTGAAAGAGAAAATGTTCGATGTGAACATTTAGCATTGAGAATCAAGTGCTATGCTATGTTCCCTTTAAGGCTAAAGTCTTTGTTTTTTGTGCTGTTCAATCAAATATTAATGGTGTGCTTCATATGTGCATGCTTATAAGCATCATCTCCGGACACTGGAGAAAAATATAAATTACTCCATTCAATTTTAGGAGTAATTGGATTTTATTGTCTTAAATTTTAGAAATTTGAAAATTATCTTTTAAACTCTAAAAAATTTGAAAATAATGTATGTTTTTTACTTAATTATTTTATTAAATTATATGACTGTTTTTATGAAGTTTTTAAACAAAAGTCTAAACATTATAAATTGATTTATTTTATTTTTTTTATAATATAAGTATTTTATTAAATTAAACAATTTTTTATATGTAATTTAATTTTTATTATTTAACATTAGAATTATTTATGAAGAATAATTAAAAGAACTAATATACTATAATATTTTGATTACTGCTTAAAAATTTTATAAAAAATATATAATTTGATAAAATAGTTAAGTAGATAATGTGTATTAATTCTAAATTTTGTAAAATGTGAGGGAATTATAGTCAAATTTTTAAGGTGGAAGGGAGTAATATTTGACCATTTTAAAATTAAATGAGTTAATTAACATTTTTGTCGTGTGATTTTGTCATGCAGCATTAGTGAAGTATGATGGCTCACGGTGGTTCTATCCTCGCTGAACAGATTAACTCGAAGACTTTCTATGCATCTTTGTGGAGTCTATAATCAAATCTTTAATTAGAAGAAATTATGAGAGCAGGAGTATTGGTTTGGATCATTTTTTATCCCAAAATAAATGGTTTAATCTTCCGAGCTATGACTTTCCCCCAGAACATGTACTTTAACACTCTTGGACATATACTCTGACGGAGAAAATAATCATTCAATTAAAAATAGTTAGGGATTTGGATGAAAGAAAATGAACAAAGAATTGCATAAAGTTAAATGAAGAAGCATTAAATTGCCCCCATATAATAAAATAGTATGATCACCAATGATAGGTAGTGGTAGATAATGATAATTAGTAGTAAGTAATAGTGAATGATAGATATCAAAGATAAATGATAACTAATAATAGTTCTCAATGATGGTGGTGAGTAATAATAACCATTTATTAGTGGCTATTAGTAATACATAATTGTGAATGATAATCATCAATAATAGTGACTAATGGCTAGTAATAATTGTAAAAATGAGTGGTAATCATCGGTGATGGTAATAGTGAATAATGATTATTAATGATAAGTGATAACCAATAATAACTCCTGATAATTGGTGGTATTAAGCAATAATCACCAATAATTAGTGGGTGTAGATGGTAGTCATTGACAGTATATGGTCTTAAATGATAATTACTAGTAGTAAGTGGTAGCAATGATTGTAAAAAATGAGTAGTAGTAGATAGTGGTTATCAATGATATGTGACGGTAGTAGTTGATTATAGTAAGTGATAAGGTAGGTGAAATATTTTTTTTATATTAATTAAATATTTTCATATTACAAGAATATAGAATATCCACCTCCCTTTTAAAAATATTTTAGAAAAATATTAGTTTAAGAACATCACATTTTTAAAATATTTTTTAAAAATTTAAACCAAACACGAGAATTTTACACTCTCTTAAAACATTCCTATAAATGTGAGAAAAATTTCACAAATCAAATATTATCATAATATAATTCGTCTTCACTTAACATTTCTCCCTATTAAAGTTTTTAGGTGCTTATTATAGTACTCTAAGAATTTTAAAATTTAGAATGATATATTAAATTTAAAAATTATTAAATTGAAATGATTTAAACACAATGATGTAATTTTTAATAAATGTGATGAAATAATTTTAATTTAACAATTTCTTAAACTATCTTATCATTTTAAATTTTAAAACTTTTAGGATGCCGTAAAATTCACCTATCTTACAACTAAAAGTCATCATGTTAAAGGTTATTTTTTAAATGAAAAAATCAAGTACCCTATTAAAAGTTATTTTTAAACACAATGGTGTATTTTTTAACAGATGTGATGAAATAATTTTAATTTAATAATTTCTTAAACTATCTCATCATTTTAAATTTTAAAATTTTTAGAATATTATAAAATTCACCTAATTTTCTTACAAAACGTCATCATGTTAAAGATTATTTTTAAAATGAAAAAAATCAAGTACTCGTACTATCCGTATCTGAAAAGAAAAATTATATTATCTCTTCATTCAAGCCCGTAACTATATAGGAGGCTTTTTATTCGAGGTGTATAATTTAATTGTGTTATCTTCTAAAATATTACTGAGTTATTTTTTTAATGAGATATAGAAATTTCCTAAAGAAATTTTACATCAACTAATTATAAGTTATGGGAAATTATGTATTTGAAGTAGAAATTAGAGATTTAAAGACTTAGACAATATAAAACAAACTTACAGAAGAAATTTGATGTAACTTTAGAGACCTTGATTTACTCTTGGATTATATTGTTATTTAATTATATTGGAACTATTTAGCTATTAGTTCAGTCAAAGTTTTAATTTTCTACATATTTCAAGTCCCATCTAATTATATATATATATATATATATATATATATAAATTAGATATTTTATTAGAAAATTACATCTTACCTACATTAAGTTTTGTTGATTTTCACTTAACTCACTCATATTTTCAAGTATTACAATTCATTCATATATACTTATTAACTCTTTATCCACCTAAATTTTTTTGATCAAATTTTTGACAAAATATTTCATAACAAGTGAGTTAAGTAAATTCAAAAGAAATCATAATAGTAAATTATAATTTTTCATATTTATGTGAATTAATATTTAGAATTCTTAATTAGGGTTAAAAATTATATTAGCTCTATCGCCTTAATTTAGATCTACAAATTATATGTTATTATTAGATGCTTCATAAAATTAGCAGTAATAGAATATGAGAATTTTGTTATTAACAAATATTAAAAGTTTTAGTTAGTTTTATCTAACATGACCCATGCATTGTAATAATTTTTGTTTTCCTATTTAAGGTGTATTATTAAAGTTAGGAGGCAAAATTAATATATTTTAGTCCTTTTCGAAGATTCTTGATATTAATTTATATAAATACAAGAAAATCATATTTTACACACATTTGATTTTAGTTAATTTTACTTAATTTAATAAATATAAGAAAATTATGTTCACTTAATGTGTATAGGAGTATTCAATAAATAAAATAATCTCCGTTCAATAGCTCTGTTATGATGTTTTTATATGGAACAACTGCTTATTGTAAGCATAAAATGTTTGATGCACTTGAGTTCTCCCAAAACCAAAAGTGCGAATAGGCATCATAAGTTTTGCATTTCTCTTAGACTAATATGATTCTACTATCTAGAATGAGACATTACAAGGAATCCACTTGCTACACCACAAACTAAGCTAATGAAATGGACGACAGATTAGTTAAGTCTAGGTCAGGTTTTATTTCTTTTTCTTCAAATTGATTTGGTTGTGGTTCTGGTTATTATGTTGAAAGAGAGATACTAATTGGTATGCATTGTCATTTAGTTGGCTTGATGTTTAATCAAAATGACACTTGCTGCCTTGAGCCCAAATATGAAACTAGTTCTTGAGCATGTAAATTTTAGAATACATGAAGCAAGGGAAAATTAGTGAAATGTGAAATTGTTAATTTACTATTTTTACCCCAAATGTGTTTGAACTCTTAGCAAATAAGTAGGCTATTTGACTTGTTGACTTTCTTTTATATATGGTTTTATGTTTGTTATGCTTCTATATTGGTGTAAGTAGGTAAAGAGTGTAAGCTATAGGCTTGTGAACCAAGATAAGTCTTAGGTCTATTGTAGTCTTATTCTTATATATATATATTATATTATAAAGAGATATACTTGCATCATTGTAAAGCATGGATTCAAAAATCATTTTTCTTTAACATGGTATTTAAACCTCCTAAAACAAAACAAAAATCCAATCACCTTCTCCCCCCTAAAAAAAACTAGCAAACTCTTTTTCTTCCATTTTTTCCCTTTTAACAATTTTGGAGGTTTTTTAATTAATTTTTCATGATTCTTTTATGATGGTTGCTGTTGATTTTGATTCTAGCATAATAATAATAATATAATAATAATAATAATAATAATAATAATAATAATAATGAATTATGGGATAACCAGAAACCAAAAATGTATTTTAAAATTTGCTTCCTATTGATGGAGAAATATTTAATTGGAATTTAGATTTAGATGATCGATATTTGGAAAAAATTTGTTGAGTGCTATCTTGATGAGATTAACATGTGTGATCATCTCATAAAAAAACCACCCATAAGTAGTATAAAGGCCAAGTAAGCTATGAAAGATCAACAATTGCTTAGACTGATGTGTAATACCTTAACAATTGAAGTTAAGGATAATATTGTTCATTACTAGACAATCAAGGAATTATGGGAATCCATTGGGTCACTTTATTTTGGAAAGGACGATATGTACTAAATCTATGATCTAACTTTATCCTTAATTCAACTAGATATGAATAGTAAGACTTTATCTCAAATTTATACTAATTTCTATCATGTTTTTTAACAATGAAATTCTCTTATACTTATTACCAATAATGTTGATACAATGCTTTCTTGTTGAGAATTGGAGCTATATGTTGTCTCACGTCATTAGCCCCTACACTTAGCATTACTCATTAGCAGATTTTATCAAGTTATGAACTATTCACTTTGAAATCTACATTTTATCATATTCAACGAGCATTACACATATGAATGAGTTATACACATTGGATGATTTTAGTACTTATGGTAGTCGTGGTGGTACTAGAGGTGAAATAAGGAGAAGAGGTGGGGATGTAGTGATTTTGGTAAGGGTGGAAAAGGAGATTCCATTAAGAGTTTAGACATATCAAAATGTAATGCGCAAGTTAATTATGAAAAATACACAACTATCTTGGTTTGCGAATGTATTACAAATAATCTAGCACAAGAATTTGAAGATAATTGCAATATAAGTATGTCAAAAAATGAGTATATTGATTTTTGCAGTTCTAGGCCTCTCGACAATTATTATCTACTCAACTTACTATTACATTAGTTCAGATAGGTAACCTCATTACATGCATTTCCTATACCAATTTTAGATAAATCATTGATTCTAATGCTATTGATCTTATGACAAGTCACACAGATATGTTGTCCTTTTTTCAACTCATTCTTTTTTTTAATGTTACTTTAGCTAATGGATTATTACCTTTGTTATTGGATGTGGTATGATGAATGTTACCCTTAACATCTCTCTATCTAAAGTGTTGTGTTTTTCAAATTTTCTATTTACTCTACTTTTAGTTAATTAATTAACATATGTCTACAATTATGATTTTTTTCTTGACTATTGTATTTTTTAGGATCTTTTAATGAAAAAGATTTTTTATAAGGGATAGAATTTGGTGGCCTATATTATCTTGAAGAAAAAGCCTCTTGGTTAGTTGCTACTACTACTACTATCATTCCATATTAATTATATTGCTTTGGTAATTTATCCTTATCATTCTTACAGAAGTTGTGTCCTAGTTTAGGTTCTCTTTCTATTTTGAATTGCATGTCATTTTAGCTTATTAAACAACATCGTCAATCTAATGTTTCTCGAGTTAATAAGTGAGTTACATCTCCATTTAAGTTAGTACATTTAGATATTTAAGGCTATTCCTTAATTGTTTCTAAGTTTGATTTTTGTTATTTTATGAATTTTGATAATAGTTCAAAAGTTATTTAGTTTTATTTAATGAAAAATTGTTTAGAATTAATTGAGACCTTTTGCACTTTTCATGCTAAAATTTTGAATAATTTCAAACATCTATACGTAATTCACACAATAATAGTGCTAAAAAATATTTTTTTACACAATTTTCATCCAATTTGTCAATATATAGACTCATTCATCAAGCTTTTTATATAGATATATCACAACAAAATAGAATAATTAAAAGAAAGAATTATCACTAAATGGAAGTTTTATATGCTTTATCATTTCAAATAAAAATGCCTAAAATTTTTTAGGCTGAAGTAGACCTATGGTGTGGATTATTCATAAACTTCTTTGTTAGGAAAATTATTTCTATTTAACTATTTATCGCTTTTGCTACCTCACATGGTTAGCCTCTTCATTACTTTAATGTTAAAAATGCTTGTATGATGATTTATTTGAAGAAATGTATATAGAATAACCACTTGCATTTATTACTCAAAGGAAACATGGAAAAATGTGTCGATTAAAAATTTTTGTATGGGTTAAAACAATCTTCTTGAATTGGGTTTGAGAGATTTAGTAAGTGATAGCAGAGCTTGGGGACAAAGAAAAGTGACCATAACCATTTATTATTTTATAAACCATTAGATTTTGGTTGTATTCTTCAAGCTATCTATATGAATGATATTGTGATCATTCGTAATAATAAATTAGGTATTTCACAGTTTAAAGTTTTTTTTGTAAACCAAGTTTTACACTAAATATCTAGAGCACTTTTGTATTCCCTAGTGATTGAAATTACTCAAGAACCAAAGTGAATCTTCTTATCTTAGATGATATATGTTCTTAATCTCTTAAGTAAAATAAGGATACTTGGTTTTAAATCCTGTGAGACTTCTATGGTTTTGAATGTTAAACTTAGTTTAGAAGATAGGGAATTACTAAAAGATCCTGATTAGTATAAATGACTAGTTTGTAAATTAAACTACTTTACCATAATTAATCTTGATATTACTTTTTTGGTAAAAGTAGTAAGTCAGTTTATAAACTCTTCAAGAACTTCTCATTAGGGTGCAATCATGCATATCCAAAGATATCTCAAGATGGCACTTGGACATGGAATCTTGTATAAAAATCATGGTTATTATAAAATAGAATATTTTTTAATACAGACTAGGTAGAATATCTTATAGATAAAAGGTCCACTTCTGGATACTATATGCTTGTTGGTGGGAATCATATGTTTTGAAAAAGTAAAAATAAATAATAGGATCTTGTTCAAGAATAGAGTTTGAATATCAAGCCATGCTTCATGCTACATTTGAGCTTATTTAGATTTCCTACATTTTTCATCAATTTGAAATTAAGTCTTTTAGAATTTTTCAATTGTGATGTGATAATCGGGCTGCTATTTATATTGCCACAAATCTATTTTTTCATGAATAAAAAAATATATAGAAGTTAATTATCTTTTGTTAGATAGATACTTCAAGAAGGGATTTATTGGTTTTAAATGTATTAGAAAGGGGAATAGTTAGTTGATTTATTTACTAAAGCTTTCCTAGGAAAATAAATTGAGGATATTTGTAACAATTTAAGCATGTTTATTATCCATGCTCCACTTTAAGGGAGAGTATTATTAGGTAATTGATATAAATTATGGGTTTATGGGTTGAGATGAATCTTAGGCTTATTGTAACTTTCTTTTTATGCATATTTTATTAATAGATGTGCCTATCACATTGTAGTGCATGACTTCAAAAAGCATTTCCTTTTAATATTAGGTTAGTGATTTGAAACTTACCATATGTAAAATGTATCAATACTCTATGGAATTTCAAGTTAACATCTTAATATTTCAATGGCTCTATCAATATTTCCATTAACTCATTTACACAACCAAGGCTTAAGTTAATTGTACTGATTTGATGGATATATTCTTAAGCAAATGCGTTACTTTTATTAAGTAATGATAACACTGGCACCACTTATTTTTGGATAGTAGGATATTAATTAATGAAGAAACACTTAGCTGTTGTTTCTGATTTCATGAACATATCAAATTCTAATCTAAGAGAAATTTTATAGAAAGGAAGAGAGAAGAAAAATGCAGTTTAGTCATATCCTGAAAGAAATAGCTATATAGTTAATTTTGGAATTTCTTCCTAACCCTCTTCCTTTACATTACTGATGTTTAATTTTCCAAGACTAAGGATTTATGGTACATGCAAATGCTCTTATAATTTGTTTATTTTCATTTTATCTTGTAACTTAATATTTAACTTGAATATGGTTACTTCTTCATTGTGGTCCCTTTTGTCATGCTTGTAAACTTGGTTTGAAAAACCAAAATGTGGTTAAGATAATTTATTTAATAAAACATTGTATAATTTACAAAAAAACAGGTAAGTATAATTGCCACATTATATTAATGAAGTATGAAAGTTACGAAAGGCTTAAGACTGCTCTAAACAAGAATTCTTCTTGGCATGTTGGAGTATGCTTTTTAAAACATTTTATATAATATTGTATTTGTTAAAATATGTACATATTAGGAAGTTATTCTTAAAAATTTTAGATTTATTATTTCCTTCTTAGCTTAATTATTATTAGAATTAGTATCTCAAATTTGATTGTAATATCTTTTATTGATTACATCTTTTATATATAAATAGATATCATAATTGTAGTAATTGCTCAAGTCATTCTAACATATTCAAGTTGGCATCAGAGCTCTCTTTGCAAAGTTTCTTCTTTCTCCTTTTTGGTTTGCCGCTGCAAATCATAACCTCTTATTACTATAGAATACAACAGAACCAAATCACCTTTTTTCCTTTTCTTTGTTGTGCATTGATCCTTCAACTAAATAGAACTAAAATAGCTTAGAAACCTACAAATCAAAAACCAAAATTACAGAAACCTAGACAACTAATGCTCATATTCTCCAATGTTTTGTAACTATTTGGCACAATTCTTGGAGCATTACAAGGATTTTCATGAAATTACTTGTATAGAACTTTTTATTGGCCATTTTTTGGCAAGACTTACTAACACATGCATCACGTGCATCACCTTATTAGATGTGTGTAAGCCACACACGCCATTGTGCTTTGGTCACCTTTTCTCATTGATTCTACTTGTGGTCTTAGTTCATCAATCTAAGCAATTAAAACTCTGATTTTTTATTCAAATAGCTAGATCAGTTGCTATTTAAAAAAATAAAATTTGAACCATCAATCATGAGTTCCTCATCTAGTATTATTTCTTTCTTTTTGTTTGATACTTGTACAACATGTTAATCTTATTCAACATTAGCATCCTTTAGCCCTTAGCTACTTGATTTGAGAGTGTCTGATCACATAACTAGTAACCAATCCTAATTTACCTAATTTAATTGCACCAATAAATTCTTTCCTATAATTACTTTAGTTGATAGATCTAAAACTATTGCCTAAGGTATTGGTCAAGCAAAATCCTTTCCTTCTTTACCACTACAATTAGTTTTTCATGTACCTAGTTGCCTTCTCAATTTAATTTTAATTAGTCAATTTACATATACTTTTAATTGTTTTATGACTTTCATTGCTGATTCTTTTATTATACAGGATCAAAGTATGGGAATGATGATTAGTACTAAGTATGAGTCATAATGACTTTACTATATCAAACTAACTTCCCCAATAATTTATGCCATTGTTGAATCTCCTGAGTTACTTCACTACTATTAAGGACATCCAAGTATTGGAAAACCTTACTGGTTCCTAGTTTTTCAACTTTAAAGTCTTTAGAATACGAATCTTGCTAACTCTATAAGCATATATGTAATTCATTTTCTAGTAGAACCCAAAATAAAGTTGGGTCTTTGTTTTCTATTGTTCATTCTGATATTTGGGGTCCGATTCATGTTACTTCAACTTGAGGTTCTCAGTATTTCATTACATTTATTGATGATTACTCTCAATGCACTTGGCTATATTTAATGAAAGATCGTTCCGAGTTATTTTCAATTTTTAAATCCTTTTATTTTGAAATACATAATCAATTTATTTTAAAAATTCACATACTTCAAAATAAAAATGCCTAAGAATATTTTTTTATCTTTCTCTTCCTTTATGACCTCCAAAAGCATTCTTCATCAATTCACATGTCTACACATACTTCAATAAAATGACATTACTGAAAGAAAGAATTGGCATTTTATTGAAACTACATGTACTCTTTTATTACATACAAATATTTTCTTTCATTTTTAGGTAGATGTTGTGCGCACTGTATGTTATTTAATTAATCACTTACCCTATTTCATTTTAAACAATCAGATTCTTTACTCTCCATTTTTTCCAAAAGAAACTATGCATAAACTTTCCCTTCATGTATTTGAATGTACCTATTTTGTTCATGATCTCTCTTTAGGAAAAGACAAATTATCTTTTAAATTCATAAAATATTTTTTTCTAGGATATTCAAGATTGCAAAAAAGGTATAATTGTTATTTACTAACTTTACGTAAATTTTTTACTTTTATTAATGTCACATTCTCTGAGTTTTTCTCCTTTTTTTTCTTCTTCCATAGAATCCATTCTAGTAACTAAGGTTTTACCCATTCCTTTTTATGATCTTACATTTGTATCTTTTCTATCTCCATACAACAAGCCTTTTATTACTTATCAATGATGACCTCGTCCAGCTCAAGTCATTGAAAATTTAACAATAGTCTAAATTATTGCAGAAGATCTTATAGACTCATCTCCTGTTTTAGTCACATCTCCGAAATCTGATTCATAAAAAAATCCTAACAACCTCCCCATTGCACTTTGAATAGGTAATCATTCTACTTGAAATCCATATCTTATTTATAATTTTTTGAGTTACCATCATTTATCTACATCCCACCATACTTTTGTTTCTACTTTGTGCTCTGTTTCCATTCCTAAAATTATGAAAGAAGCTCTCTTTCATCCGAGGTAGCATTAAGCAATGTTGGATGAGGTAACTATATTACATACCAATGATACATAGGATTTAATGCCTTTACTTACTAGTAAATTTTTAGTTAACTATCATTAGGTATCTACCATTAAAGTTAGCCCTAATGGAAAAATTGATCAATTAAAAGCTTGGTTAGTGGCAAAAGGTTATATTTAGATTTTTGGTTTGGATTATGGTGATACATTCTCACCAATTGCAAAAATTGCTTTAATTCACCTTTTTCTTTCTCCAGTTGCCATTTATTATTGGCCTTTACATCAATTAGACATTAAAAATGCATTCTTGCATGATTATCTTGAGAAAGAAGTTTGCATAGAGCAACTATTGGATATTGTTGCTTAGGGAAGGACTTATCTGGTATGTAAATTGCAAAAATCTCTCTATGTCCTTAAACAATCTCCACGATTTTAGTTTAGAAGATTTAGTAAAGTTGTTTGAGATTTTGGCATGCAGTAGAGTAAAGCCGATCACTTTATCTTTTATAATTCTTCTATTTTTGGTCAAATAAACCTAATTATTTATGTTAATGATATAGTAATTACAGGGAATAATTATAAGGATATTGACCAACTTAAATGACATTTGTCTTATCACTTCCAGACTAAGGATCTTAAATTTTTTTAATATTTTCTTAACATTGAGGTAGCATAATCTCGATTTGATATCTCTATATGTTAAAGGAAATATGCTTTTGACATATTATGTGAGATAGGTATGATGGAGTGTAAATTAGTTAACACATTTATGGATCTAAATGTAAAACTTCTGCTAAATCAAGGGGAGCTTTTTGCAGATCTAGAAAGATATCAAAGGCTTGTTAAAAAGTTGAATTATCTCACAAACACTCCACCTGATATTTCATTTGCCGTAAATGTAGTGAGTCAATATCTCAAATTCACTTTATGAAATTCATTGGGATGTTATGATGTAAATTCTTAGATACATTAAGAAAAGTCCAAGGAAAAGGGTTGTTATACGAAAACCAAGGCTACACCTAAATTATTGATCTTCTAATGCAAATTGGGCTAGGTCACTAAGTGATCAACAATTCACTTCTAGGTATTGTGTTCTCTTTAGAGGAAATCTTATTTCATGGGAGAGTAAAAAGCAAAATGTGATGGATAGATCTAGTGCAGAGGCAGAATATCAAGTTATGGCATTAGCCACATATGAGCTCCTGTGGTTAAAACAATTACTATAAGAACTTAAGCTCCACGAATCTGGTCTTACGAAACTTATTTGTGATAATTAGGCCGCATTACACATTGTCTCAAATCTAGTCTTTCATGAAAGAATTAAGCACATTAAACTTGATTACCACTTCATCTGAAAAAGATAATTTCAAAAGAAATTGTCATTATTTTTGTGAATTCTAATGATCAGTTAGCTGATGTTTTTACTAAATCTCTCCGAAGATCAAGAATTAATTATATATATAATAAGTTGGATGCATATGATATATATACTCCAACTTGAGGGAGAAATGTTAGAATATGTATATATTAGGAAGTTATTGTAAATATTTTAAATTTGTTATCTCCTTTCTAGTGTGATTGGGATTAGAATTAGTATTTCAAATTTGATTGTAATATCTTTGATTGATTACATCTTTTGTATATAAATAGATATCATGGCCATAGCAATTGTTCAAGTCATTCCAACATATTCAAGTGTATTACATGAAACTATAGTGGGGGGTTATCTTCTTTGGACTCTTTGGCTGCGTTTACGTTAGTATATCCATATATCATCGATTATTGGATATGTAGGTACCTGGACTTTTTAAGATTAGGCATATTGGAGAGGTTACAATTTGAAGTGCTGCAGGTTTTGGTCTTTTCTTGGGGGCTGGAAGCTTAATACATTTTGGGAAGTCATACTGAGTTCATAAACATTTTATTTCTTTCCTGCTTGCTTGCAAAGCACAAGTTGACCCCTAAAAGGGCTCTAATTGTTTATATAGAAGTTTTTTTTTTTTTTTTGGTTTTTAATAGGGTTAAGTGGGGTCCTAATCATTATTAGGGAATTTCTTTTTGTGTATTTTTCGGTTTGACAGTAGCTTGACAATTCTTTGCGAGGGCCTTGCCATTGGTTTTTGGTGCTCCACTGTTCCTCTTTTATGATGAAAGAGTGAATCGCTCTTGCAATGAAGGACATCTCTGTACCTGTAGCTGTTTTGATCCCACTGTAACTGATACTTTGCAGGTTTGCTTTGCACGCATTTTTTTTCTTAAACAAGGTTTTCCTTCAAAGAAGCTGAATTTGCCTCCTCTGCTAGTAATCTTAAACTTTCTTAAATTTGAAGGTCCTTCTTCGTATGGATTTATTTTAAGATGTTTTACAAAAAGTAAATGGATCTAAATGAAAATCTTATAGCATACAACTGCACAAGTGCCAAATTCGGCAAACTCACCCAGATATCTTTACATCAAATCATAGTTTCACTTTTACTCATTTTCAGTTTGTATCACACGTTCACATGATACAATTATATTCAAATAAGGGGCAAGGCTCCCTAGAAGTTGTAAATGAATGAAAGTGTAAGTCGTTCCATCTGCAGTGTTTTAATCGAGTTTCGTCAAAGCTCCAAATTTCTTTGTACCCACAAGGGGCTTGGTTCCCTCTTAAGGACAGATATCCGATTTTATTTTTGAAATAAAATTTCTATCCTAAGGAGAGAGTAATGAACACAAGAATAAGGGTGGCATATCCACGTAACTGCTATTTGCCTATCTCTCCCATTTTTTATTTCAGAAATAAGTAAGAACATCCAAGAGGCACTTGACCCATAAGTTTGAGTCAACATGAAATCCATCACATCATTGATTGCAATTCGAAAACAAATCCCTCATGGTCAGGAACTAATCTCTACGACACCAAAAGAAAATGAGGGTATTTAGGGTAGTAAATTAATTTCAACTTGTTTATTAGATCACTGTGTAACTTAAACCATCAATAGTGACAAACAGAGATGTCTCAGTACAAGCACCATGAAGCCAAGACAGTTATCACCTGCTTAAATAAAAAACATACCAAATTATGTTGTCTCCATGACAATGGATCTAGATCCCCTCAAATTTCTACTTTCCCAGTTTGTTTCCGTTTTAGAGGGAGAAAGACACAATGTCCATATTCCCATAACCCTTTGCCAGTTCAGGGCCTGAACACACATTTCCATTATCTCGACAAACATAAGCTTCCAGGAAGAGAAATATCTCAATTCTCAGGTAAAACTTATATGAACGGTTGAGTGAATTACGGTGTGGAAAGAAAAGATTTACTAAGGAAAAGAGCACTTACTTCTGTCTAAAAGACTAAATTTGAATTAATATTTGTTTACATTGTTGTGCTTCTTTCTCAGCCATGTTCCATAAGAAGGGCATAACAGAATACAAAAAAAGCCATGTTCCATAAGAAAGGCATAACAGAATAAGAAACAAGAAATTAAATAGTTGGCTCTCTCTGATCATACTCTTTCAATGTAAACTGAACTTCCTCATCATGCCAATCAAAAGGAGATAATAGAAGGTCCCATTGGAATGGAGAAGATGGAGGAGAGCTCCACTGCATTGAAGACTCCAACCAATCAGAAAACTCAGACATTGGCAACTCTACTGGCTCTGGGTAGCATCGAGGAGAATCAACCTAAAGCCGTGAAAAGAAAAAGGGAAAACAAAATGAAGCAAGCGGCAACAAGAACCCAGTCAAATAAAGAGAACATACTAAAATGGAAGATCCAAAATATGAAGTAAATGTCTGAAATAATTTTTCTCAAAGTACCTACTACCAAACAAAAGTGAAAGAACATGCGGCAGATTAAAAAAAAAATAATAATAATAAAGAAATACCTTTCTCCGATCAGATTCACAGTCCTCAAGTATAGATATGGAATCTGCAGAACCAAAAAAAGGTCAGAAGCTGCATGCAGAAGCCAAAATTGCTTCAACTGACTAACAGATTGTAAGGTTATACTAGTAACAAGACAAGTATATCCAATTTTAATTCAGTGAAAGGAGGAAAAATTTAGATCCAGATCTATCTCGAAAGAGTCTTTAAAGCAAATTTTCTAAGTCCTCGTCCTCTTGTGTGCCCATCTCCTTTTTCTCGAGAATGATTTTCTTCATTAAGACTGGTTTTCTCACAGCAAGTGTTGATGAGTACAAGCAACATAATGCTAAAATGCAGTACTGCTAGAAATAACATATTTAACATCTTCAAGTTGGTGAACTTGTTCTATGCCAATGTATAAAATGATATCATAAGACAAACAGTGACTCAATTTAACCTGTAAAGCTGAACATAGGACACTAATTTAGTTAACAACAACATTAGAAGGTTAGTCCGCAGCAAAATTTGGATAGCATGCCACAAGAAAATATAACTGGTACAGTAAAAGGCAGGAAGAATTACCATTTTGGGGAAGAACCATCTCTAAATTAAAAGCTCTTGTTGCAGCTTTTTGGGCCTCAATGCACTTCTTGTGGTCGTGCAAGAACATTTCCTCCTTTACATTGACTTCTTCCTTAGGTAAATCCTTTTTCCTTGATGATGTATCAGGATACAGAGATGTTTTGTTTGTTATGTCATTGAGAGCTTTCCGACCAGTGCCATCTTTCTTTCCAACTGCCTTAGGATTCTTTGTCTTCCCATTCAAAGCAGCCTCTATCCAGACCACGTAACCAGGAGAGAATAATAAAGCAAGAAATCAATACAGTAACAATGCGCTATTTCAGCTATTTTGGCCTAGAATAAAATGTAAAATTAATTTCAAGACTAGTTAATTCCTGAAGA
The DNA here is from genome assembly GCA_020226215.1 of Sindora glabra. Classification (NCBI taxonomy): domain Eukaryota; kingdom Viridiplantae; phylum Streptophyta; class Magnoliopsida; order Fabales; family Fabaceae; genus Sindora; species Sindora glabra. The sequence continues at coordinate 35,816,439 of CM035230.1, forward strand.
CTTTGGAGAGCAAAAGTCCACCTGACATCAAAGAATAAATATTGGGATAATAGCAATTTCGCTGAACCATCATACCTAGCTTACAAGTTTTCATTTTTAAATATTTCCAATATTCCTTTTTTTTTTTTTAACCACATTAGGAGAAATGATAGCACTTCATATGTTGGATATTAATTTATGTGATGAAAAGTATAAGGATTACTTTTGGGATTAAGACCCAAATTTTCATCTTTAATCATCAGCTGGCCAGGAACAACACTCTTTGACATCCTCTTTATTCACTCTACGGGGAGAAACACAGAAACTTCAATACTGGTTTCTGCAGGACATATGATCATAGGAAACAATCAGTAAGCAAACATCAGAAGTTAATTCAAGAATCAAAACATGAAATTAGTTTGCAATTCTTAGTTGTAACCCTAGGACTGCATGAAAATCAAAAGCATGGAACTTGTACGTCGCCGCGAAAACCGTCGGGGAGAGAGAGAGAGAAAGAGGAAGGAACTATAATGGAGTCGAAAACCTAAGCGGTGAGAGAATGGTACCTTGAGAAAGAAGAAGGTAGAGGATTGAAGATAACGACGACGGTGGATACGGCGCCGTCGAGTTCTCCGGCGTTTTTGAATTTCGCTTCAAGCCCGCGAATGCGATGTGAAGAGGGAAGAATGGTTTTCTGAAGCGTTAAGTTTTGCGAACGGATCCCCTCGTGCTCCTAAAAACATGAGGGGTTCTTTTGCTCACAATCGTGGCCGTTGGTGGCATCTAGTGGCCACGCCACCAACACGTCACGTCACTCAATTTTATAATTTTTTTTAAATTTAGTATCAAATTAAAGACAATGTAGTTTTTCACATTTTGAAGTATAGTACTTCTACGTTTTCTCTTCTGCCTTTGCACTGTTAGAAGTGAGTTGAATTAATTACTTTTTTTTATCAGATTTTACATATTCAATCTTTCTTCATTAAATTTTCATTGAGTTGAATTAATTACCTCTTTTTACATATTCTTATTTGAGGAAGTGAGTCATAAGTTTTTTTTCATATTTAGGTACCATTATCTTAAAGATTAATAATTTAATAAATGATAATTTGAAGTCAAGATTAAGAATGAAATTTGAGTGCTTAGAAGCAGCATGGAGATTTTGGGTTGAATATAGTGGGAAAATGGGCTTTGGTGTAAGAAAAAAATATTTCAATAAAAGCAAAAAAATGGTTCCATTATTTCACACAAGTATGTTTGTTGCAAAGAGGGTATATAAAAGTTTGATAAAGGGAGTATAAGTATAAGAATCCTCGACTTAAGACTAGTGTTAGATTTATAATAGATTTTGTAATAGACTTAATGTGGTCTTCATGACCACATGAAATAACATAGTTTATATTATTGAATAATTTAGATATCATCATAAATTAAATTTAAATATTTAGCCAAAATTATTTATCTAAATTAAATATGCATTAAATATTCATTATGCATGATTAAAGGCAGTTATGTCAGTTATCTAAATTAAATACGCATTAAATATCCATAATGCATAATTAATGTCTTAAATATGTATTATGCAAAATTAATATACCCATAAATGTTTTTGATGGTTTTACATATGAAAAGTCTTCCACTTAATTACTCGAGTTAATTAGATTTATAAATGTTAGAGGAAAGTAAAGAGTCAAGACTTTTTAATGGATTGAGTCATGAAAGTTATATATAAATGGCTCTTGGTCCCTCTCTTCACTCATGAATACAAGTTTGTGTGACTCCCATCATTTCACAAATATTATAGTGCTGTTTGAGTAAGAAGAGAGAAGACTAAGGTGTTATCTAATTCTATATCTTGTTTTATTTGTTATAGCTATCAAATTCATTATGGATCAAGGTATTTCATCTAGTTTTCTTACTTTCGCATTTTGTAATTTATAATTATAACCATAGCCAAGATCCAAGTAATAAGAATTTTATAGCATGATATATTTTTTTTCTTACAAGTGGTATCAAAACAAGGTTGTAGCTTATGATTATAATTATGTTAATGTTCTTTTATGTAATATGTTAAGTTCTTTATCGTAGTTTTGTTTTCACCAAAGTGAAATAAGACATATTTATGGTTGGAATACTACACAAATACTAAAAGATGTGGTATAAATTTTTATGCCCAAAGGTGTAATTATTTTATAATCACATTATAATTTTGGGTTGTTTAATGCCCAAAGGTGTTTAACATCTCAAATATAAAGACTTATAAAAGAGAATGAAGTTTATCACTTTTGAGTGAATCAATTGCATGTCATATTTTATCCCAAAGGATATGTATGGTGATTCGCTAAGATTGCTCTTGAATTGTCATATACTGGTGATTATGATTATGGCACAAACTATCTCAGTTGTTTATCACTTTTGAGTGAATCAATGGCATGTCATATTTTATCCCAAAGGATTTGTATGGTGATGCGCTAAGATTGCTCTTGAATTGTCATATAATGGTTTGCTAATTGATTATAAGTATGGCACAAGCTATCTCAGTAGGTTCTCTTTATAAACATATGTCAAACATCCTTGAATTGAATGGATCTAATTTTGGAGAATAGAAAGAACAATTACTAATTACATTGGGATGCTTGGATTTGGACTTATGCTTGTGAATTAATGAACCTGAAAAGCCAATTGAAGTAAGTTCTTCTGAGCAGCAATCCAACTATAGCAATTGGGAAAGATCTAATCGTTTAAGCCTAATGATTATGAAAAGTAAGATTACCAAGAATATTCATATGTGCATAGTAGATTTCTCTAACATTAAGGAATTCTTAGATTCTATAGAGAAATAATTCAAATCTTTTGACAAGGCATTAGCAGGTGCATTCATGAGATATTTGACTAATAAAAGATATGATGGGATGTTTGGTATTCGTGAACATATAATGGAAATGACAAACTTGGTTGAACAATTTAAATCTATAGATATAACCATTTTTTAACTCTTTTTGGTGCAATTTGTTCTTAATTCTCTTCCTTCTCAATTTCTTCCATTTAAGATAAGTTATAGCACACATAAGTAAAAATGGATCATAAATGAATTGATTACCATGTATGTTTAAGAGGAGGAAAGATTAAAGAGAGAAAGATTGCATTTTATTCTATTGGTTCACACAATACCACAGGATCATAACAGTAAAAGATTCAAGAAAGGTAAAAAGAGTGCAAATCGACCACCAACTTAAGGAAAAAAGGTTATTGTACATAATGGTGCAAATACAAGTTCTATGAAATGCTTCTTTTGTAATAAAAGAGTCCACACTGAAGAAAGATTGTCTGAAACGTAAAAATTGGTTTGAAAAGAAAGGTAATTATTTTACCCATGTTTATTTTGAAATCAATTCAATTGACGTTCCTTCTAATATTTGGTGGTTAGATTTTGGTACCATGATTCATGTATCTAAAGTTTCATAATACCATTACGACCTTTAGATTTAAAGCTAATGAACTTGATGATTTTATATATCTAAAGGTCAGTGGGAGTAAGCTTGTCTTCATCATTTTGTATGTGGAAGACATACTAATTGCTAGTAAGGATCATGCTATGTTACATGAAAGTAAAAATTTTTCTTTTTAAGAATTTTGAAATAAAATATATGGAAAATGCTTCTTATGTTCTTGGCATTGAAATTTATCGAGATAGGTCTAAGAGATTATTTAATTTATCTCAAAAGATTTGTTTTAACAAAATTCTTTAAAGATTTAATATGAAAAATTGTTCACCAATTCCAATTCCTATTGTAAAAGGTGATAAATTAAGTCAAAGTCAAGGTTTATAAAATGAACTTGAGCGAAAGGAAATGGAATTTATTCCATATGCCTCTGCTGTTAGAAGTTTAATGTATGCTCAAACGCGTACTCATCCATATCTTAGCTATGCAGTTAGAATGTTAGGAAGATATCAAAGTAATCGTGGAATGGATCATTAGGAAAGCAGTAAAGAAGGTGTTACATCACATTTAAGGTACTAAAAATTATATACTCACCTATCAATACTGTGATTCACTTGAGGTGGTTGGTTATTGTGACTTAGATTTTATGGGTTGTGTGGACACGTTAAAATCCATATATGGGTATATCTTTTTGTTAGCTAAGGGAGCCATTTCTTGGAAAAGTGTAAAGTAAACTCTGACAGCTTCTTCAACCATGGAAGCTAAATTTATGGCATGACATAAAGCCACTTCTTAAGCTGTTTGGTTGAAGAATTTTATAATTGGATTAAAAATTATAGATTTTATTTCAAGGCCCCTTACAATTTTTGTGACAATTCAGCTACTGTTTTCTTCTCTAAGAACAACAAGTGTTCAAATAAATCAAAACACATTAAGTTGTAATACCTTGTTGTTCTTGAAAGGATACAAAATAAGAAAGTATCTATTGAACACATTAGTATAAAAAATCATGTATTATTGATGGGACTGATTGATAGAAATGATTATGTGTAATTAATATGATTTACACATTTCAATTAGTCTCCCTTGTATATGTGCACATTATGGAAAAAGGGATGACTCGTGTGTTTTGTAATTAAAGTGGGCCATTAATATGAACATTCGGTACTAGTTCATGATAGTTTGAACTTGTTCGTATCTTTCCTCATTAAGCTTTTCTTAGAAGCATGTAAATATTGTAATGCATAATTGGAATTATATCATCTAAGGGTGTAAAACTGTTATGATCCATATTTGTGACAAGTCTAAGAAAAGAGTAATTGATTATTATAGTTTCATAATGGCCACAATTTTTATGAATCCATTACAGTTTATTAAGCTCATGTGCTCATTTGGCCAAGTGGGAGAATGTTAGATTTATAATAAATTTTGTAATAAACTTAATGTGGCCTTCATAACCACATGAAATGACATAGTCTATATTATTGAATAATTTAAATATCATCATAAATTAGATTTAGATATTTGACCAAAGTCATTTATCTAAATTAAATATGTATTAAATATTCATTATGCATGATTAATGGCAGTGATGTTCAGTTATCTAAATTAAATACGCATTAAATATTCATTATGCATGATTAATGGCAGTTATATTAGTTATCTAAATTAAATACACATTAAATATCCATTATGCATAATTAATGTCTTAAATATGAATTATGCAAAATTAATATACCCCTAAATGCTTTTGATGGTTTTGCATATGAAAAGTCTTCCACTTAGTTACTCGAGTTAATTGGATTCATAAATGTTAGAGGAAAGTAAAGAGGCAAGACTCTTTGATGGGTTGAATTATGAAAGTTATATATAAATAGCTCTTGGTCCCTCTCTTCACTCATGAATACAAGTTTGTGTGACTCCCATCATTTCACAAATATTATAGTGCTATTTGAGTAAGAAGAAAGAAGATTAAGGTGTTATCTAATTCTATATCTTATTTTTTTTTGTAGCTATCAAATTCATTATGGATCAAGGTATTTCATTTAATTTTCTTACTTCCATATTTTGTAATTTATAATTATAATCATAGCCAAGATCCAAGTAATAAGAAATTTATAACATGATATTTTTTTTCTTACAACTAGAACTAATTGTAAAGCACGAATGGGAGTTGCATTGGAGAATGAAAAATATAAAGTCTATGATTTTGTCAAAGAATATAATCACCCACTACATCTTTAAGAAACGGTTCACATGCTAGTGTCACAACGCAAATGATCTAAAGTTCCAAGCTCGTGAAATTGACCCTTGTAAAGGATTTTGGGCTTCAACAAAAAGCATTGTTTGGGTTGATAAGTAGGTATACTGAAGGAAGAGCTAATCTTGGTTTCATTTAGTTAGACGCAAAAAATTATCTTCGATCTAAAAGACATAAAAGCATGTTGTATAGGGAAGCTAGATGTCTTTTGCAATATATTCAGCGACAATTGTTGGAAAATCCATCCTTCTACCATGCTTATCAAATGGATGTGAAAGAACAAATAACAAATATATTTTGGGATATACAAAAAATGTTAATTAACTATAGTTATTTTAGTAATGTGGTCTCACTTGACACAGCCTATTGTACTAATTGCACAAATAGACCACTTGCCATCTTCTCAGGATTTAATCACTATAGAGGAGTAGTGATTTTTAGTATGGCATTGTTGTATGATGAATTCGTAGAGTCATTTAAATGGCTCTTTGAAACATTTTTTGAGGCATATAAGCAAAAGAAAGCCCAAACTATTTTTATTGACCAAGACCAAGCAACGGCAAAAGCATTGCGTGAGGTAATGCTAAAGACTTCACATGGATTATGCACATGGCATTTGATGCAAAATGGCATCAAACATCTTGGAAATTTGATGAAAGATGGATCTCATTTCTTAACTGACTTCAAGCGGTGCATGTATGAATATGAGGAGGAAACTTCATTTGAGATTGCATGGAGTAAGTTGCTAGTTGAATATAAGGTTAATGAAAATGCATGGCTTAAATCAATGTATAACCTGAAAGAGAAATGGGCTACTTATCACATAAATTTTTACACTTAGTATGCGAAGCACACAATTAAGTGAAAGTGTAAATTCTGACATGAAAAGTTGCATGAAACTAACCTTGAACATAATTCAATTCTTCAATTCTTTTGAAAGGGTTATAGAGGACAAGCGTTACAATGAGTTGAAGTTGGAATATGAGTCACGGCAAAAAATACCAAGGTTGAAGATGGAGAGTTCGCTTATGTTGTCACAACTTGTAAAAATTTACACGATTAATATCTTTGAGTTATTCTAATAGGAGTATGATTTACATGTAGCTGCATATATTAAACACAAAAATGAAGTCCCGCTATTGTTTAAGTAAGTTATTAGCATGATGGATCAGGAAGGAGAACGATGTGTATTGTTTGATCCTTCCAACAAGTCAATTTCGTGTAGTTGTAGGAAGTTTAAGACTTTTGGTATTATTTATTGTTATGGTTTGAAGGTGTTTTTTGTTATAGACATTAAAACACTTCCAGAATATATTAAAGTAGTGGACAAAGAAAGGGAAGAGTGGTGTGATTTATAATATCAAGGGAAAGGAGATTAAGGAAGATCCCAAGCATGATAGCACACAATGGTACAAATAACTCTGTCCTATTCTAATAAGATTGGCAATTGAAGCATCCAAAAGTCTAGAGGCATTCTCATTGGTGCAACAAGCTCTGCTTCAATTAAGTCAGCAAGTAAATAAGCTTCGTTAATGCAAAAAAATGTAGAGAAGGATATTGGTGATAACATAGAACTAGTTAGTAATGTTGCATTACAAGTTAAGGGCTTTAAGAAGAAAAGTGATATAAAAAGATCCAGGTGATTGAAGAGTTAGGTCGAGCTTCAACATAAGAGAAAAAAAGCAACTCTAAGTGTTAAATAGTCACAAAATCAATAATCAATGGTATGTAGTGTTGATTATTATTTAAATTTATTCTCTAGTATTTCTTCATACTCCATGATATTTTCATATTTTGTAGAACAATGAAGCACAAACTCATATGTGATGTGGAATATCATGATCAACACCTCAAGTAAATGAAAGTGAATTTACTTTCACTGGGACTTGTGATGGTAAGAGTACTTACATTTTACAAAATAACATGATAGTCATATAATAATTAATATTAATGTTGTGACCAATATTATTTTGTAATATAGGCACCACTTAACTTTCCTACACAATCACTTGAAGCAATGGAGTTTAGAGGATTTTGACTTGTATCATTTGATCAGTTGCATTTGAGTCTAGAGCATTTTGGATTAGTATTTTTATTTCCTATATGTTGATTGTAATTGAAGGTTGGTGAGTAGGCAAAAAAGATCTTATTTCAAGCTTTCATTTTAAATACCATACATATCTTTTATTGTTTTTCTCATAGTTTCTCTATTTTCTTATGTTCTTAAGGTATCATACATGCACCCTTCCTATATATCCATTTTGTGTAAACAAGAGTAGCTTTAAATCAAATAGGCAGCAACAATTTTAAATCAGATACATCAATTTTAAACCACATAATTTTACATCTTATGTTATGCAAGCATTTGCAATTTCAAACTAGATATTTTTAAATCAAAAAATCAATTTTTTAAACTTAATTTTTATAGTTCCTACCGACCAATACAATTGCTTCAAACATTAGGGCAAATTGTTTTACACTTCTTGCAGATACATTATTTCACTTCTTACTAACAGTTTTACACTTTCTATAGATACAATTGTTTAATTGAAGTTAGATATAATTGTTTCACTTCCTAAAGACAGTTTCACACAAATAAATACAATTACGGCAATTTAATCGAAGACCAAGATGCAAAAATCATTAGCTTGAAGTTGATGTGCAGATCGAAATTAATCCTTTATAACTTGCATCATTAAGTTAGGAATCATGTGAAATGATTACACAAGTTAGGGGTTTGTAGTTCTGGAATGTTGCCAAGTAGGGACCTTGCAACATTAAGCTAGGAATCATGTGAAATGATTATGCAAGTTAGGGGTTTGTAGTTCTGGAATGTTGCTAAGTAGGGACCTTGAATAAGATTCCCATTAGGAAGTAAGAGTTCCCCAACTCTAAAGCCAATAATTTCAAAGTAATGACCAGCTTCATTGTTTATTAATACAGATATATGATCCTTGCCAGGAATGGCATCAAGAGATTTTGTTCTCTCTGTACAGGAAAGTGCTCCTTTCAAATCATTAAGGAATGGAATCAAAAGGAACAGTTCTTTATTGAATTATAAGTATCCCAAGTTCTCAACAGATATAAGATGATAAGGATTGCATATAGGAAAATCCAAAATCTTAGTTGGAGAAATTTTCCTTTGAAAGTCCTTGTCCTTTGACCTGATAGTAGGAAACAAAAAAAGCTGAATTAGTAATTTATTATGTCACTAATAGGAAGAGAATCATAATCTAGCCAATTTAAGAAGAAAAAAAGGATGAAAAGATAAAGAAATGCAGGTTATTAAGAGCTTTAGAACTTTGGTGTATACTTACTATACTATACAGAGAAACAAGTCTAAAATCTGCAGAGTAGTGACTAAACATTATTTCCTTCCTTCAATATATTTTGAGGATCACGAAACACAATGAGAGTATTGAGGAAATAAAAATAGAAGTTCTTATTTGTTTTTTGGAGAGGAAATCAATATATTTCCTTCCTTCAATAAATTTCCTTTGTTTATACAATATAGTTTGAAATCCAACAAAAATGAGCAAAAGATAATTTTGCTAAATAGTTTTCTTAAAAAGAAATATCATCCTTGAATGTTACAAAGAAGAAAATAAAACAAAATAAGGAAATTTACTGCTAAATAAAAGAATGTACATTTCACTAATCAAAAGCAATAGTTAATATAATGGAATGGCTCAAACTTAACAAAATGCCTAAACATCGAAGGTTCTACATAAGGCTAAAATTCACTACATAGCTAGAGGAAACAAAATACATCATTCATGCGGTGTCCTCATTATATCGTTACCTTGATAGAGGTGATACTTCCAATAAGAAAATTAATCATAATACAAAATATTAAGCTAAAACTTGGCAACAGCTCTTGCAACAAAGATGAACAACCAAGTAATCCCTCCATGCTAATACAAGTAAGTATTAGCTTCAAAACTGTAAATGGACTACATGTATAGTGACTTTTCAAAGAAGAATTTGACATCTTAACTAAAAAAATGCACTTAACTTTGCAAGTGGATAGAAGGAAAAAAATTAAGATTTCAATAACATCACATAACATTAAGCAAGTAGAAACATTTAGAATGATGAATTTAAGGATTGAAGAGACTGGGCGCAGGAAATAACTAATGAAATATAAAGTATGATAAATATGTACATACTTTTTATCAATAAGCATTACTCCAATTCCTCCATATTCAAGCAATAGGACAGTATCACCTTCCTTTACAAAAATAGGAATTAGCTTCCCTCTTTTGTCACAAATGCTAGGACCGATAGCAATAACTTCCCTGAAATTCAACTGAATATAGACATGTAAATAAATACCTACTCTTCAAGTGTAATTCAATAATGCAAAAATGTGACATGAATCCCAACACAACAAGTGATACACTTTGAATTGGCACAATTTTATCTGTCATTATTTTAGAGTTAAGAAATACATGAGGTTTGCTATCTTACTCAATTTATCATGCTAAAAGGTTACCTTTTTCAGAAAACTAAAATTTTTACAAGTCATCAAAGGAAAACATAGCTTATGTTACTTGGTTCCCAAATTATTCCATTACAGGAATGATGAGAACAATGTCCAAAATTTGATAATAAAATTAAATAACTAGAAGTAGGAAATGACATGAATATGGAAGAATTAGGAGATTGACCTTGTTGAAATTCTCAGGTAGTAAAATTCCAGTGTTGGTTTTTGATGGAGGGATGATTTTCTCCGTTAAAACCCGATTGAGCAAAGGAACTAAGTGCTTCACCATTTTAAGACATAACAACAAAGTGGAAGGGAAAAAGGAATGAAGAAGTAGGTTAGAAGCCAATCAAGATTAATATTAGTAAAAAAACTTATCAAGTTAGGTGATGTGGTACATTAGTGGCCACTAGATGCCACCCATGGCCACAATCGTGAGAAAAGGACCCCCTCATGTTTTTAGGAACATGAGGGGATCCATTTTTGTTACTTTTACTTCCTTTTCAAGTTTCAACATTTCAGGATTTGTTTTTCTTATCCAACCATGATTTAGGCTGAATCTCAATTTATTGGGCCGAATGTATTTGGTATTGACAAAAACAAAAAGGTTGTAAAAAAAAGAATGTATTTTCTTTAAGAGAAAAAAATTGAAATATAATACACAAGTGATATCGCACTTAATTTTAAAGCACATGGCTTCCACAATATGCTTATTTCCTTTATAATTTTTTTTGTGAAATCAAGTATGTTTACCTCTTAAATTACTTATAAAATGAATATTAAATGTAGTTTACAACTTATAAATACATTAGGAGATGACAACAAAAATTAATAATTATAAATATTAAATGCAATTATTTTAAAACTAAAAGAAGAAATTTGTATTTTTTCTTTAAAAAATACGCACCTCTGTTCTACATTACTAATAATATTATCAAGAGTATTACTTTTACCATTTTTTTAAGTAACATTCTCACACTTTATCACACTTGTTTCAATCAAACTCAAACATTAAATAAGTGTAGCCTAATTTAAATATGAATTTAAATTTAATTTATTATTAATGTAAATTAATTTTATATTATTGTTCATTTTATATATTGATATATTAATAAAAATTATTGAATTTTTTATTTATATTAAAATTTTAAATTATTTTTAATTTTTTAATGATATTTCTTTTTTTAATTCATTAATAGTGTAAATTATTTTACAATAGTAATCCATCATATTTAAACTCTTTGTATGTTATATACATCCAAATATAAGAAATTAGAAGAAAAAGGTTATTGGGCCTAAGGGCAAGTGAATTGAGTAAAATGTTAGAATTTATGAATTTATACGTTTGAATATCCTACTAAATAAACAAAAAGATTTTGAAAAAATTAAGTTATGGAAATACAATTTCAAACATGTGGCACATATATATAGGAATTACAAGAACAAGTTGTAACTACAAGTGAAAATAACTTATGTCTAGCTAGGTTGTACATAACATAAGTCAAACTTATTTTGCACATTATTAGCTTAAACCTAATTTATTAATTTATATAAGATCAAAATTTAAGTTCGATTTGATTGATTTAAAAGTTTAACTTGGCCTATTAACTTATTTAAAAGTCTACTTAAATAAATCTTGTAAGTTAATAGGTAAAGGCTTTAAAGGTAAAAAAAATTAATAATAGATTTATATTTATAATTGTATATACTAAAATTATATTTATATTATATATGAACATATTAATTGTTAAATAAGTGAACCTAATAAGTTTATGAGTTGAGCCTATGATAAATAGGCTTATTTATTAATCTTGGCCTAACCTTAAGGGTGTAAATAAGCTAGATTACCTATTAAGGGCTTATTACTTAACTTATTTATAGCTTGATCTAACCTAGCATAGTATAGTCTATTTATCTAAATAAATTAAGCTAAGATTAATAAATAAACTTATTTAGATAAATAGATTAAACCTATTTTTCTTAGGCTCGACTTATAGGCTTATGTCATAATTTGAATTCAATTATAAGTAGTGTGGATCTCATTACCCAATTTCCACTAGTTATAACACTATCTACGCTAATTTTACTTAAGGAAAATATCTCTATTTTTATGGCAACTCAAAATTTATTATAGATTTTATGAAAAAATGGATAGAATCTCCCCTTTTTTTGAACACTTTCTAAGAGTCATATACCATAAATTATATAACTTGTAAATTTTGTAGATATAACATTGAAAATTATACTCAACAAATAAATAGGTTCGACATTGAAACTACATAAACACCATTCAATCTTTTTTCCTAATTCAATTGTCACAATCTCTTAGTAAGGTAGTCTTTGATTTTCTATAGATGCAGTAAGGATCTATTGCACTCATATCAACATAAAAATATTAAAAATAAAAGGAATGAGTTATAAGAATTCAGTGAGCATATATCTATTATAATCATACTTATAATCAATTATCTAAAATGATCAAATGCTAACTAAGTCTTGAAATGGAAGATAGTTGCAAACCAATTTCTTGGATTTTATAACTTACCAAACCAATTCTCATATTAATGAATTTATCCACATAACTCAATTTTCCTATTTCACATCATAATTCACAATAGTCTCAATCATTCAATTTACACAATATAATCATTATTTTGCACTAACACTCATTCCAAGTAATTATTAAAGTTTCAAGTATCCAATAAAGCTCAATTACAATCAAGTCATCATAATCATGTCAAACGGAAGTATTCAAAATCAATTAGAGTTCAATGTCATAACATAATACATAGCAATTTATAATAAATATGCATGCATCTATCTTTTGACTCTTAAGTCAACTTTATACCCTTCATAAACTTTTCATCATTATCCTTCCAAGATCTACCTTATACTTATGACGAGCTTATCACTGATAATTTTTCATCCAGTATTCACAATATCAACCCCATTAGGTTTCTCAATTTCAATGCCATTTATGGTATAATTTACCATACAATTCATATACTAGAGTTTAAGCTTTACACATCATAATTCTAATTTAATCATAATATAAAATCAATAATTTGTCATCACAAGTCATTCTTAATTAACCAACAATAAATAATACCACCATCATGCCTACTAAGCATAGCTAAACAACATTCACTCAATATACATACACATCCATGGTCTATTGTTTCAATGAATATAAGTACCACTGAGTAATACTAATCAATAATGGTACCTTGCTTTCATGACAAGGCCTCAAAAATATGAATAACATCTTATAAACATATATATGAATACATGTATATATATATATAAACATATCAATGTATTGATTGTTTTAATGATGTCTTGATAAAGTAAACTGTCACAATTAACAAGATTAGAGCGCTTAATCGTAAATACTGTTCAAATCCCATATATGAATTGTATTTGAAATCAGTAGAATTAATGAAGATATTACAAAATATAACATTCAACTATAATGAGTAATAAATAAATCTTAGGATGAAATATATACTTACTTGGAAATGCCTATTCACTTTTTAAATTTAGAATATCCCATTCCCTATCAATCTCTCTCTTTCTACTTCACGATTTATAGTGATAAATTATAAATATAGGGGTATTATTTATTTTCTTTCAAAGTATTAGAATTCTAAATTTAATTCATAATATTTCAATACTCAAGATTATTAATTTCTTATATTTTATAATATTAACTTATGAAATTAAAATATATCATTATATAGGAGTTTTGTATCAAACTTCTACAAGTAAAATATTAAAATGTGATTCTCTCTACAAACTCTATTCATATTATTTTATCATCTTATCGCTTTCTTATATTTTTGAAATTATAATAAAGAAATTAAAATTTTTCATAAATGAAGGTCTTCTTGATTCAAGCTGTAAAACAATTAAAATATTAAAATTTTACACTTTAAAAAGACTATATTCACATTATTTTATGAAGCTATACATTTAGTTTCTAATATTTTAACTCCATCCTAAATAAATCACCCAATCATATTTTTACATATTCAAAGGATCCTTGTATTATATAAAAATCATTTAAATATTAAGTCCATAGTTCTCTACAAACACTTTAATCATGCTACTTCCACATATTATAGCACATGATAGCATAAAAACCTCATATTTCAAAGCTATTATCAATTATTTCAAAATGCATGTAAAAATAGGTTTTTTGATTCATGCATGTACAAGTATAAATATTAGAGTATCTTTGTCTAGTTTAGCTCAACTTGTACCTAGGGAGGCTGCTGGCAACTTAGAATTAGAGGCTACCACATTTAGCTAGAAAAGCTTGAAAACTTGCTCTTTAACTACACTACTTCTCTAGTCTTATTTGCAGCTCTTTGCAGCATCAGTAAGCTACTATTTTGGCAAGGAGGCACACTCATATAATGGAGTAGCTCGCAGCATTAAGAGCCCCTTCCTTGGCTGGATCTGATTTTTAAATAGCTCCATCTTTTGGTTGCAACCTATGGCAACAAGAAAAAGAAAAAGGAAGCGAGGTAGCACCAATAGTAGCTATGGTCAGTAGCACAAACACCAAGAGCGGTGGCAGTACAACAAAAATGAGGCACTAGAGATAAAAGGAAAAGAAAGTAGACTTGTCAAAATGAGTTAATCCAATCCTATTAGGCTAACTCAATGGGAAAAAATTGTACGTCAAGTCAGTTCCAAGTTAGATTACTTTTTACCAAGTCAGGGTCCAAATCGGTTTGCTACAATCTCAATTTTAGTCTCAGTCCTATTCTAGTCCTAATCCTATTCCTAATCCTAATCCTTCTCCTAAGTTAACATTTATTAGGTAAGTTCAAGTAAGTTTTTATAATTCATTATATTTTATTATTATTATTATTATTATTATTATTATTATTATTAGTTATGTGTTTATTACTAATTTTACATCATTAATTAATTAAAATATATTATTATTTATTAAATATAATTATATATTATTATAACTTAAAATTTTATTATATATATTAGTGAGTTATATATATTACATATGAAAATATTAATATATTATTAAATATATATTTAATAAAATAAATATATATTATTAAAATATAGTAAATTCATGAATTTACATTTAATAATATATATATTTAATTAAATAATTTAAACCTTTTATTGATAAAAAAATTTATATTTATATTTATATATTTATTTTATACTATAAAATAATATATTTAATAATTTATATATTATAAAATATATATAAATAATATATTAAGTAAAAATAATTATAATAATTTGTATATAATAATAAAAAATAAATAAAAATGTATTATATTATATATATGTATGTATAAATATATTTAAAATTAATGTCAAAATTATTTATTTAATTTTTTTAAATAATTCAAAATTTTAATATTAAAGTGCTAATTCAAATTTTAATATAATTATTTATTTTTGATAAACTTATATAATATATATTGATAATATTAAATATATAAATTTATTAAATTTTAATATTAAAATTATTTTATAATTTTCATATATATAATTTTAATATTATATATATTAAAGTATAATTTTAATATACTAAAATTATTATTTTAACATTCATATAAAATTTAAAAATATAATAAATTAATTATTTATTACTTACTACTATTATCAATAAATCTCAATAAATCTTTTATTTCGTATGCTCAAATCTTAATAAATCTCAATCTTTTATTTCCTACCCTAAATAATCTTTGACCTCCATTCATCTAAAATGAAAATTCATTTTCAAAAACTCCCGTTTTTCAATTCTTTCTAAAATCCCACTCAGAATATTTCAATAATTTATAAATATTAGGAGAATATTTTATTAAATCATGAAGGTGTGTGTGGGTATCATAAGTCATCATACCTTAAATTTCTAAAATATCTTCATAAATTTAAAAATAAAATCATCCTTTAAAATTAATACATGTATCTCATAAATTCTACACTCTTAACTTCCAAATATTTCAAAAATTATTAATTACATAAAAATATGCTCAATTAATGCTTACATGGAATAAAATCATAATGATACTTATTCAAAAAAAAATTAAATATTCATATAATACAATTTAACTATTCTCATTAGTTAAAATAAATATTTTAAACTTTTGAAATAATAAAATTTTAAATATTACTTTGAGATATAACAAGTTTATCAAGGCAATCTATTTAATTATTAATAAATTTATAAAATATAAATAATATATATTAAATATATATATAATATAAATACTTTAATATACATATTATATATATAGGCCTAATTAAGTTATTAGATAATTTTATGCTTTAAAATGACTTTAGTTTTTTAGTAAATTTCAAAGTCTATTTATGTAAATAGACTTTTAAATTAGTTAACTGATTTGGTTATACTTCTTTAATAGGCTTAGCTTCTTAGTTGAGCTTAAATTTTAATCTTATAAAGGTTAACATATCAGACTTAGACTAATAATTTAAAAAGTAGATTTAATCTATATAAGAAAAAAACTTAATTCAACCTAAGTCATTTACACCATTGGAAAAAAAGATTAGCTTAGACTAAATTAAAAGTAAGTTAGGTTGTAGGCTTCTAATAGTTAGAATGAGTTACTTATACTTCTAATTGCAACAATTTTTTTTCAATTTTTTTAGTAAGGATACCCTTTCAAATTTTAACATATATGCCTAAAATTTCTCTTGCCCTAATTATTTATGTCTTTTATTGAATTTTTTGTTTAAAATAAAATTTTAGGATACAAAATTGATGCTTTTTTCCTTCCAAAAGCATACTGATAACAAATTGAGGTATTTGGAAGGGGAAAAAAAAATAAAGGCAAATAGTGATGGAAGGTAAAGGATACGGCTTTTATAGGAGGAAAAATCGTGTAATTTGGAAAAATTACATTGTCCTCCCATAAAGTTTTACCTAGCTACTTTGGGCTATTTTATTTTTGAAAATTATACACTTTCACTCAAAAATACTTCTACCATTGTCAAATGCATTACTGTTAACATTTATTATACCCCTTTCTTAAATGATGTTCCTCGTAACTTGAAGATTTTTTTTCTTATATTTTTATATGTAAATGTATCCTTTTTGTAAAGAATAAAAACAATCTTTCTTATTTTTGACACGTATTTATATTGTAATATTTTTATAAAAAAATATAGAAAAATAATTTTCTAATTATAGGGATGACATTAGAGAATAAATTATAGTTAAAAAGTTAACATTATATTTCGTATCAATGAAAGGCTTTTAAGCAATGAAAATATATAATCATGGAAAATGAGAGATATCAAATGTAATTAAATTAAATTTTAGAGAAGATAAATGTAATTTGTTCTAATTATTTTCTAATCAATACAACAATTATATTTAAGATGAGTTGAAGATTTTTGTCAAATAAAAATAAACCAAGCTAACCAGAAATAGTGGAATTGTTTTCCCTCCAGAGCTTTAGGCTTTTATTTCGATATATTGCAGTGCAATGTAGGCTCAGATCTTAATAGATCTCAACCTATTATTTCCTATCATAACTAATCTTAGCCTTCTTCCATTCATGTAAAATGAAAATTCATTTTCAAAAACTCCCCTTTTTCAATTCTTTCTAAAATCCCACTTAGAGTATTTCAATAATCCATAAATATTGGGAGAATAGTTTTATTAAATCATGGGTGAGTGTGTGTTTTTGTGTATCCTAATTCATCATACCTTAAAATTTTAAAATATCTTCATAAATTTATGAACAAAATCATTCTTTAAAATTAATACATATATCTCATAAATTCTAGACTTTTAACTTTCAAATATCTCAAAAATTATTAATTACATAAAAATATGCTCGATTAATGCTTCCATAGAATAAAATCATAATAATCCTTATTCAACAAAATTTTAAAATATTCATATAATAAAATTTAACTATTTTCATTAATTAAAATAAATATTTTGAGTATTTAAAATAATAAAATTTTAAATATTACTTTAGAATATAATAACTTATCATGTTAATTATAAATAATATATGTATTAAAAATATATATAATATAAATACTTTAATTTATGTGCCATGTATGTAGGCTTAACTAAGCTAAAAGTCTATTTATATAAATAGACTTTTAAATTAGTTAATACATTAGGTTATACTTCTTTAGTAGGTTAAGTTAAGTTTGAATTTTAGTCTTATATAGATTAACATGTTAGATTTAGACCAATGATTCAAAAAATAGGCTTGACCTATTTAGGACAAGATCTAATTCGACTTAGAATAAGTGGAACATTGTTTTCAGACTTGGATTGAATTGGCTGATTCTATTGGGAATCAATCTTTTGTTTGGTTTGAATGATAGGTAAATACCTCAAAGGATAGTCTAACTACTTTAAATTGTCAAAAATTGATAATTACTTAAAAATCTGTCAAGTCAAAATTGAATCCCTACCCTTACACACATGCCCAATAACCTTGACCATTGAAGTAATGTTGTGCTTCACATCATATATGTCATTATATATATTGAGTATTTACATCTAGATTCTTTAACAATGAAAATATATTTATTACATAATAAATTATATTAATTATATTTATATTAAATATAATCTTAATTATGTTATTTTAATTGATCTCGTTATTTTCAATATTTCTTAATGTCATTTAAATTATATTATAGGTGTTATTATAATACTAGTAATGAAAATATGTTTATTTTTGCATAGTGGTAATATACAAATTTAAAATTTTAAAAATATTAATTTATAATATGATATGTTAATTTTTTCATCATATATATTTATAAGTATAAAAATACATTAATTCGCTTAATCGACCACTCGCCTTGCTGGATTGATCACCAGATTGGGTTTTAAAATACTAAGGTGGAATCATTTATTTATATTCCTAATTGTAACAATATTTTTTTTTCAATATTTTTGAGTAAAGATACTCTTTCAAATTTTACATGTATGCCTAAAATTTCTCTTGCCCCAATTGTTTATTTCTTTTGTTGAATTTCTTTGGTTAAAAATAAAATTTTAGGATACAAAATTGATGCTTTTTTCCTTCAAAAGCATATGATAATAAATTGAGGTATTTGAGAGAAAAAAAAAAAGGAAAATAGTCATGGAAGGTAAAGGATACGGCTTCTATAGGAAGAGAAATCATGTAATTTGGAAAAATTACATTGTGCTCCCATAAGGTTTTACCTAGCTACTTTGGGCATCTTTTATTTTTCAAAATTATACACTTTCCTCCAAAAATACTTTCACCATTGTCAAATACATTACCGTTAACATTTAGGTAGCATTTGATTCACGAAATATTTTTAACATTCCTGAAAATATTTTAAGAGAATATTATATTTCTATGTTTGGTTCAAGATTTGAAAATGCTTAAAAATATTACATTTTCAAGAATATTTTTTGCCCAATTTTTTTCAAAATATTCCCATGGGGGGAGGTGAAAATTTCAGCATTCCCATGCATAGGAATGCTGATATTAAAATAAAAAAATAAAATTAACTTCACATTTAATTATTTTTTTATTTATCACTTTATCAAATAAATTTTAATTTAAACTAGAAAATAATTATTATTTTATTTTTAAAATATTTTTTATTATCAAGAAATATAATAATATTAATTTTTTAATTATAATTCCTTTTTTATTGTTATTCATAATTTTTGAAAGATTATTTTAATATAATTATATATACATATAATTTTTATTAAAAAATAATACAACAGGCTTGAAGTTTTTTTTAAAAAAAGGCATATTTGTACATAAAAATATAAAATAATAATAATTTTATATTAAAGAAGGAATTATAATATAAAATTTAATTCTATTATGATATATAATTGTAGAAATAATTTAGATGTAAAAATTTATAATTTTATAAAAAAATAAATACCAAGTATATTTAATATTATGATAATAACTTAAATAAGTTACACTTATTTTATTTTGAAAATTGATCTAATAATAATACTAATAATTATAATAATAAAGTATAAAATACTAAAATATAATAAAGTATAACATATAAAAATATAATATGTTAAATATTAAAATATAATAAAGTGTAAAATGTTTTTATATACAAATTTTAATGAATTTTTAAATGTTAAATATTGAAATTTAATTTATTAGGTGTTTAAAATTTTTTATTATTTATGCAATTTTAAATAAAAATATGATTTATTATATTATATTTTATAATAAAAATTTTTGATAAGGGTATTTTTAAAATAATATCAAATTTCTCAAAAATATCAAATATAAACAAAATATAATAATATAGTATATCTAGAAATCTAACAAAATATTCTAAAAAAAATTTACAGTGAATCAAATATAGAAATATTACATTCCTATTAATTAAATTCACAAGAATCACATTCTTAGGAATATATTTTTTTTTAGAATGTAAGATTCCATAAATCAAACACCACCTTAAATTATATCCCTTTCTTAAATCATGTTCCTTGTAACTCGAAGATATTTTTTTTTACATTTTTATATATAAATGTATCCTTTCTTTAAAGAATAAAAACAATCTTTCTTTTTTTGATAGATATTTGTATTGTAATATTTTTATATAAAAATATAAAAAAATAATTTTTTAATCATAGGGATGACATTAGAGAATAAATTATAATTGAAAAGTTAACGTATTTCATACCAGTGAAAGTGTTTTAAGTAATGAAATTATATAATCATGGAAAATAAGAGATGTCGAATGTAATTAAATCAAATTTCAGAAAGATAAATGTAATTTGTTCTAATTATTTTCTAATCAATACAATAATTATAATTAAGATGAGTTAAATATTTTTGTCAAATAAAAATAAACTAAACTAATTGAATACAGTGGAATTATTTTCCCTCTAGTTTGTGCCAACAGGGAAAATCAATTCAAAGAATTCTTCAAAATTTGATTTTCATTTTATTATTTTTTATTTGGTCAATTATATTATATTATTTTGTGGATTCCATGATACTCAAAGGGTTTTAAAATTAGGGGCAATATGATTATTGCAAAATTTATTAACTTATTTGATTACATTTGCTAAGTTATAATTGAATATTTTTTTTATAATTATAGGAGTGATAATCCATTTAGTGCACACATACAAAGCTAAGAGTTCAAACCTACAACGTAAGAAGAATAAAACTCTTAAAACAATATTGGATGTCACTATACCACTAAGAGTGTTGGTTATGATTGAATAATTTTACTTAATTACTTTAGAGCTTGTTACATCATTTTAGGTTTTGAAACCTAGGAATACTATAATAAGTACTTTACTATTTTTTCTTTTTCTCTCTCTGGTTCATTAAAATTTAAAGATTTAAATGTGCTTTTGATCCTCTAAAATACAAAACATGTGATTTTGGTCTCTTTAATTCATTTTATTTGATTTTGGTTCTACTAAATGTTTAATTTATCTAATTTTTATTCAAAGTTAATTTCCCACCTAGATTTTAACAAGTTTTGCTCAAATGATAATAACTTATACTATGTGATCCTCGATGGCACAATAACCTATTTTTTTTATTCATAATGATAAGAATGACAATTTGTTTACATTTAACATGCAAAATTTCGAATTTGAAATTTAAATATGACAGAAAGTAAAACCTTTACAACGCACCACTAGGATGCGGGTACACTAATCCATCTTTTTACCATGCGTGGTTCACACTCATTTTATTTCTTTGTTTTCTTCTTGAACCCAAATCGTTCCAATCGTGATCTAGGGTGCAATAAGAGAGGTCTAAGACATGGGAAGAGGAAGCAATGCAGGCGCATCTTATGAAGTGAAGAAAAGGATGTCCATTTGCAAGTGCAGCAAGAAAAGCGACCTTGACCATATTACCAGGTCTGTTTTAATTGGCACAGAGGAAGGTCATCAGGTTATCAAGTAGCAAGATTTTAGAGAAAAACATCAAATCACTATCCGAAAATTTTGGTAAATATCAAATTAGTATTAAAAAAACTTACATCAATTTCATATTAATATCAACAATTTCAATACTAATTTGATTTTTTGCAAAAATTTTTAATACTAATTTGATATAAAAAAATCTTTTAATACTAATTTAATGTTAAATAAATTTTCTAGATAGTAATTTGGTACTTTTCCCTTTTATGGTTGCTAAGGAGAAAAGCATAACTACAATTATGACACTTGACGTTTGAGACAAACTTTATTCATAAAATATAATCATGAAATATTAAAATAAAAAATATTTTATTTATTTAGTATTAAATGTGAAGAATTCTAAAAAAATAATTTCATCTATTTCAAAAAATAATAATTTTCCTATACTAACCCTCAGTATCATTTTTTAATAAATTATAAATGCTATGTCCACCATTGTAAATGATACTTTCCTTCAAAAAATTATTTTTCAATATAAGTGCCTTAAATTAATTTTGTAGAGAAAGTTATCAGGTCTGTTTTGAGAGGCAATATGCACTAAAGGATAGAGAGAGTTTATCATATTGCTCTGGGGCTCACCGTTTTTATTATTGTTGCTGATATGCATAAGTGAAGGCAGTTGGTTAGACGTTATGGTTCATATTTGCATTGTGCAACCTTTGTAATGGCCTGTGTAGGATCCACTTTCGATGACTATGCAAATGAAAGAAAGGAAGTTTCAGATAAACAATTACATAAAATTTCTTAACTGATGCAAGAAATCAGTGTGTAATGCAGAGTGCAGAATGCACTGAAGCTCTACAATTCTTGCCAGAGATTTCTTCCTATGACTAAAATGCGTGGTGAGTTGCTTTTTCCCATGACTAAAATGTGCAGTGATGCTCCACACATCATATTACTTCATGCCACGCAGGACAGGTAAGTCCACAGCAGCAAAACCTACTAAATTTGAATGAGAAGTAAACTTTGAATAAAAATCAAACAAATTATGTATTAGGTGAAACCAAAGCCAAGTAAAATGAATTACGGAACCAAAGTAACTCATTTTGTATTTTAGAATATCAGAAGTGCATTTAAATCAAATTTAAATTATATCTACCACAATGTATAAAATAAAATTCTAAGCTGTTTCTTCTAACATAATATAAAACTAAATAACATCTATCAGATTTTACAAGATCAGTTCTCTTTACCAGTGAGAAATACACCACTCCTTCATGTTGTGAGAAATATACAACTACTTCATGTTTAAAATTGTATTAAATTGCGATCCACCTATACATAAAAACATTATAACACGAGATAAGATCCTTGAAGCATCAAGAGTCAAGACAAACAGACCTAAGTTGGTTTACTTGCATATGAAACATTATAAAGTTTCCACTGCCCGCATTTGAGGATTTGAAAATGTGAGTCTATTACACTTGAGATTATTATAAGATACGCTGTAGATCATCAGTCAAATTTTTTCGCAGATGGCAGCATTCTCTCTACATACACGTGAGAGAATTGATTTTCAAGAAATTTGAATTCTCTTCTTTTCATTTAGCTCATTATTCTGTCACCTTAGAATGAGATGAATGTAGAATTTTGATGTATCATGGAACAAAATTCCCTTTGTATATGTAATAAGACCGGTAAAAGATCTTACATAACTCTTCAATATGATAAGAAAATGATCCAAAGGAGAAAAAGAGAATCAAGGTCAGTTTTCAAGAGTGAGTTAAAGCTCTGTATGATGAAGCATGATGAGGAAGCAAATGCTCTATTCATTTAAAAAACTGCCAATTCAAACTCCAGATCCTCCACTTATTTGCATTCACTGCAGGGTGCACCCCAGAATCGGTTATGAATAAAATCATCACTATTTCTATCAACTGGAAAGCTACAATTTAAAAGACGCAAATCAAATGGAATCCAATATAGGCTGCAGATCTGAAAAATTGGATTTAACATGCTACTCCACAGAGCTTTGCTGATCAGGAGCCAATGCTGCTAGGTAAACCCAATATCCATCATTCGCATATCAGTGTCAGCAATATTACTAAAATATTTTAAGAAACAGAAGAATTTAGATGAAAGCTAGCTAGAAGACCTCCATATTTAGCAATGGATATGGTATACCTTAATGTTACAATTCAACATTTGAGCTAAAAGGCACATCCAGAGTTTATTTGTATTGCTGAGAAACCTCCCAAACTAGTTTATCCATGAACTGGCATTTCTTGTCAAACCCCCAGCCAGGGTTGCTCTGCATTATTTAGGGAATCAAACATCAATATACAAAAATACTAAGAAGGCTTTCTCTAAATTCATTGCAAAATTGGTATTTCTGACAAGTAAAGGAGAAGGCAACGGGAGGAGCATATGTATGAAATCTAAAGGAGTGTGCGCTGTTACAACAAACATACACAACTGCATAAATTTTCCAAAGAGCAGTTCTATCTCAACCATCTGAATTCATATCTATTCTCTAGTTCACCAACAAGGGCAGCATTACTTTAAACTTGAAGAAAGTAAAATAACCATAAAGGCAGAATCAAACATTACATGAATAACTCTGTTTTCTGTGATTCTAATTTAAACTCTAAAAGGTTAAATTGTAGTGCTTCCTTTCTTCCGCCTTTTAATTTATTGGTCATGTTGCATCAGTATACTTCATTCTAAATCTTCGGCATGATAGTTACTTGCAAAGATATGTCACAGCATGCAATAAATATCAGCATATTCTCTTCAACCAGTTAAAACAGGATTCTTATGTGGAACTGTAAATTCTTTTAAGGATTAGGAACATAGGTAAGTACTATGCTGTTCATTTATAGTCATACACCATCCCAGACCTTGTCTCAGTCAACAAGTGTCAAATTACCAAATTGCAATGCAACTTTTTCCATTCTTTTTCTTCTCTTTGAACAAGGGCAGTGACATTATAATGAAATTTTGAAGAAACCAACTTAATTGATGAGCAATTACACATATTAAGGCATTTCATGCATAACAGAACAGTCAGAGCATTAACATGACATTTCAGGATCCAGCAATCCAAACCTGAAGAGAGACAATAGCGCGGTCAGTAAATCGCTTCACAGAAGCTGGTGCACTTTCAGGGAGAGTTTTAGCAACTCTTTCTAATTCTTCTTGTTGCTTCTTTGCAGTTACCCTATCTGGTCCACTATAGTGATCAACAATTTTTTTCAGCAAGGGAACTCTTGCCATTGTCTCTTCCATAATTTCCTAATAATGTCATAGAGGTTAGAAAGATAAAAAACTGTCTCAAAATTGCAGTATATATCTAAAAATACTTTTATAAAGGGTGGAAAAGTAAATTGATTGATTAAAAAATAAGTCATTTGATAAGAATAAAAAATTTGAAAGGTGGGATAAGTTATGTACGCACATACACCCAAGTATGTACCATAACATACAACAAAAATGTAAAACCTGATTCCATCCTTCATGTCAATAGTCTAAAATTTGATCCCTTGGAAGTAATAATAAAAAATTTGATCTCTTGGAAGTAATAATGAACCAACATGACAATTCAACAGCTAAGAAACAGGCACATTACAGACTGACATTAGAACTTCCCGCAAGCATGTTGAGAACAACAACATAATTATACAATGAAATAAAAAATGCAATATGGGAATTGTAGAAAGAGAATCAAGCTCAAATGTTCGAGAAATTTGGCAGCTTCTTGTTTGTAGTGGCTTGGCAGCTTTATTTATTATCACATAATAAAATAATGTAGTCTGCACGCCTATATTTTGAATAGTAAATATAATCCTCAACCACAAAGAAGAAAATCAATAAGACGTACCTCCCACTCTTCTTGACTCTGAATGTTCTCATATGCCATCAAGAATGGCTTCATCTTCTCAAGTGCATCCCGAAGTGGAATAGGTGGCTTTTCATCAATATCTGGGTTCCTATCAAACTCTCCCATCAAATATTCTGGCTCAAATTCTATCTGAAATCCACAATTCAGAGAAAAATAAAATAAAATAAAATAAAATAAAATAAACACAATCAAACATCATAATTCATTCTGCAAATAGAAAGTAGAAGGTTGATTAAAAGATGGAAACCACGAGTACTGTAGCTTAATGAACTTTTTGGGAGCAATTTATTAAACTAGGCATTTCTCATGTTGTCCTTCCCAAACTGGAGGTTCTTACCTCAGTCAGATTTAACTACAAGACACGACTCAGAACCGAGGGAAAAGATATTGTCAGATAAAGTTACTATCTCTTCTAGTTTCCGTCACATATATTCAAGTTATCTAATGCAAATAAGAATTCACTTACCGCACAATTTATGTCGAGTGCATTCAATAACTCATCGTCCAATGGTGAAGGTAAAACTCTACCAGCCATTTCCTCAAATCCTTCAGCCAATTGATTCATCATTTCAGGCCCTAGCCTCTTAGCGAACTTCTCCCCATCTGCATTATCACCAAGGTAAAGCCCAGAAGCATAACTATCTTCTGCATCCTCCATAAAATCATCCCTTTCTCGCTCTCTAAACCTTCCCCTTCCTCTGCCGCGGCCACGGCCACGGCCAAACGCACCTCTTCCTCTAAGTCCTCCTCTTCCTCTCCCAACACCGCTTCCTTCAGCATTATCTTTTGACAAAAATTTCATTGCATTCTTCACTGCATCTTCCCGGCTTTGTATCGGCCGTTTCTCGACCCCACTATCGCCTGGAGCCCGCCGTGGGCGGAGATGTCTATTGACTTCCTTAACTTCAGCCTCAGGACCCGGTTTCTTGGTGGGTTTTCCCCGGCCAGCTCCAGACAGCACCGAGAGTATATTGCCTGGAAGCTTATGATCCACTTCTAGTTCACCGGTATGCGAATCACTGAACTGCTTTGGTTCTGATGAACTAACATCCCCGTCTCTTTTAAAGAAAATGGGTTTTCTAGGCTCAGAATCCGTTGCAGATGGGGGCCGAGATTCATCCGCAGGAGGTTGCGCTAACGCAGGATC
This sequence comes from Sindora glabra, assembly GCA_020226215.1. Lineage (NCBI taxonomy): Eukaryota > Viridiplantae > Streptophyta > Magnoliopsida > Fabales > Fabaceae > Sindora > Sindora glabra. The sequence goes on from CM035230.1 coordinate 35,843,545, forward strand.
GGTGATTCGGCCACGACCGGCGGAGGGCGGCTTTATAGATGCAACAAATGAAGAGAAACCGGGAAGAGGTGAAGCAGAAGGGAGGGGCTTTCCACGGCCATGGCCACGACCAGAAACAGGAGGAACGGATGAGTCGGGCTTGGCCGTCTCGGAGCTGGACTCGCCAGGAGCTTTTCCAATCACGTTAAATGGTCCCGGCGTAGAGAAAGGCCCACCACCGCGACCGCGGCCGCGGCCTCCACCATCACCGGAAGAGGTGGAGAAGGGAATCAGGGTTTGTCTGGTGGCATTGGAACCGGCCGCATTCGGAAGTCTAATTCCAATGGTTCGTCTCATTGAGGAAATTGCATAAATGAATGCTTCTGTAAATGGAACCTGAGAGTTTAAGGAATTAATCTGAATTGAATGGTTTTAGGGTTTTGAAAGCCAGTTTGGAGTGAAGGAGATGATTGCAGTCACATTAGGGCCTGTTTGGCTTATTGATTTTTTTCTTTCCGATTTCGGATAAATTAATATATTATATTATATTATTATTATTAGTATAATTATTAGCATAATATTATTATTCTCCGGCTCATTCTCGAACAATATTACTCCATTAACTATTTAAAACAGTTTTTTAAAAGTAAAATCTATTAACTTTAAATTTCTTAGTAAATTTTTTAAAATTAGTTTATTTATTTATATATGTATTATTTATTTAATTCCCAGAGGCATAGACCCTGAAATTAACGAGAAGCGTAAAAGTAAGCTTTTTGAAGAATAAACCCATTTTCACTAGACTAATGCTATACGAGTTTATGTTAATATTTGTACGGTCTGTCTTATCCATATTCTACTCAGGACTGAATACAAAACGATAATAATAATAATAATAATAATAATAATAATAATAATAATAATAATAATTCGTGAATTCTAAGTTGACGAGGATGTCAATTCTGTACAAATGAGATCACTTTATATTTACACGTCGAAAATAGATTCGGTACATCTCGTGTGAATTTTGAAAAAAAATGGATATAGAATTGTTTTTCTGAAACTATTAATTTCAATATATAAATAATTAAATTTATAATAAAAACTGTATTTTTATTTTTGTAAATAATAATAATAATAATAATAATCCGAATTCGGATCCATCGCTATCATTCTCATCCTTCCTCAAGAACTAAGCTGAAGCTGTTCTCTCAGTGCAATGTACTTGTATAATTCAAGGGAACAATATTAAATGCATCAAAAGAATTTATTTTTTTATATTTATTAAATTAAATTTTATGAATTTATTTATTATATATTCAATTAATAATTCTTAATTTATTTTTAAAATTTTATTTTCAATTTCACTTTTAATATATATAACATTTTTAATATCAAATATAATTGTTTATATTTGTGGTGAAAATTTATAACAGTAGTTGGACCCTTTTTTATGGGGTAGGTTACAAACGATTTATTAGCCACGTTCCTTAAATTTTTACAATAATGTAGTGAATTAGAAGCAGTGTGAGTAATTATTAATTAAAGCATAAAATGCAAAAGAAATACATAAAATATTAAAATAAGATAATTAAATGTAATTTTATTATCAATATAAAGATCAAAATTTGTAATACATTAAAAAAGCACAAACTAATGCTATTTAGAAATTTTTAGATCACTCATTCATGCTCGTTAACAATTATGAAAAATTACAAACAAATAGAATAGCATAATAATATGAAGATATTAACAGAGTGGGTCAATGTGCTTAAGTAGTGATTTTGGCGAAAAGAGCCATTTTTTTGTAACCTCTGTGTCTTTTTTTTTCTTTTTTATAATAGTAGCAAGAATAGTTGTTTATGCTTCGTTTGGATGTAATTTTTTAAAATTGATTTTATTTCATTTCAATTGAAATGATTTCAATTTATTTATAAATAAATTCCATCGTTTGGATACTTTATTAAAAATAATAATTTTAATTATTTGTAAATCAATTATTTTATTTGAAATGCATAAAAAATATATAAAATTTAATTAAAAAATAAATTTTGATGATATTATGATAAATATAATATTAGAAAAAGGGTAAAACTTTTGTATAAATATTTTTGTAGTCAAATGAAATGAATTCTAATGAAATTCTCATTAAATTAAATAGATTTCATAATGATACCAATGTAATTAAAATTGAAATTACAAATGAAATGAAATGAAATCCTTTTATATTTAAAGCCAAACACCATTTTTTTTAAAAAATCATTTGAAAATGAAATGAAATCTTATTTTTAATATTGCCAAACAAGGGTTAGCGTTGCAATTTTTCCTACTAACTCACTAACAATTTGATTTTTCGAGAGTTTACGTATGTTTTACCCCATGACTTGCATTGGCTTAGTGGCTCCAAGAGTGACAAATGCTTGATACCCGAGCTATTTGGTGCTGGATGAAAATGTTAAATGAACATAAATATCATCCATAAGGATGATATTTTCGACACGATACAATAATACGATACGAATTAATTGGATTTGGGTCATAAACAGATTGACCCATTTAATCTAAATAAATTTCATGTCAGGTTCGGGTTGACCCAAAAAGGATATGACCTAAATAAATTTACTGCGCAGATGGTTTCCAGAATCTTTCCACACAATCTTATCTCTATCTCTGCTCACTTTCTTCCTTCTTAAGAAAGCCTCAAATGTTGAAACTCCAGGTTTCTGCAACAATCCAATTATTATTCTGTACTTAAAGCCTATTTCTTAATCATTATCGAATAAACCAGCAACTCGGGGAGACACTGGACAATATGCAAACTGCAAAACATCTGAACCATCTTCCACACAAGAAAGTTCCATCACTAGGTTCCTGAGCTTCTCGTAACACTGAATCGCTTCAGAAATTTTCCAACATTCCATGGTCTCAATTGTGGCAAAATAGCCGCAATGGTATCATCTCAGTGGTATCTCTTCTAATTTCTTGGAGACTTGGGCTTTGTGTTGCTCCAAATTAAACGAGTTAAGACCACATCAGGCCAGGTAATACTGTCTAATACAATTCTTGTCTTCGTGAGCACATTGTCTGAGTAGGCGACACATTTTCCTCATCGTACTTGAGTGAATTCCCATTTCCACTATAAAGTCGGGTTGACAATGAAGGTGATGAAGGTGAAGAATTACTGCCTGCAATTATTTCATCAGATATATTATGAAAAACCAGCATCTATTTAAGTTTGATTGACGATTTTGGCTGGGCACAAAAATAAAATAGCACAAATTGAAAGCTTTTTATTCAATAATATTTGATATTTTTTGAAGGCTTGGTTTTTCTTTACATCTTGATTCGATATGAGGTGGTCTTTGTGTAAGTGGAAAAGATTTCTAATCCTATTATAGTACTGAGATTTGAGATTTCAGTACTACTTCCTATTATTTTTTTGACAGATCGAAAAAATTGCCCTCTTAATTTTCAGAATCACTTAACCATAATATCATGAGTGCTGATTTGTCTAAACACAATAGAAAGTCGTACTGAAATCTTAGTGTTACAGTAGGACTAGAAAGTAGGACATGTATGTGAATCCAGTAGATTAACCATTGACATTATCACCAAAAATAAATAAAACAGCACAAACAAAATTTACGTACCTCTAAAAGATTGACTTCTCTCAATGTCCTTGGTTGCATGCAACATTATCGTGCCAGAGAGCACGACGACAAAACCACATATATCTGACACAATGGTTGCACTGCTTTGGCCATCCCAATCCTGCATCACAGATAATTATGTAGAATATATTAGATATAACATTGGATAATCTTTTACATTTTACATAAGATATTTAGATGCCATAACTATTTGGCAATACCTTATACATCATTACACTGGCCAAGATTGTCAAACTTGTGAACATGGCATAATAAATAGGAGACACAACTGCAGTGTTAAAGGTGTCGAGCGCCTGAAGTATTTGAATTGCATTAGGGAAGAATATATCATTTGAATACAGATGATCTGGAGACAGTGCACATCAGGAATATAAATTCAAACACCTTTTCCTTTTATGGTGAAGAGAACTTAACATCACCTCGAACAAGAGAAACAAAAATCACCAAATGTAGGCAAATCAAAGATTGATGTAATGGATCATGAAGATGGCCATCATTACTTATGACAAATAATATGTCACCAAGGTTTCATTTGTTTTGGTGGAAAATATCTTCCATACAAATATAATTATAAAATAGTAAGATAATGAAAAATGATTTATGTGCTGCTTAATGTAAATATAAGTAGTTTGATGGAAGATAAAGAGGAAGTTGTTTTCCTCCTCCATCATCTGAACATTATTTTTTTTTTAATCACAAGGTATAGATGCGCATAATACTTGCTCATTTATATACAAGAAAACAAAATTTCCCTACAGAAAATATCTTCTAAAAAATAAACGGAGCCTAAGTTGTTTTCATTAAACTTGCAATAGTCAGTGTACTACTGAACTAATGAACATTTACTACATTCTAACTTCCTAAAGATTATGCAGTTTTACAACTGGGGAAGTATACAGAAAAACAGATAAACAAGAGATAAATTTCAGCAAACAACATAAAGCAACCTAATAGTTAGCTTAATGTTCTGCTCCCACAACACTCAATCTTTTCTGAATAATAACCACTCGAGAAACAAAACTAGACCTTAGTTGAGATCTCATATTATCATACTCAAGATTACAAAAAGGAAGAAAATTTGTTGTTATTTTTATCTGTATCTTAGAAAAGTTCAATACCCTCATCTCATCTTATACTATATAGGACAGCTGCTTGAATCAATACATTCTTCTCTAATGTGATTCTAATGATAAGAGCATTTAATCGTGACAAAGTATATGCTTAAGTTTTTTAGCACTCCAGTTGATTGTTATGATCAATTTACCAGCCACACATTCCATTAAGATTGGTTCTAGGAAACTCATCAGTCAAATAATAAATGGATGTATCATTATAAAAAATTACAGCCATCAAGCGTTTTTCTTTACCCACTAAACTAAATAAATATCAGGTTTGCACTGATGCCTAAAAAACCTATTTTTTATATTCTGAACTAATTTCAATCCTGTTAAGTACGACTGTCCTCTTCAAAACAAAAGGATAATTTCAGTATCATGCTTTCTGAAACAATTTCTTATCACCATGGGTAAGCCTGCTCGCAATAAGAAATCTTACGGGATCTAGTGATCTATGGATCAAGATGGAACAGAATGGAAAAATGAAGAGAGAGAGAGAGAGAGATTTTTCTCCTTATATAATAATCACAAAATTAAGAAAGACATCAAATCACGACTTTCTCATAATTTAATACTGCAGTGTCAAGAAAGAGAGAATTAAAGATGAACGGTAGTTTATTATTGGCTCAGACAACCTTCAAAAGTAGGCAGAGGTCACTGGGCTAATTTAAACGCAAGAAGAGTAAAGCAACCTTGTTGAGATAATTCATTTGAGAAATGACACAGATAGCCACAACCAGCATAAAAAACCATGTCTCTGGAAAGATTAACTGATTCTTCCCTTCAAAAGTTAATTTCAAAGAAGTTCCAAGCGCTTTAACACTCACCACCTGCAAATTTTACAACAGTTTCAACAACTTAAATTAAAAAAGACTTATGAACGGAGCAGAAGTAAAAATTCCAAAGAAACTTTTCGATAGCACATACCAACACTTATTGAAATGCAAAGGGAAAAAAGGGAGACATGTGGAATGTACAAGTTTGATAAATATCATCACAATACTTAATAATCAATGTACAAACTTACATGGAAGCTGAAAATTCTTTTTAATAGAGTTCAGGTTTCATAAATCCAATACTGATGAAAATCCAATTTATTCCAATCTGAAATCATATTCCTCAAATGTAATTTGAAAAATGAAATCTCTAATGCTCAGATCAAATGAATTTGACTCCATACGCTTTAGAGGATAAAGTGGATAATTATAGCCATTGATAAGAAAATTAAAAGCCCATAATTTGATAAATAACAAGTCATTGTAAATCTAATTTTTGAATTTGTAATTATCCATTGCCTTGATTTTCTCACCAACAAAAATGATGACTCACTTTACCATCTGAAGTGTATTTTGCACATTGAGGGAGTTGGATCCAGATCAAGTGATCAAATCAAAACAATTGAGAAGTAGAGAGCGGTTAAGTACTTACAGAAAGGGAACCCATCAATGAACAGATGCCTGTGAATACTAGCACATTACTATGCCCGCAGTTTGGTGCAAAATATAAGACCAAAACGAGAACCAACACTATTACTGAACCAACATATACCAAGAATGCTGCGATACAACAGGAACACCCTTGCCATCAGCAACCTATAATATATCATTACCAAAGTAATATTCGGGTGCACTCTAACCTGGTTGAGTTGCCATGATCCATATTTCCTGAACAGAGGTAATAGGATGCTCCTTGGGGGCAAGCATGACAATAATGATAGAACCAGCAATGCACATTACACAGCCCAAAATGCCAAGGTGGTTTAGCTTCTCATTTAGTATGAAGTGGGCCAAAACAGCACTAGAGCATTCGATTGATACATCACATAAGAAGTAAACATGTTATAAACCTTAGAAGAAAATGCTGTCATAACTCTTAGCTAATGCATAAAACTAACCGCTCGTTTGAAACCTTAAAAAAACCAAGAATTCAATTCATTTAAAATTAGACCCTTGAACAATTTTACCCATGAACTCAATTCCAACTGAATTGACTTCTCATTTTTTTTTTTTTTGTTTTAATTATTCCCAACGAGGTTAAGGGAAATACCTCACGATAATACTTAATGCACCAAGAGGGGTAACCAGAACTGGCGGGGCAAATGCGTATGCAACAAAGTTTGCAGCTTCTCCAACAATCACTATCAAAAACCACATCAAAAAAATGATTCTGCGAGCAGTCAGTCAGCTATCAAATGGCAACCATAAACTATAATATGCAGACTGATTAACTGTGAAAAACACCATAAGTAAAAGAAATCAGAAGGACAATGATGCAGACAATCATTGAGGAACCACAAGAAGCACAGAATACAGTGTGGATTTTATAAAATGTAATTAATTTCAATTAAATTTAAGAATAAATCTTACGACAATCCAATTAATTTCATAAAGTGTGGGGACCAAATTAAACAATATTATGACTCAGAACGTAAGCATAAAACAATCAAACTAAGCAGAAGAAAACAAGACAAAATGGTTAAATTTGGTTAATCAAGGATAAAAGATTGCAAGAAAATGCGTAAGAATCAAAATTATGAGCTTACTTGTAACCATTCCCGCCCACCAAAGGGGCTCTCGGAGATAATAATACCCTCCAACACCTACAAAAATCAACAACAATAAACTGAATACTTAAATTAAGCACAAGATAAAGAATTTTCAGAGTAAATGAAAAGTCCAAGGATTTTCACCAGCCCTGACACCAGAAGCTGCAGCAGCTCTTCTCAGGCCTTTCTTCTTGATGATAAAGCTCGCACCAATGAATCCGCTTGACAACAACGCTAGAATGACACCACGGAGATTGTCCTTCGAAATACCCATGTCGAAATATAGTCACTTTATTCTGGTTTTGAATACTTTTCTTCTTCTCTTCGTCGATGAACTCAGAAAAAAGAAATTTTCAGATCACGCTGGCTCAATTCGTGATTGTGCTGTGCCATTCTTGGAATGAAATGCATGAAATGATACAATCCGGACCACACCCGCCAATACTATTACAGCATTTGTATGGGCTTTAATCTTCATTTGTCATTAAGCTTATTTTTAACTAATCGGATCCTCATTCTAAGAACTTAGTTTATAGAGTAGCATGATATATGTTCTGTTTCGCATGACAAAAAATAAGTTAACGACGGTTTTTGATAAAAAGCTTTTTAATTAGATACTATTAAATTAATTAGATCCTGAGCGTGTAAAAATATAAAATTATTTTTAAATAATATATCTATTTTTATTTATATCCTTATTAAAAAAGATTAAACAAATTTATTAAATAATAATTATTAATTTTTATAAAGTAGTTATGAAATATATTAATTTTTTAAAAATATAATAAATTTTTAATTATATTTTAAATTTATTATATTTTTAAGCAAGTATAGGTAAAAAAATTGCTTAAAAATAAATTATTATATTTCTTATTAAAGTAAAAAAATATTTAAATAAATTATAAAATAAATATATATCTTTATATATCATTTTACATATAAACAATTAATAGAAAATAATTAATTTTATCAAATATCTTGATTTAAATAACTAATATTATCAGTTAGTTAAATTAATTAATAATTAATTAAATTAGTTAATTAATAAATAAGATCAATATATAATTTATTAATTTAATTAATAAGTCATAAATTAATTTTTAAAGATATTTTATATATTAATTTATTAAAACATAAATTTTAATTCAATAATTTTCGTTGAATAATTTATAGCTAATAAGTTATTAATTATTTAAATTTTTTAATTATATTTTTAATCTTTTTATTAATTAATAAATTATGCCTTTTTATTAATATGGATTATTTTAATATCTATTTTTATTAATATTTTTTTATTTCATTTTATAACTATAGTTAATTTAATAATTAATTTTTCGAAATACTTTTTATACAATTAACTATTAACAAACTTATTAACTATTTAAGTAGATCAAAGACAAAAAGAAGAAATAAAAGAGAAATTAATATAGAATTATGTAAATAAATAATTCTTTTGAAAATAATATAAATAGTATTTTTTACTACATTAACAAAATTCGAATTTAACATCTTATACATGCTATTTAATAGCTTCAAATAAAAAGATAATCTTAATTTTCGGTTAAAATATAGCTCAAATTAAATTTTTGTTACTATGATTGTGTGTAATAGACAATCGTAGAGTTTTTTTTTTGTGTTTATTATTTATTTATCAGTTTTTTTTATATATTAACACCGAAGAAATTTAATATATTATTCAAGTCTTTCGTTACTAATCTATTATGCATTAGTTTAATTATAATTTTTTTTGTTATTTTGTTGACCGTCTTAGGCTGAGTGTTTATTAATTTTTTGCAATTTTATGGTTGATTAATTTGTGAATTGTTTCAAAGGATTTGCTTTGATATAATTTCGATAAAGTTACAAATTTTACAATACTTTGTTATAAAATTTATAATTTTTTCATAATAAATAATAATACTAGTGGTATGAAAATTTCAAGAATTCAATGAAAATTTTGTAAATTTTATAAATAAAACTATAAAATTTATGTAAAAAATTACTTAGATGGTATTAGTACTCTTCTTTTCATTGCCGATACGAAAAACAACCCCTATTTTTGGTAAATATAAACCGTTCTAAAAATTAGCAGGTAAATTTAAGGATGGAAATTGAAATGAATCATATGATCGTTTTATAGAAATTTGCGGTCTATTTTACTTCCGATGGTAATTTACCTAAGGCAACGTGTCTGGGCATGGGGCACGCATCACGGCTCGTTTATTTTAATAAAAAATAATTTACATATAAATATAATTATAAAATATTAAAATAATAAAAAATAATTTAAATATTTAATATTAAATATAAAAAATTTGATAAAAATAATTTTTTAAAAAAGAAAAAAAATTTACTATTATATTTTTAGAGATCATACTTTTTAATAAAAAATTATATAAATATATAATATTTCTTTATTTATATATAAAGAAATAATTTTTTTAAAAAAATCTTTCAAAAAAAATAAATAAACGGAGTTCACATTGATTTAACGTAAGTTATGGGTTATGTAAATCCAATTAATTAAAATTTAATTTATTTAAAATTAGAATGTAAGTTTAAAAATGAATTCAATTTAAAATAGAGAAAATTACAAAATAATTAGTTGAAAGATCTAGTAAACATTAAATTATTATTAAAATTATATTATATCAATTTAATATTAATTTAAAAAAATTCATTTCAAATTAATTAATATATACATTAGAAGAACATGTATGATTATTAATGCTTTTTTATTTGAAAAAGTTAGGTATGTAAATAATTCTTTTAACGTATACGTTGATTAAGTAAAATAGCCGCTCTAAAAATTAAAAAATTAATAAATTTTTCCCTTGTAATAAAAATTATTTTCATAATTTTGAACTTATGTTTATTGACAAATCAAATTCATATAGCTGGCATGCAAATAAATTTTAGTCAATATTTTTTAATAAATACAAGTGCGGTCTTTTTTTTTTTTTTCAAAAGTAATATTATGTTCGTCACATCACATCAATTTTACCTTTGGATAAAGTTATGCCAAAAAATCAACATATTAAAATTTTTATTATTTATTTATTCTTTATTCTTCTCAATTTTTAAAAATTATGGAAAAATATTAAAATATCATTTTCGCTAAAGTGAATCATGTTACTTACATAATTTTTACAGCAACTATATTGGCTTTACTAAATTTCTTTTTGGTAATCATCACCTAATTTGAAATTATATTAAAGATTTTTGTCTCAATTAAAATTTTTCTTATTTTAAATTTGATAAAATTATCAAATTCAATATTTTCAATTTTTATACTAATAAAACTAAAATGGGATATTTTATGGTGAGATCTAATAACATGCTAAGAAAATATCGTATTTATTTCGATCATCAGATTTTAAACATAATGGATTAATGATTGTAATTTCACAGTTTGATATCTATAAAATCGATTTAAAAATAGCTAAAAAATCACTAATTAGTATAAATATGATAGCAATTACTATGCCTTTTTTTTTTCTAGCTGTCCACAATATTAATTACAAAAATTGCTAGTCAACCATTGTAATAAATGCTTCGCAATTTGAAATTAAATTTATATTTGAAGCATTGAAGCAAAAAGTGGTTATGACAAAACTCACACAGCCTATCACGTAATTTTGGATTGGTGCCGAGACAATGGTAATAAAAGGACTCTTAGAACTTAAGTAAGTTTAAATCCAGCTGTGTGTTTCAAAACTAAATTCGTCTGTTTATCTCAATCTCAAGTCTCAACCTCAAAATCAATTTATTTCATCTATCATGGTGCTAGTACTGAAGTTTGCCATTGTCCTTCTCTCTAATAGTGTCAACGATTTTTCCTTTAGAAGATATTTGGCCCACGAAATTATATAATTTTTAAAATCTTAATATTTTTAAAAAATGTAACATCATTATGTTTAATTCATTTAATTTTTTTAATATGTAATGTTATATTTTAATTAATTTATATATTTTAAAAATATTATTAAATTATTAAAAATTTAATAATTAATAATAGCAAGCAATACTAAAATTTAAGGTTAATGATGATGAGTAGCACGATCATTAAATGGTTAATGATAACAAATAGTTTTATCAAAAAAATCAATTTATTTCATCTATCATGGTGCTAGTGTTGAAGTTTGTCATTGTCATTATTTTGCTCTCCAATAATGCCCATGATTTTTTTTTTAGAAAATATTTGGTCCACAAAATTATATATTTTTAAAAATCTTAATATTTTCAAAAATGTAATATCATTATGTTTGATTCATTTAAAAAATAATTCTTTGTAATATGTAATATTATATTTTAATTATTTTATATATTTTAAAAATATTATTAAATTATTAAAAATAATTTTATTAAAAATTAAATGATTAATGATAGCGAGTAATGGTGAGAGATTATCATTGGTAGTGATTATCGATGATAGGTGATTGTTAATAAAAATTAATAATAAATTATAGCAATAATAATTACTTGTAGTGAGTAATAAATGGTGGTTGATATAAATAATCAATAATTAGTAATGGTAACTATAATGACCTATGGTGGGTGGTACTCAGTGATGATTTTTAACAATATGTAATAACTGATAGTAGCTACCAACAATTGGTAATGACAATTGTGATTACTTGTGGTGGGCGGTGATTAATGATGACCATTAATAGTGGATAATAGTTAAATGATAGTCATAGGTAATAAGTAGTGGTAGTAGTAGTGGTAGTGACAGTGATAGTGATAGTGGTAAAGGTAAGTGGTAGCAGTAGTGGTAGGGATAAGTAATAACTAGTAATGAATAATGATTGATATAAATCAATAATAATTAGTAGTGAGAACTACAATGACTTATAGTAAGTAGTAATCAATAATAGTTATTAACAATATGTGATAACTAATGGTAGCTACCAATGATGAGTGGTGGCAAATGTGATTATTTGTGATGGGTGGTGAGTAATAATGATCATTTATAGTAAATGATAGTTGATGATAACTATAGGTAATAAGTGGTGGTAGTGGTATAGGTGAGTGATAACTAATAATGAGTAATGACAAACATTAATTAATTGTGATAGGTCATAATGAAATAATGTATTAATAACAATAAAGTCTTAATAAAAGTTTAGACAAAATAATATATTTATATTATTAAAACATTCTAATATCATAAAAATATAAAATATTTACCTTTTTCATAAGAATATTTTGAAAAATATTAAATTAAAAATATTTTAAAATATTCACATTTTTTAAAATATCTCTTTAAAATATTAATTACATATAAAAATTTTATTTTTTAAAAAATATTCTTAAAAATATAAAAAAATTTCACGAATTAAATATTTCATTAAATACATATCATTCAATTACTTGGGTGTAACGTCCAACAATCATTTTTGCAAAAGCGTAATCTTAATATTATCAATCTCAAATTTTGTCCTTTACTTCAATGTTAAACATGTCATTTATATATATATTCAACAGGATTCAGTGTAGTTTTAGCATTGAATGATATAAGATAATTTTGATCGTGAAATCAATGTGATCAATTAAACAAAATAACAAGAGAGAAATATAAAGTGAAGAGAGAAATAAGAAGTTGGGATTGATTACACAAAACACGTGTCACAATTTTGTTTACTCTCTCTCTTGAATTTATAAGTCCTAAAAAACCATCAGCGTTGGAAGTTCTCGACCCCCGCCATATTTTATTTAATAGGAATCACGTGGTACCAATTTCTATATCATAGAACTGAAATTATAATTAAACCTCAAAATCATAACAATTTTAAAAGCAATGGATAAAAATATAATTAAGCCAAATAATAATTATGTCAAAGCTTTTATTTATTTATAAACAATAAAACATCTTTAAATAATTTGGGCTATGCAGATGCTCTATCCTCATCGCCTGAATGCTTTGAAGTTTGAACAATCCATTCAATATTCAGAGTTGCAACGTTGAACCTGAAAGTTGGACTAAGCAGAATTGGCCATCCTTCTCGTGGAGTTTGAACTTTTCACAATAAAATAATCTGTGACCGGGCATTTCGTTTGAGCTCAAAACGATAATACCTAAAGTAGTTTACCGCACAAGATTATTTACTACTCGAGTTAAAACGACGTCATTTCCATGACATAGCTACATTTCTTCTTCACAATCTCACTCTCCGCTTCCTCAAACACTGCCGTTTCTGCGTCATCTCCGTCGAAACCGCCGCCGCCGCTTGCTTCAGTGGCAGCCGCGTCGGCAGGGCTAATCACAATCAGCGTGGCTCCTTCCAATACGCATCCTGATACTGGCAACTCCAGCTCCGGCACGTACCACATCTTCATCCTCAGATCCGGCACCATTCTCTCCACCGTCAACAACGAAGCCGTACCACTGTCTTCTCCCTTCAAGGAGTCCCTCAATTGGATGATATCCTCTTCATCCATCGAAAGCTTCCCTCGCTTGTTTGAATCTGTAATATCCACCTTCTTCAGCATCGGAGATTGCAGAATCATCTGTTTCAGCAAGAAATGCCTCGCAGATGCAGCGATCAGGCAGGAGATCGTCCATGTAATTCGCGATTTCAGCTCGTTGTTCGGCATCAAAGGGCCAGGAGACGGTGCTTCTGGTTGTTTGGTGCAGTCGTCGGTGTTCGATGACGACGACGATGGCAACTCCCTTCTCCGAAACGATGTCGCACACAGGACAGCGCAAGTCTTCAATTCGGCACCGAAACTGGCCTTCCATTTGAGAAAAGGATGATCCGGCGAACCATCTGCATGATTAGGTTTCGGTGAAAAACCAGAAGTGTTGAGGTCCAAACGCAGCGTTTTGATGTGGCAGAAGCTGTGTAGAAGCTTGTGAGGACAAAGGCATGACGAATCGGAGCTGGGAGGAAGGGGGCGGTGCTGGTGGCGGAAGATTTGCAGGGGTTTGGTAACTATCAAATTGACCAGAGATTTGAAGTAATTTACAAGGAAGCCATTGTTGGGTTTCCGAGGGAGAGGAGAAGGAGAAGGAGAAGACGGAAAAAGGGGCAGCGAAACGGTGTCGGCTAAGGGGACGATGGAAGCGAAACGCTTGGATACAGTGAGGCAGCGAACTAAGGACTTGGCGTCTAGCACTTTGTTGAAGATAAGAAGAAGAACATCATCTGGGATGGCATCAAAGAAATTAGAGCCTGGTTCTTCTGATGATATTTCCATTTTCATATTGAAAATTGCAGAAGAATAATTGAAGAAAGAAATATATGCATTTAAGGAGAGTTCTAGGATAGAGAAACGGAAAGAGAGAATGCGTGTGTGGACAGAAAACGAAACACGGTTTCTCTATCCACACTGTGGAGGGTTTGAACACAGAATTGGACAATTGTGGAGGCGAGGAAGAGAATTGAATTTGAGTAACAAGTTGAGTCCGAGGCAGTGGGTCAGAGGAAGTTTCTACTAATAACGGTGCGGAACCACTTTTGCCCCCTTCCGAAGAGATCCTTTTCTGCGCAACGTGGAAATCATCCTTCTTATAATCACGGGATGTAAGGTAATTGTAAATTAATATTAAATTTTATATAATATATTATTAATTAAGTTCTTTAAAATTCTATTCAATTTATAAGTAGATATTTATAATTTATATATTTTCTATTCAATTATAATTACATTATTACAATTTAAAAGTTTATAATTAGATTCTTATAGTTATTCTAATTTATATGTGGACTTTTTTTTTAAAAAGAAAAATCGTGACTACTTTGATACACTTTAACGGCAGTTTGTTAGTAGCTAAGAGTCCCTGACCCCAAATTTTGCGCTGAATGCAAAATAAACCATAAAATATTGTAACTTTCTCTTGTAACTACTCTGATACTCTTTAACAACAATTTGTTAAGAGTCTGTGACTCCAAATTTTCTTCTGAATGCAAAATAATCCATAAGGTATTGTAACTTTCTACTTAATTTATGACTTAAAAAATAACTCAATTGGTATATCAACAATCTGTAAAGTTATATTTACCCTACTGGAGCTGTCCTAACAAAGTATTAATAATGTATTATTAATGGAACATAACAGTTTAAGTATTGAATTAGAAAATATAAAGACACAATTTTAAACTTTTTAAATTATAATATTTAATTAAAAATTGATTAAAATTATAAAGAATTTATAGTAATTTAATTTATGTTAATTTACTATATAAGACATGGGTTAAGAATTTTTCACCGAAGAGAATGAGGAAATTACAAAATCCGATGTTGTGACCCTCCAAATTGTTGTTTTTGATATAATGAGTTGAAAGATTTGAATTTAATGCCCTTGTCGTCTAATTCCTATATCTAACAAGCCTTATCAAAATTGATAGATATTTAGAGAATGGGTATTATTCAAATTAAATTTATTATTTAATAATTTAAGTTTGAGATGTCATTAAATTGCCATTAATTTATACGAGATATGAATTTAGTTTTTTGTAAATATTAAATGCATTTTGAATCTTTTTTAAGTATCATATTAAATTTCTTTGAATAATATATTTTATAATTAATTTATTATTATATAAAAATTAATATTATCATAGACATAGGGGTATTATGATAGTTCATTTAACATAAATAATTTGAAAAATATTTAAATTTATATTAAATTATATATATATTTTAAATTAATAGTTTTTATTTTATAATATTAATTTGTATAATATAGGAGTATCCAATATAATATAAATAATAAATAATTATCCATTGATTTAATATAATTTTAATATGATAAAATTAATAATATTACAATTAAATAAAAATAAAAATAAATAAAAATAGATATCATTCATAATTATTCAATATAATTATTATTATTAAGCAAAGAATAATTTTTTATTTTTTATCAAAAAATTTTAATTATAATTTTATTAACATATTTAAATAAATTTATTTTAAATAAAAAATATAAAATATCTTCAACTTTGAAGTAATTAAATTTTATCTCCTTCAACTTAAAAAATTTAAAAATCACTCCATTAGAATATACAAAACTTGAATTTGACATTTATTATTAACTTAATTTACTATTTTATCAAATTATGTAATTTTTAATAATATTTTTGAACAAGAATAGTAATATTATAATATTTTAATTTATATTATCATTTTTAAAAATAATTTCTGTTATATATCTAATAAAAATTAAATTAGATTTATAGAATTTTAATTAAATAATAAAACAAAGATACCAAAATTATATAAAAAATGGTGAAATAAATTAATATATTATACTATTATGATTGTTATTTAAAAGTTCGTGAAAAAATATATAAATAATTTGATAAAATGGTTAGTTAATTAATTTCACTATGAGTGTTAAATTTAAATTTTATAAAATTTAAAAAAATAATTTCTAATAATTTTTAAGATAAAAAGATGTAAAATTTAATTATGCCAAAATTAAGGAAAATATTTTATATTCTTTTCTTCTAAATTTTTTGTCGGATCTCATCGACTCTTATCCTATCCGAATCCTCGGTCGGTGGAAATTAACAAATCTTTAATGGATCACGATCAGATAATGTTTTACATGTCAGACTATTCAAAGCATTCGAGGGTCCTTGGAACCATTTTTGGCAGGTAATTTAATTTTTTCTTGGGAGTTTTCTTACCCCATGTTCGGTTAAGGAGCAGGGAAAAAATAGAAAAATTTAAAATTTAAAATTACTTTTTATTTAAATTAAAAAATTTATATTATTTTCATCCATTAAAAATTTAAAATTATCCTTTTTTAATTAAAATTTTCCTCCCTTCCATCTATCTTCTACTCTCCCAAGGAAAACGTAACATTGGAGCATATGGCAAGAAAGCAGATCATTTGCATTAAATTACCATTATCATCTAATGTAACAGGGACAATCCTTAGTTAGTTCTTTTACTATTATTCCCTCCATTCTTATTTATTTATCATCATTAATTAATTTTATACATATTAAGAAAGTAATTTATTTTATTTATTTTTAGTGAGTTTTATAAGATCATCCTTTATACATAAAATTCAAAATAATTAAAAATATAAAGAGAAATGTAAGTTGATTAATAGTATAAAATAATAAATTATTTATTAATAAAAAATAATAAATTTTAAAAAAAATATTTAATATTTTATTAAAATTCTAAAACGATAAATAAAAAAATAATTTTTTTTTCAAAATGCGATAGATAAAAAAATACCGAAAAGAATACTAGATAACATAAGATGACACACTTGTGGCTAAAGGTGGCTCCACACATACAAAAGTCTGAAATAAATTTTAAAATGAAGTTTTTTTAATTAAACAAAATAATTTAATGAAAAATACTATAATTTTTATTTAATATTTATTTTCCTAATTTTTTGAAATGTAAAACTACTTACTAATTTTTATAATTAATTTTATTTAATATTTTTCTTGCAATTGATAAGTGGGATGTAAAATTAATCACAATGTTTTTAATATTTTTGTTGGTTTCTCGGATGTTAATTAAATTAGGATTGTGCTAATGAATTGCAACATTTGAAAAAATCTTGAGAACTGTAATGTAACTATTTTTAAGATCGAAAAGTGGAATCAAATAAATATGGTAGTTCCATTCATTTAGTATTAAATTAGGAATGTAAATTGATAATATTGTGGAATCTTTACTACTGGTTAATTGCGTAATTAATTAATTAACCTTTTTACGCAGGAAGAAGATAATAAGTACTCCTTTCTTATTTCTCGCACATGAGTTATCTCACAGAGACTAAGAAAATAATTAAGTTTATTTATTTTAAATATTTTTTTGAAATTATCATTTAATTCAAAATCAAAATTTACTTTATTCTATTTTTTACTACTTAGAATATGTAATCATATTTAAGTGTACATATAAATCTCTCTCTCATATTATGTATAAATTTCAATATAATTGAAAATTGAAAAAATAAAATAAATTGTTGATACATTTTAAGATGAAAGTGTAGAATGCTAATGCATTCTACACTTAATTGTTGATAGTTGATACATTTTAAAGTGTTGATATATTTATTAATTAAAAAAGATAAAATTTAAAAAACATCATTCCTTCATTGTATTTCTAAAATGATAGATAAAAAGAGATGAATTTTTTTTGAAGCATGCAATAGATGACAAAAGACGGAGCTAGTAATTTTTTAACCAGATTTTGGCACTTAAAATAAAGATTTTGACTGCCTTATGTCTTATGTTTTATCTTTATTTGGTGCAGTTAAAAATAAGATTTTATTTTATTTTCAAATGAATTTCTTTCTAAAATAGTATTTGATTTTAAGTAAAATAAAATTTTATTTTTATTTATAATTTTTATTTTAATTATATTTATATCGTTGTCTCTCAAATTTAACGAGAATTCTATTAGAATTTATTTCATTTGGTATAAAACACATATATTATATAAAATATTTATTTTCTTTCTAATATTATATTTTTCATAATACTATCAAAATATATTTTTTAATTGAATTTCATACATTTTAAACATGTTTTAAATAAAATAATTTATTTATAAATAAATTGACATTATTTTTATTTAAAAAAATGGGATCAATTCTGAAAGAAACTTACTCTCAGTCGAACCAGCTTGCGCTTGTGGTTTATATAAGTCATAAAACGTCCAATTATGGTCAAAATACATTATATGGCATGAGGCAATTAGACGTAGAAAGTCTGGTTAAATTATGGCATAACCATCTTATTTATGATTTAGTTAATTTTGGTCCCCTAACTTAAAATACTTTATTTTAATTTAACAACATATTTAATGAGTTCAATTTTGGACCTTTTGTTTTGAAGCCGTCAAGAATCTAACAGCAGCCGCTAATGTGGTACCAGCTGAATATGTATTCATGCGTGGCGGTACACATAATATTCAACTTCTTTTTTTCCTTAAAATTCTCGTATGCCTTTTCAATTTTTGACTTAATATATATTTCAAGTTTCTCAAACATTTTGCATCAAAAACAAAAACCTCTAAATATAAACTAGTGGAGTAATTGGGATCAAACAAAAGTAAAATCAAACCTTTTCACTTGGGAGAGTAAAGTAAATTGGGACTGAGATAAATAAAAACCAAACGTTTTCAATTGAGAAAGTAGAGCAAGCTGTAATGCTAGTAATAATAAGGAGAAGCAAGAGGATGATTTTGAAAGCAAAGGAGAGAGTCATGATCAGCCTGCAGTGCCAAGCCTGCAGTCCTTGCCGTCGAAGTCAGACACCAATAGCTTCAAGAATATCGAGCGAGACCTTAATTCTCTAAAATTTATCAAATTTGAACTTTTATCTATTTACTAATTACAAACAATTTCATAGAATGTATTTGTCATTGACTCCCCATCCTATCTCCAAATCCCATTGTCACTCTTCTTCTACCACAACCTCGTCCTTATCGTCCCTCTTTCATGCCGCTCTTCCTTCCCTTTAGCCGTCGCATTTAGCTTACCCCCACCGCCAAAAGCAATCCCTGCACCTGTTTTCCCTTTGTTCCCAATTTAATATTGAACAAAATTTACTTCTCAGATGAACGAGGACAATTTTGTCCAAGAAATTATAAATTTAACATCGTCTTTTGCTGTTTGTTACGAAAGAGATCCCTTCTAAAATTGAAAATACGAAAAGAAGGGAGTGTATTGAATCCAAATCTTAGGGGTGATACGAGTATTTTGCTCTAAAATTTTACCATTTTTTTTGGGTAAACATTCTATTCAATTTTAATAAGTAGCTAGTATAAAATAAATTTTGTAAATTAACACATTTTAATATATATTTGAATTAAATAATAATTTATTGTTGTTAATATAATAATAATACTTAAATTTTATATTATAATATAATTTTAAAGTGTGTGCATATACCTTAATTTTAGATTAATTATGATGAGTCAATTAATTTTAATTGAGTTTTGATTAGGATTTAGATCTCTACCCACCTCTTTATAAGATGAGCTGTAATTTCCCATCAAATTGTAATTTATTATTTTCACAATTATCTCTAAGACTCAGGACATGTGCGCAGTAATCCAGTCAATCTCTCAATCTGATATCATAAATACAGCAAGAGGATCAGATAATTTAAAAGCTCATTATTTTATTTGTTCAATTCTTGTACTCAAAATTACGAAAATTCTCAAATTATGCTGCCTGAGCGCGCTCTCTCTCTCTCTCTCCCTCCTCCACACAAGTCTTAACTTAGTCAAGAGAGAGCCTCAAATCTTCTTCTCAACTTCTCCATGATTAGTCGAGGAAGAGCCTCAAATCCTCCTTCATCCTACACACAAGTCTTAACTTAGTCAAGGAAGAGCCTTAGATCTTCTTCTCAGCTTCTCCCCGATTACCTCTGCAAATGGGAAGCAATAAAGAGGGCAAAAGACAGAAGAGGATTTTTACTTTTAGGGAAAGTAGATTTGTCATTGACACGTGGCATTTGTACTGTCATGTAGGAGTAAATTGATGAAATTAGTGCCACAGTGACGGTTGGCATTAATTTTTGAACGGTATATAACTAGAAGGACGAAAATTCACTACATTAAATATTTTAGAGGATCAAAATCAGGTATTTTAGATTAAGAGGATTAAAATCAATCAAATCATAATCTAGAAAAGGTAAAAAGTGTATTTAAATTTATATTTAACAAACTAAGGTATTAGATTTTAGAAAAAAATTACATTTTATGTTATAAGTTTTGCCCGTAGTGATTAGAAGTGTTTATGAGTTTTAAGATTTTGAGGGATTTATTAGGCTAAGTCTAACAAATTTTTGCTTAGTTCATTATTTAGATAGGATGCTTAATAAGCTTGGTTTATAGGTCAAACGGATCGGTCCATAAATTTTTTATGAACCAAATTAAAAAATTAAGCTTAGTGAGTCATGAGCCAAAATGAACTCACGAATCAATCTTAAATGAATTGGACTAATTTACGGGTCTAAATGAGTCAAATCTTTTTTTTTTAAAAATTATATTTTATAATTTAAATTACATTTATATTTAAAAAAAGAAACTAACTTATTAACTATTTTTACATTATATTTTAATATAAAATATAATTTAATTATAAAAAAATTAAATATACATATTTAAAATAATAAAATATAATAAAAATAAAAATAAATAATAAAGTTAATGAATATAAAAATAAATATGAAAATACAAAAATGAAACTTATAGGCATAAAAATAAAATAATAAATATAAAAATATAATAAATAATAAAAATAAAATATAAATTAAAAATAAAAAAGCAAGTTGGCTTGCGAGTTGGTCCAATAGGCTTGTTAACTAAACCTGTCAAAATAAATCCCTTTAAAATAAGGTCTAAATGGATCAAGCTTGCACAAATTTTGACCAGGTCCAATCAAACCTATTCATTAAACAATCCTATATTTGGATTATGGGTCTAAGTTTATTTAATAGATCAAATTCTTATATATCATAAATTAAATTTAATTTGGATTAAACTCAAGCTCAAATTTTAATTATATTTATGAAATATTTTTAAAACTTTTTATTAATAATTTAAAGTCAATTGGTTTAATATGTAAAATTTTATTCTAAATATTTTATTATAATACATATATATAAGTATTTAAAACAATTATATTTCATGTGTCTCTTACCTTTTTATCCAATAACTAATTTTCACTTTGGAATCTTTTACCTTTTAAATATTTGTAGATATTAATTATCAATTCATCAATTATGATGAATTATAATTTTTTATTACGTTACTTATTTCCAAAGTTCATAAGAGCTTCCCATATTTATCGAATTAAGAATAATACCATCACAATATATAAATTACTAGAAGAATAACTTCAATATACATTTTATTTTGAAAAAGATTGTATTTAGTTTTTGAAAGATTTATATTTTTTTATCAACCCTTTTTTTACACTAATCATCAAGGCATGGATACTAGTTTTGACTAAAAAATGCAAGTTATTTCTCATTTGCCTGCTTTTCTTATTTTAAAAACAACCTGTAGCTTTAAATTGGGCTTAAAAGGATTTTCCGTTCCAAACTCAATTGTGCCTTTTCAGAAGCCTATGCTTCCCTTCTGAAATATTTAAATGTATTAATGTTCATTATATGTTAATAAGTCAAAATTTGCCTTTTTATGTTTTATTTGTTTCGTCGAACAATATCTTTCATAAAAAAAATATAATTCGATGATTTTATAGTATGTATTTAATAATTCTTGTGATGATTATACAACATGTATTAGAAGACCTTAATGAAAAGTAATTGGATATTGATATTTTATATTTTTTTGGTCAAGTTTTAGATGAGTTTTTAATTCTTCTATAGTAGCATATATAATTATAAGATAAACATAAATATATATATCATGTTCCCTTTTTTTTATAGCAAATAAAAATTAGATTCACAAACTCAAGCTTGGACTTTTCTCAAGCATATGGCTTAATCCTTAACTCAGAAGTCATAAGTGACCTCGAAATTATATGTGCCAAAACTTGGAATTTTAACTTAAAATTCATTATATCTTATGAACTTTAACCCAAATCTAGCTTGCTAAGCTAACGTATGGTCCATTCATGAGTCAATTTGTTTTCTTATACTTGTTAAATTTGCTAAAATTAATTTATTGTTCTCACAAAATTCATAATATTAACAAATTGAAAATAAAATATGAGAGAATAGACAATCAATGAAAGATCATAATTTACAATTCGGTTAACTTAGAATTAAGGGGTTAGTATTGAAAATCCAAAATTATTAAAAAGTAGACATTAAACAAAAAGAAATTGCTATTAATAGAAGTTTTTTTTTTTTAAATCACATATCCAATTAACATATTAATCATAGACACCTAAATTATTATCCTGTTATTGATTAGTTAGCAAAGAATTATCCATAAGTTAACAAAATCCTAACATTACTTGTGTTCATTAATCCAAGTTTGGTACTCAAATTAAATCTCTTATCATCAATGGATTCGGTATTATGCAATCCTAATCAATTTAAAAATAACATCATGAAGTTTAGTAATTAATCACAAAAGACAATAAATCAACAAGTGTTGTGATCTTTCTAGGTTATGACCAATGTGAAACTAATCAACCGATTTCCACTAACCTAACCTATTTCCCTTTGTTTTTGTACACATGCAAGCATTAGATACTAAAAGTAAAAGAAGTTATTCAAAGGAAACTATAATTAAAGATGTTAGAATTTTATTTTTCAAAATGGTTTTATAAAATAAAGAAGTTGGGTTTGTTTATAATCCTTTTTAACTTAAGGATAAACTAGCTTAATTGATCTTAATTAACAAGGGCTTATACATTCTATCCATTTCTTATAGAAATTAAAGGCCAAAGACTCCTATACATAATAAAATATCTACGCTTGCCTTTTTTGCTTTACCAAGAAGCTCCATTACGATTTATCCTTGTAGTGGTAGTGATAGGGGAGGCAACTTAACTTATGTATCTATAAAGTAAAACATGGAGGGAGTAAGTTCGAGGTTTAGTGAATAAGAATTCTACTGAATATGAAATATAGGAAAATTCACATAACTCTTATCGATTAGATTTACCCTTCATAAACTTAAATCATCATATGACAAGATTTTATTAGTATCATTCAACAAACATATAATGATGTATTTCCACTTACATAATTACTTAATTTTATGTGGATATGTCACATTTAATATACATGAAATTAATAAATAATAAGGAAGGAAAGTAAATAAATCTTCTAATAATTTCTATCCATCCTTATCCTTTATGAGTCTATCTTTATTTCTCCAAGTTAGCCTTTTCCCTCATAAGCTATTACTAGATTTGTAGTTTAAAATGATATCAATATGCCACATCTTAATCTTTGCACACATCATCATATAACAAACTCAATCATTGTAGATTAAACAAATCATATCATCATGATGTAAATCAATACTACCATTTTTTCTTTACATGGCTTCAAGCAGTTTATCAACATCAAATATCCCATTTCTATCCATTTCTAATAAACTTCAATGTGTAATAGCTATTTTTATCTTAGAAAGGGCAAAATTCTCATTATTATACTTATAATTCATTTTATAGTTAGACATGCATTAAATAATCCAATATATTTAGTTCTAAACATCAAAACATAAAAATTAACTAAAGGAATTGATTCTGGAAGCAATTTCAAACTTTGAATAACTTTTTGTAAGTTTAGAATTGATTCCAAGTGGAAACTTCAATTTTGGAGGCGATTCTACCTTATTAGAAAAGAGAAATTGATTTTGTAATTGATTACATTCCCACGAATTGCTTTTGGAAGCAGGGAATTAATTCTAGAAGCAATTCCTAGCTACATTTTTTGCATTTTAGGCTAAAGAATCGATTCATGTATGAATCCCCTACATTTGTCTAGAAAATTTATTGTTTTCCTGTGAAGAAATCCCTTAAATTCCTTCATAAGTGTATTTTAACTCAAACAAAATACCATTTAATGTATATACAACATCCTTAGGCCTCAAATCACTAGAAACTCATAGCAAATCATCAATTGGCATCACCCATTTTTAAAATTAACATTTCAAGGAAAAACTAACGATCATCAAATGCAATCATATTATTTATACAATTATAAATAAAATACTAACTCATAAGTTGACAAAAGACTACTAAGAATTGATTTGCTCCTAAATATAAAAAATTCAAAGGTTAGGGTATAAGGTTTCCTAAATCCTTAACTTATTCCAAATTCCTTCATTTTCATCCATCAAACAAGAAATAGAATTGATGAAATGCTTGAATTGAGAAGTAATTGCATGCCTTGATTATATTAATGATAAAAAAGATGAAATGGAAAAGTTGAGAAGAGAAGGGATGAAGTTTAATGAGTTTGGTGAGAAGATGGGAAGATGAACGAGGGCTTGGGGTTTTGTTAGGAAATACGATAAAAGTAACCCTAAAGGCAAAATGAGAATTGATTCTTATAATCCCCTCCACACTCTCTTATTCACAATCTAAATTTCTATATATAATATTTATTCTCAATTATCCTACAATTATTTATTTTCAAAGTATGTATTTTATTTTTTATCAAGTGAAACAATAGGCCTCTTAGACAATCATCTATGTAATTATAAAAAAGTCAAAAAGCAATAGATATTTGAATCAAGAATACAATAGTTTAAAGATAAAACCTATGTCACAATCAAGTATGAGGTGAATTTAATTTCCCTTGAACCGGATTGATAAAACTAGACACTCATTATGCACAAACAAAGTAAAATTTTTTACTATTCTTTGAATCCTATTTTTATGTCCCTAGTAAGGATCCTATTTATTTATGCTAAATATAGTGGAGAATATCCGTAGAATAGATCCCCACAATCTCTTGGAATTCTAGAGTTAACTTAAACCAATTATGATTTTTTTATTTGATTTTTTCCTCTAACTTTTTGTAACTAATTTTTTATTAGATACATGTAAAATTAAATTCTGACCTCCTCGTAGAAGTTATAACATTATTCTTTAACATTCTAATGCACCACATCTTACCTAAAACGAAGGTTTAAAACTTAACTTATAGGCTAAAAATCAGGATTGACTTGAAAGAGTTTGCATTAGATTTTATAACTTGACTTTTCAATTGTTTTTCTCTCTTAAAATAAGATAGTTTCAAGTTGGGCCTTTTTATAGAAGTTGTAGTTATGGATATAAATTTTCCAATCAATTTAACTCTGTATTGATTGAAGATCTATAACTTTGGATATTAAGTGAAATTCAAGGATTAGTAAGGTTAGAATTTTGCTCTAAATTCTTGGCTATTTTTGAGTTGCCAAACATTTAAATTGGATTTGACTTCTTGCATGAGAATTTTAGGCTTTTGTCCAAGCTCTTCAATGGGCTAAAACTCCGGAAGCAGTCAAAAGTCTATGAATTCTAAAATAAAAACATCGCAATCTCAGAGAAGACTTGAAAATATATGTTTTCATGTGAAGTGGTTTTCAATTAAAGCCACCATCATTCACAATCGAGCAACACACAGCAAATTGGAACCTCAAGGTGTACAAGGAAAGCTGTAAAAAATAGAAAAATAAGATACACGAAATCTGATAAAATTGGGATTAAAGAGCCAAAGCCCAAAGGGTTATGAAACATGAATACAAGTTAATTAAAACTTGAAAATCATAGGCACATAAATTAAATCTTCCATTAGAAATCAAATATAAGAAATCGGAAAATATTTTTTTTCACCATTACTCCCTGCAAAGAACATTCTTTTATGAAGGAAGAAAATTTAGAAGAAAGAATGAACTATATAATTAATGACAAAGTAAGAGCGACTTTTAGTAATAGACCTAGACATCAAAATAATTTTCTTACAAACACCTTTGTTTGATTTTAAGATTTTATTTGTGTATGTCTAATCTGACTATTTAAAAAAATAAACATAATATTTAATTTTTAATTTATAAAAATGATGATTATTACATCTTTTAAATTTTATAATTAATATTATTAATTCTTTAATTTTGTTTTTATTACAATGATTCCTTCTTATATTCACCCTTCACTTATAATATTAAAATAAATGAAAAATATTAAAATAGTTAATTGTTAAATCTTACATTAATAATATCAAATACAGATTTGCTTTTTTAGTTACATTTTTTTCTTTCACCATTTATTTTAATATTATATGTAAAGAGATAGATAAATAATTATAATAAAAATAAAAAAATAATTAATAGCACTAATTATAATTATAAATAAAAAAGTAAATATTGTGTTGAATTTAAAGGAAAAAAACCTCATTTTCGAGAAAATTTTAAATGCTGAAAGAACTCCGAATGATCGAGAAGTACCAAATCTCAAACCACCATAATCGCTCGCTTAACGGACCACCAATTGTTGCTGAAGTTGATAATCAATGAAGAAGATGAGGAAAAACTGGAGGAAAATAGAGGAAAAAGAGAAAATGTAAAATCTTCTTAAGAAAACCACTTCTCCTTTGCGCTCTTACGAAGAAAATAATAATAATAATAATAATAATAATAATAATAATAATAATAATAATAATATAGAATGCAATGGAGACAAAGAAGGAAGGTGTAGAGAGTTTCGTCCCTAAAATATTAATTTAGATAAATAAGAAGGTGGTTTAAAATTTTAAATGATGGCGGGAAAGTTGAGGGGGGATGGAAGAGACTGAATGTAGTTACAAAAATAAAAGTTGGGGGTTGGAAAAATAAAGGGGAAACAAAATATTTGATTTTTTTATTTATAAAATTATTAATGATTATATTTTCAAAAATTTTTAATTATCATGATTATTTTTTATTTTATTATAATTAATCATTTCTCTATTCACTTATGATACTAAAATAAATAAAAAATATTAAATTTGATTATTAAATTTTATCTTAATAATATCAAATATATATTTATTTTTTATTTATATTCTTTCTTTTCATCATTTATTTTTGTGTTATAAGTTAATGAATGGACAAATAATTATGATAAAAACAAAAATAATGGATTGATAGCACTACTTATACAATGTGAGAGATGTAATTGAGGGATTAATTATTATATATGCAATTGAATTTTTTGTATGAAAAAATATATTAGCTTGATTCTTCTAAATAAAATAAATATGAAAATAACATTAAAAATAATATAATGAGTAAAAATATGTTTAAAAATATTATTTCAGTATTTAATTAAATTGATTAGAAGTTAAAATTATATTTTATTTATTGAATTTATTAAAATTAAATATTAAATTCATTTAGCTAGTGATTCCATCTTTGTTTTTGTTTTGATGAGATTTGGTTGAATAAATATTTTTAATGTTATCTTTGTTTTTGAAATAAAAATCAAATCTTTATATTACATATTAAATGTGATATTTCTTATTTCTTATTATAATAAATGTTATTTTTATAATTTATCACATATCAATTTATTATTTTTTAATAAAAAATTAATTTATCATTTCTTATTTATTTAAAAGATAAATTATGAAATGAAAAAGTAATGCCCTTACATTTGTTAGTAATTAACAATAAATAATAAATATAAAGCGATTGATTACTCATTTCATTCTTATAATTCATCAAATATCATTTTATCATTTTTCTAATAAAAAGTTAATTTGTCATTTTTTCTCTATCTAAAAAATAAATTATGAAATAAAAAATATTTTTCTTATATTTATTAGTTATTAATAATAAGTAATAAATATAAAACTACTAATTGCTCTTTTAATTAATCTTTCAAATATTAAATTAATTTCAATACAAATTTAAATTTAAATTCAAATCTCTATTTATTATTAGAATTCACAACTATTTATTTATTTCTCTCATAATTTTTTTAAATTACATTTATATTTTACTTTTTTTTCCTTATTTTCAGTCACTTTAAAGCTATCATTTTAGCTGAAGTGAAACTTTTCATTTTTTTTTCATTTTCATCTTCGATATTTATAAGTTCACAATTATTTTATTATTTTATTCTCATAAAAATTATTTTATTTTCATAAAAAAATTTAAATTATATTTA
This sequence comes from Sindora glabra, assembly GCA_020226215.1. Taxonomy (NCBI): domain Eukaryota; kingdom Viridiplantae; phylum Streptophyta; class Magnoliopsida; order Fabales; family Fabaceae; genus Sindora; species Sindora glabra. The sequence continues at coordinate 35,872,408 of CM035230.1, forward strand.
TTTTTTTTATTTTTCCACTTTCAATCACTTTCATCTAAAAGCAATTTCTCTCTTTCATATAAATTAAAAAATGTAAAATATTTCATATGAAAATTTTTAATTTTAGTTAATATGTATGTCATAATTTGTGAATTTTAATAGGTTATCTCTAATATAAAATTATTATTTTTAAAATTTTATTTTGTAATATAACATGGTAAATAAAAAATATATTATCACCACAAAAAAATTATTCTTATAATAAATTATGTTATTAAATATTAATATTAATATTAATAATTATTATTTTAAAAAATAATATCTAATTAATACAATATTTGAATTTGAAATTAATTACTACTTAAATGTTGAGCAAAATGAGTGAAGAAATAACTTTTTTTTGAGTTGTTAGTTATATATTAATTAATTTTTAATCCTTTTTATAAATAATTAATATATAATATTATATTATTAAAATAAATATTTATTCATAATATAAAATTACTACTTTTAAAAGTTTATTTTATGTTGTAATATGGTAAATAAAAATATATTGCATGACAAAAAAACTATTCTTGCGTAGATTATGATATTAAATATTAATATTAATGATGATAATTATATTAAAATTAATATCTAATTAATATAATATTTGAATTTAAAATTAATTTCCTATTTAAATGTTAAGTAAAATTAATGGGGGATGACTTTTTTTAGAGCTATTAGTTATATATTAATCAAATTTTTTATCTAATTTTATTTAGTAACGATTAATATATAATTATAATATTATATTATTGAAATAAATAGTTATCCGTACAATGTATGGATGACTTCCTAGTGCTTAATATATATTACATCATTTAAGGACTTAGTGTATAAAAATTTTTAAATCATAATCTAAGTTCATTTTGAAATTTTACAAAATTTTAATATTTTATAGTAAAAATTATAAGTTATTGATCAAATTCAATATTTAAAATAAGAAACTATCTAGACAATGAAATTTTGTACTTAATGCTTAGATTCATGTTACTTCAATCTTATCAAACACATCCTAATTATCATCATTTTTTTTATTTTTGAAGAAAAAGAAAAAAGTCATCTGAAAAAAACAATAAAGAGAGAGTTAATGTCAAAGTAGAGTTTATGTCATTTTTTATTATTTATTTAAAACCAAAAATAAGCATATCAAAACTCATTTATACTCAATTAAACAGTGAAGTTGGAATTGAATTTTACAAGTTTAATTGCTGGAGCTTAAGTTATTTTTATTGAGTTGAAGTTCGAATTTGAAAAAATAAATGTTTGATTTGACTTAATTCATATTTAATCTTAATTTTTACATTAAAAAAACAATTTTGAACAAATTTTTAGTCCCTCCTAAAGATGCTTCACCCACGATAATAATAAATAAGAGGTGACCGAGGACCTAGAGGTGTGGCTAAAAAAACAAAATTAAAGAAAAAAATGTTGTATGAAATTTGATATTGGCATTGCAAAAGTGATGGAAAGCTGGAAAGCGAGTGAAGGCGATTTAAAAATTCTGAAAGAAAAGCAAATTTAAAGAATAAAAATAGTCACTCGCGGGCTTGTAAAACAAGAAACAACTCTTTGTAAGCGTAGATTTGAGAAGAATTTTATTGAAATACAAAAATAAATTTAATGTTTTATTCTAGTAATTTTTTTATTTCAAACTTTAGCATTTATCTTTATAATTATACTCACATTTCTTCTACTTTTAAAAATATAAACTAATTTTTCAATATATATATTCATTTTGTTTTATTTTAGTCATATTTGCTCACAAAAATAAGAAAAAGAATATGTAGTTCATAAAATAAAAGACTATAAATATAATTAAATTATGCCTGAAAAAAAGGCGAGTTTAATTTGTAACAAAACATAAAACCAATAATGTGGACCTTATCCAAAAAAGAAAAAACAGGAAGAAAAAAATGTGGACCCTACCATTCTCTTAAGCCATGTTGTCTTGTGCGGCATATACAATGGATCCTATCCTCCATAATACAAATACGATGCGTCAATGCAAAAAGCCAATTTATTCTTTCACGAAGAGACAAGCGCGCATTGCCGAATGCCGAAAGTTCTGTTTTTATTTTCCTTTTTATTTCTTCGAAATGAAAAGATTTCTTTACAAAGTTAGCACGTTGGCTAAAGCTTGCAAATATTAATAGAAAATTAGTTTATGGCCCATATCGCTAATTGGAATGCCTACAAAGACAAATATTGGGGAGTATGAGAACCCTGTTGAAGAAGAGGCAACATGTTACTAGAAATTTCGAAGTAAATGGTTAATGTGTAATGACAAGAATACAATTTTTTTCCACTTATTTGTAGTTATTTGTCAGAGCAGGAAGGATATTGAAAGGCTACAATCTTACACTTGCAGGTTTCCCTCTACAAAAACTGTTTTCAAACTTTATCGGATTCAACCTTGGCTGAAATTGGAACTCAAGTGACATAGGAAGAAATCAAATTTGCTTTATTTAGTATGGCACCTCTTGAAGTTCCCAAACCTAATGGTCTGCATGTTATTTTCTTTCAAAGTCAATGGGATAGGGTGGGCAAGTTTGTTTGTGACATTATTTATAAGATGTTTGAGAATCCAAGTTCAGTGAAGAACATCAATGCAACATTACTTGTGTTGATCCTCAAAGTGGAGAGTCCAGAATCTATAAAATAGTTATGTCCCACTAGCTTATGTAATGTAATTTTTAAGATTATTACTAAGATTATAGCTAATAGAGTGAAAGCTCATTTCAAATACTTGATTTCTTCGAATCAATGTAGTTTCACCCCAAGACGACACAATTGTGATAATATTATTGAGGTGTAGGAAATAATTCACTCAATAAAGAAGAATAAAGGTGAGACGGGTTGGATAACCATCAAAGTTGATTTGGAAAAAACTTATAATGGAATTGATTGAAAATTTTTAAAAGATACTTTGAGAGATTTTTACTTTCCCAAGAACATTATTACTCTTATCTTGACTTATGCTTTTGATTGTTTTATGCAGATCCTTTGCAATGGGAAGACGATTAATCATTTCTATCCCACGAGAAATATAAGGCAAAGAGATTTGCTATCATCTTAACTATTTATTTTATCCATCAAGAGACTTGTGCATTGTATTAATCATGTTGTCCAAATAGAAGAGTATAAGCCAGTAAAATGATGTAGAGGTAGTCCTTGTATCTCTTATGTATTTTTTTCATAAATGATTTATTTTGTTTATAGAAGCAAATTTTGATCAGGTGAACATAATCAAGACATGATGGATTTTTTTTCTTGTTTTGTATCCAACCAAAGAGTGGGTAACGATCAGAAAATTTATGTGTATTTCTCTAGAAATATGAACCATAATAAAGTTCAAGAGTTAAGGGAAGAGTTAGGTTTTCAATTCATGAATAATCTTGGCAAGTATTTTGTGTTAGACTTAGCCCTATTTGAAATGATAATTTTTATGATAACAAAGTATTTTAATTTGTTTAAGATTATTTCATGAACACTTATTACATTGGACCTATATAAATCTTGAAAATTGACAAAAACCTTTAATTAGGTTCTTTTTTATTTTAAGTAGGTTCAATTGTAAAAGAAAATTAGGTTCAAATGAACTTTAATTAAATATTAGAGAAAATAATTCTAAAATAGTCAAATTTATGTCAAACTTAGGCTCTAAAAAATTAAAACCATAAAATGTGGCAAAAACATTTTATTTAGATTGTAAATTTTTTTTGAAATATTTAAATTTTGTTTGAAAATGATTTGATTAGTTTTAAAAATAGTCTAAAAAGTGTTTTAAAATGATTTTGAAAAACATCTTAAAAATTACTTGAAATAGGACTTTAAAATTGGAAGTTGTGGCACATTTCGTGGAATGCTTCGATCACTTTAGGATGGTTTGAGAAGCACTTCACAAAATACTTCGTGTGCCCTATCTTAAAATTTCAAACTGCCTTTAAGGAAGTACTTCACTTGTTATAGTAACTTTCCTCATATAGAGGGAAGTGTTTCACAAAGCACTTCGCCCTTACAAATTTTGAATTTTTCATTTTATGAACTGCTTCATTGTGTACTGATGCAATTATAATTACTCTATAGAGAGTCTAACAAGCACTTATGGGTTCCAACCCCTATATAAAGTCTTGAACTCAATTTTAAACATACAAAAGAGCTTTCACTATTCCATTCATATAACTTTCTCATTTCCTTGCTCTCAAATGATTTAAATCCCTTGAACTCATTTGATTCAAATTTCCTCTTCTAATATAAACTATGGAATAAAGTATATACCAAGTGAATAAAGTGAGCCTCTCCCTATTCAAATTATCCTTTTTTAAGCCCATTATCCCCAAAGGTTCCATATATGAGACGATCTTGCAAATATATATATATAGGTGCTTTAGAGACATTTGATTGTGGCTTGTGAACATGATATACATAGGATTTTATTATATAGGTGATAAATCTTTATTGTCCAACTATCTTTACCAAGCATGCCATGAAATGTTTTTAAAAAGAAGGCTAGCATGTTCACCAAAAGTATAAACTACACAATTTTGGTTAAAAAGCAATTAGCCCATGATAGATGATATCAAAGCTCAGTTTATGCCAAAAGGCTAAGATTGGTAGGTTACAATTATTCTAAATGCAACTTATCCAATACTATATGAGAGATGAGTAAAGTAATCATTCTTAACTCGATGAAATCATTACCAAAAACTTAACCAGAGAGTGCAAATGATTGGATTAACCTGGGAAGTTAGTGTATGGAAGGATGATGCATTTAATTGATAATGAATTAGTGCATCAAGTGCAAGCATTTGTACTAGAAAGCTAGCTTGCTTTTATATATAGGACATTGGTTATGTGCTTATTTATAATAATGGCATTGAAGGATGCAAACCATAATCCAGAAGGATAAGTGAATTGATAGCCTATCTAATAAGAGAAGCTTTAGTCGTACTAGAAAGTTTAACCATTTCCTAAGGGATCAATGGAGCCAGAAGGTAAAGTCATTGGTTGTGTAGAAATGCATGGCCACAGTCAAAGGGCACGAGCTGATTGCACTAGCAAAAATAGTCTATAATCGTGTCGAGGCAATAGAAAGAGATTAATTCATGTTACTTAAGGGGAGCATAACTAGAGGGCTTAGCAAAGATTTAATGGAATTGATGTAATGTGTACAATTTATTAGTTAGATAAAGAGTGTATAATCTCCTACAAGATTCTTCCATGTAGTGGGCAAAGTTACATAGTTACTTTGTGAAGTGACAACAATAACTTAAAGGAGGTGAAGCAAACTAGTACCACATAGTCACAAGGTCGAGAAACTTTGTGACAATGACCATGAGTTCATGTTTGTTTATATATAGGCAAAATGGAACTCAAGTCAAAATGGAGGATGCCTATGACTAACCTTTTTCAAAATGTTGAAGTAAGGGAACCATTATAGGATGTGCTTGAAGAAGTTATCAAAAGATGCATAAAAAATGGGTCATGAGATGTAAAAAGGTATTGATTTAGAGAGAATCAAAAGGTCTAACCAAGTGTGAAAATAGCATTACAAAGTTTATGAATTAACTATAAGTGACATAAGGAAACTTGTGAGTAAGGTTATGGAGCCTATTTGTTGATCAAACATAAGTCTTTACTCTTGCACTGGTGTTATAAGGCACTAAGTGTAACATACTTATTAATAGGTAGTTTAGAGAGCTAAACATTGCTCATAAATTATAATGAGTATCAACAAAAAATTTTGTAGTGGTGTTAGCATATAACTATAATGTTAGTGAGTACACAGTTGCAGTGGTAACTATCTATTGGACAAGTTATGGAAGTAATGAGTTCAGAATAGCTAGTGGAAAAGTGGCACTAAAGCATGTCAAAACATTTTGAAAGGAGTCTACAGAAGTAGTCATTTGAAAAATTTATGGAGGATGCATTTGATCAATAGGATATCAATGTTACAGAGGCAATAACCCAACTTTAAAATGGGGGAAACTTTTATAATGCTCAAAGAGATAAGCATGTGTGCTCAAGGTAGTAACTTAGAGGAGCAAATTGAAGATCAACATGAAATTTTGAGAGAATAAATAAATTCTCCATAAAGTCATGTTAGATTGAGGCATCAATGAGGGCATTGGCATTTGAAGTGAGATAGAATGTCACAAGATGGCACTTTTGACAATTTGTTAGGCAAAGGTGTTTAGTTTAAGATAAAATTTGGTAAAAAAAAAATCAAGCATGTTGTATAGGACCCATGGTTGAAATTTGGAATTAACCCAACAAATGTATTTTTTTTTCAATTTTTCTAAGTTTGGAAGTATTTTAGTAATGATTTAAGAATTTGGAGGAATTTAAGAAACTTGTATTTATAATTATTAAAACACAATGCCATGCACATGTAGGGAAAATCAGCATATGCAAGCACTGTAAATAGCAAGGTTTCAAGGGATTCAGTTTTGTTAAATTTGACTATATGTTATAGAATCAGTTTCTTTAATACTCTATACAATTTGACTATGATGCCAATTCATATGCCATAAGCCACGATATCTGAATTATATGTATTTTAATGAAAGTGTATATTTCATAGAGTTTTTTTTAAATTTTATATACAATTATGTATTTTTTTAAAATATTCCCATTAATTTATAAATTTTACACCCACTAAAATTTTGAAATACATTAATTCCTATCGATCCTTGGATCTTGGTTTCATCAATACTAAACTATTTTGTAAATAATTAAAAGATTGACTTTTATCATTGAAGACATTTAAGTCAAGTGACATATAATATTATTTGAAGGTTTTGTTTTTCATTAAAAAAAAAAGACTTTTGCCTATTTTTTTAAGCATTCTTATAAAAAGTAACAAATAAAAGGTAAGTTACAAATATAAAAAATCCCTTTTACTACTATGAACATTACCCTTTTATACTCTTTATTATGAAATTTTAGGCAACCTAATTATAGTATAAAAATTAATTTAAATTACATTTATTTGATTATGAGTGGGTTTAAGTATTATTAGAATCTCATAATACTAGGTGTTTTATGTGATTCTGAACTAGACTTTATTGTTCATTTAGTGTACGAATGTCCAATTGCTTTTGACTTTTGGAATGATATTAGTATTCATTTTTCTTATTTGAATCTTTTGCATTTTGATTTTGAGGTGTGGCTAAAGGATAATCTAACTTCAAATAAGTTAAGTAGCAATTTCAAAATTCTTTGGGCTACTATTTTTACATATGATTTATGAAATCTTTGGTTACATAGGAATAAGAAAGTTTTCCATTTTGAACAAGAAAGTATAAATTTAAAGATAACTACTCTTGCTAAATCAACTAAATAGTAGGCCGTTATAGGATAAATTAAAGTACTTTCTCCACAATAACTTGTGGATATTAGGTGGGAATTTTTTCCTTTAGTTATTTTAAGCTTAATATTAATAGAGCATCCAAAGGAAACCCTAGTTTGGTATTTTGTGGTCATTATAAATCATGTCAAAGAATGGGTGATAAGTAGTTGCAAAAGGCTTAATAATTGTTCAAATTTTATTGTTGAACTGATTGGGCTTCAGGATAGGCTAATGCTAGTGCAAAGCAAGAATTTATTCTTAATTTTTATTCAACTTGATGCCTTATTAAATGACTTATTAAGTGAATTGCTTACTTATTCTATTAATGCTCAGAATTTAATTGAAGATTATAAAAGAGTTTTGGCTAGTGTAAGATAGCCATGTTTATAAGGAAGTTAATAGTTTGACAGATTTTTTTAGTTAAAAATGTTGATAGTAATTATAATGACATTAATATTTTCGAAGCCTTTCCTAATGAAACTCTATTATTTATATTGTATTATGTTAAGGGTTGTTATATAACCATATTGATTATTGTATATTTGTTTACTTTTTTTAATGTATTTCCTTTTCACCTAAAAAAAAATCTCATAATATTAATAAAATCTTAAAAATCATTATTTGCATTCAAACTCTTCCTTAAAATAAGAAAATGTAACAAATAAACAAAACAAGATCAAGACTTCCATCTCCTAATAGATGTGTATGCTACCTCTCTTATATGTACTCTAAGTTTGCCTTGCAATTTTGGCCTTCTTACTCATAAATTTCAAATTAGTTAGATGTTGCAAAGAATCAATAATTCAAGTAGCTAGCTTGCTATATTTGATAGTATAAGGAGGCAATCAATACAATTAATATATTAATAGGGACAGACCTAAGTACACCACTAAAACAGAAAAGGTGTATTGGTGCAACACCTAATCAATGGCTAGGTTTAGATCTTGCAGTTGACTTCATGACTGAATGAAAATGCATGAAAACACACTCTCTCATTCTTGGAAATTCACACTTCAGCGCCTAACTTAAAATGTTGAAATTATATACATGTTTTTAGGCTAGAATGCATCTAGGTTGCATTCTATAATGCTTTGTAAGAGTAAATTATGGAGGTACTATTCTATCACGACCTTGCGCAATAAACAGACTTTAACAATTACATCAGAAGCAGTGAAGATCCCCAATTGTTGTCAATGGCCAGTGGGCTTGTCTCTAAGCATTGATTCACAGAATTAATAAACTCCATCTCATACTCAATAACGCTAATTTCAATCATCAGCTTCTAATCATTGACATAGGACACCAATTAACCACCCTAATTACAATTATTTTGCCTCTAATGCTCCATCGATCGATTAGTGTGTTGTTGAACCTCATCTTCATGCCACCTCACTATCCACAATGACAGCCAATTATTGTTCCTCTATCCTCAAGCTTGTATTGATTAGGGTTTCGACGGGCCAGCGCTTAAGGCCCAATGCCATAATTCAAAATTTTCAATAATTTCGAGATCATTAATTAAATACTTCACTTTGATATAGTACCAAGTTGCCAAGCTGCCTTCATAAATCTTGACCGCATGTTTAATGTTGCATAGATGTACTACTGAGTCCAGTGGTGCACTATAGTCCTATCCTTAATATAATTCATTTTTCTAATCTTACAAAGGGTTGGGATTAGGGGAGAGGCACCAAATGAGAAGGAGGGAATGGGGTTAGGGATTGGAACTCCTCTCCTTATACGACTTAGCCTGAATGCACAATGGATATGTTACTTGTGTCGATACTTTGTGGCGATATAGTTGGATTCATCAATAAGTACACACCAGAATTTTCTTCTACTTTGTGGCATCATTAAAAAACTTCCACCAAAAATTCAAAGTTGTAGTACAAATTTAAAATTATATTATTTTTTTCCCTTGAGACTTGGTATTGGGTTTGATTTCCATACAAATAACAAACAAGGTCCTTAGAGGACAATTAAAGAAGCAATGCATTGAGTAGAGAATATGTTCTGTTTCGCCGAAGAGCGCATGGAAGGGAACATTATGTATATGCTACAGAAAACCATGAAAAGAACATTATAAAAAGAAGAATAATTACATGGAATTGTTGGTATCTCAAATCCTTGAAGGGATTAGAGGGACTGTGTTCTGCAAGTATGCACAAGCAGCAGCAACTCCACTTCCTAGCTTCACTGGGTAACCCACATCTTTGAGTATCATTTCCACACCAGCAAGGCAACCCAAGAGTTGCAACTGAGAAACATTCAAAAGATATGATTACATTAAGCTTGGCAAATCAGTAGTTAAATAATTGTTAAGCTTAATTGCAATTTTGTATTTAAAATTGTACGAATTCTCGCCTAATTATCTTAATTATTTATCAGCAGTTTCGAAATTAGAATCATTTAACCCCTATTATAATGATGTGATGCGTATTTATCTGGCATATCATGTCATTTAGGCAACATTTCATTATAAAGATGGCAAGGCATATTTTTTAATATTTTATGATGACTCGACGATTAATATGGCATGACATGTCAAATAAATATGTCATGTCATCAAACAATTAAGATCAAATTGCCATAATCATAAAACTGAGAAGGAATTGGTACAGTTGAAACAATAAAGGCTAAAATTCCAACAATTTCTAAGTTCCATGCTCATTCTTTGTATATGAAAGAAAGCGAGCGAGGGAGTTTAAGTGAGACTACCATTATTCTAAGATGTAGTCAAATAGTAAGACCGAAAATAATACAATGATTTACAATTTTGATCCTTTTAACATATAAATTATATGATTTCAGTCATATAATTTAAAATAATCTATTTTAATTTACTAAATATTTAATTGATATGATTTTAATTTTTTAATTTGATTTTTATCAATTTCTATTAATTTTGATTAATTTTTAATTGATCTCTAAGTATTCACTATATTATTTTTTAAATAAATCATATTTTTTAGGATTTAAAAGACAATGCTCTCTAAAAAAGATTAAATATCTACATCTAACCTATTGATTTGATTTAAAATTTTCCATAGTTAGTTAAATATTCCTTTTTATGTTTACATAGAAGCCAATTAATATAGAAGAAATATTAGATAAAAGTGATGAATTGGCAAAAATCAAACTAAAAAACCAAAAGTGCATTGATTAAATATTTAAAGGATTAAAATAAATTATTTCAAATTAAGAGAATCAAAATTGCACAATTAATATTTTAGGGATCAAAATTGCATTTAAGCATAATTTAAACAAGGATGAATAATATATGCTACTTGTAGAAGTTACTATATGTTACTTGGTCTATTTCTAAACAACCAACAAAAAAATAGCTTAGTCATTCACCTATTAACCATCAGAAACTGATCAAAAGAGTAGAGAAAAGAAAAGAAATAGGTGGAGTGTTTCTGTGTATGAGGATTATCTTTTCATCTGTTTTCTCCAAGATGTTTAGCTGTCAGGGACGGAGCCATGCATATAACATAAAAGTTTCTTATATCTTATATATTAAAAAATTATAATCCTCCCAAAATATTGTTATCAGCCCTCTCTTCAATTGTGATTTATTTAAAAGTGGTTGTTTAACTTTTAACTATTATAAATTTTTCCTTTCTTTTACGTAATTTAATAGAGTAGCAATTAAATTTTTAATTTCTTTTTTAATAAAATAAAAAGAAAGTTTATTCAATAAATTTTGATACCTTTTACTCTGTTGAATTTTGGGATACATAAATCTATTTCAGCCTTATTTGACAATTAATTAGTAGTTGTAGTGATTAGCTAATTTGATTACCTGTTGGTAGTTAATTATATTGATTGATTTGATTAGTTAATTACATTAATTATTTGAATAAGAATCTCTGATAAAATTAATTATTTATAATTAGCTATTATATGTAAAATGACATATAAGGACATAAGTATATTTTATGAATTATTTAAGTATTCTTTTATTTTAATATTTTATGTGCTATATTTAATAAATTAATTTTTTTATAAATAATATATTATTTTAACTTATTATACATAAAATATTTCTTTAAAATTAAATTAATATAATTTTATAGTTATTAATTTTTTTAAAAAAATGAATAATTATAAAATTATATTAAATATTCATATTTATATAAATAAAAATAAATTAATTAATTAATAATTATGCAAATGGCAAAGCTAGGCCACACTAATGTGGTGAAGATACTCCTCTCTGCTAGCGCACCATAGCAATATAAGTGCGGAAGATTGGTTTTTGTAGAAGGTCAAACTGAAATATATAAAAATTGATTGAGGGTAATTTGAATTTTCTATAATTATTTATCAATCAACTAATGTAAAACGTTGTTTCATATAGTGCTTCTAAATTGAATTTTCTATAATTAAGAATAATTTGGATTTTCTAAATTAACTATTTGGTTGACAATTAATTATTTTGAGTAGCTAACTGTTAAACATTAAAATTAATTGATTGAATAAGTCAATTAATCAATTTTAGTCAAATCAATTAAAAGTTGGTCAAATAACCATTGACCAAACATGACTGAATATCTTCTTTTTATGTCTCTATTAACTCTTTTTATATTTTCATTTTATTAATAAAGCTTGTATTGTTGTGTATATATCATAGAAACTTGGCCCCCCAAACTAATTTTTCTAGCACCATTCTTGTTAGCTATATACAAAAAACTAAAGAACTTCCTCTGATCTCAATCAAAATCCCTCTATCACTGACAACTTAAGCTTGGTGCTTGACTTCTTGTCAAACACATGGTGGGTAACGCAGAAGGAAAGAAACTCAACTTTTGGAGTCAAAAACCTTTCTTCTCCCAAGAAACATGGTGAGCTAGAATGATGCCTCTTTTTCTTCCCTTTGAAAACAGTACAATATAATATATAGTAATGCAGTACAACATGTGAGGGAATTAGGCGAATTAGCATTACCTCATTCAAGTTGCCAAGATGCCCTATTCTGAAAACCTTCCCAGCAACTTTGTTCAGCCCCAGACCTAAGCTCAAGTTGTATCTCTTCCATCCCCGTCTGACTATTTCTGTACTATCGACGTATGGAGGAACAACAATAGCAGTGACTGTATCACTGTACCATTCCTCCTTTTGGGTACAATTCTTCAAACCCCATGCCTCTACTGCAAGCCTGAGAATTTACAAATTTGAGAATCTTTCTGATTCTTGTATTAAACATATAACAGAGCAAATATTTAAAAAAAAAAAAACAGTTTCTTAACTCTCGAAACCATTCTTGCCCAAAAGTCAATGTTGAATGTTATTTCCTTATTAAAATTCTTCAAAAATGATTTTGACTTAAAATTATGTTCACACTTGATATTATGCCTAAATTATTACTCAGTATATATTTGACGTATGTTGACCCTATAAATAAGTGGAGCTAATTTAATTAGATTGTTATATGGATAAAGTTGAGTGACAGTTTGTTAGACAAAATAAATATAACTAACATCACCCTTTTAAATAAGCAAATGTACTACCTGGTTGCTTTGCCCAAACGGCCGTGCCTTTCAATTACATTATCAAGTCCTTCCTCAAAAATGAGATCAAGAGCTGCTCTTAAACCATACAGCAACTGAATGGAAGGAGTGTATGGCCAATAGGTTCCCAACTTGTAGAACTTCAAGTAGTCATTCCAGTCAAAGAAAACTCTCGCGGACTTGGCAGATTTTGAAGCCTCAAAGGCTTTAGGGCTAGCACACACAATCCCCATCCCAGTTGGAAGGGAAAGAGCTTTCTGGGAGCCAGTGAGGGCCACATCTACTCCCCATTCATCCATACGGAAATCAAGAGCACAAATGGAAGAGACTCCATCAACAAGAAAGAGGGCTGGATGCTGGTAATCATCTGAATTTCAAATCGAAAATGTGAGAAATATTTCATAAGAGCATAAAAACAGAAGACACAGATTAGAAGACTGGAGATGAGAAACAAAGCCAAGGAAAACTGATATTTGGATACGAAACAGTGGAGTATCAATAAAATTCAGGGCACCAAAGAAACTTTAATTCAATTTCTATGTTGTGAAAATGAACTACACGTGGGAGGAGAATAGATCTAGCATTTGATTTGTGAAATGATAGTGTATGCATTGATTCTGCCCAAGTTTCAGGGTTAAGGGTGGATTCAGTCGCCCGACTCATCATATATATAGATAATAGAAGATGTCAATCTTTGAAAATGTGAAAACTAAATTTGAAAGTTCAAGTACTACAGTAAACCAACATTGAGGATGCTATCACCTATACATGTTACTGCTATACCCCCAGCAGAATTCGTTCCCAAAAGATCCTTTGCAGATAAGTCAGCAAAATTTAATGGACGCTAGATCTTTGGTCAAACATCAGATATGCAGGGTGTGAAGGAGCGGATTGTACAAAGTAGCATTTTATTTTTGAAACGATAACAATTCAATTTTCAACGACAAAGCATTCAAATGCATTTAGTTTTCATGGTTCAGCCACTACATAAATGGAAATCATGAAAAGATGACAAGATGGTTTGCTCACCAAGAATTTTTCTCACTTTGGCCAAGTTATTAGTGACCCCAGTTGCTGTTTCATTGTGAACAATGCAAACTGCCTTTATGGTGTGAGCAGTGTCAGCAGCAAGTTTTGATGCCAGAATGTCAAGATTGGCACCCTGGCCCCATTCACTTTCCACAACGTCGACATTGAAGTTAAGGCGTTGCTGCTGATCAATCCACAGCAAACTGAACTGACCGATCAGGAATGATACAATACGATCCCCAGGAGACAGCGTGTTTGTTAGTGCACTCTCCCATGCACCAGTTCCTGAACCAAGAGTAGAAGCATTACTAATTTACTATTAAGAGAAGAACTATGAAGTATGAAAAATTGTAGCCTCAATCTTAGCATCAATGGTTGTAGCAAAAAAGTTATAGAAGAATACTGCTAGTATTGCATAACATCTAGAAGCACTTCATTTTATTCCATAAAAATTACCTTTCCTCAAAACCAAGTTCAGAAGGTGAGATCAAATTTAATAATAAATTAAGATGGGCACAAATTTTATCACTAGATAAGATTAAGCAATCACTCAGGCCTTTCAGTCATTGATATGTGCTAAGGAACATCATCATGGGAACTAAGCTAAGGCCATATGTAAACTTATTTTAGGGAACATCATTATGGGAACTAAGCATGGGAACTAAGTTAAGGCCATATGTAACCCTTTTTAGGTTAATAAATGGGTTAAAGTTTTTTTAATTTTTTATTTGAAATCTTTCGTATTTGGCAACTACTTTAATCTCCAATTAATCTAAAGTTGAGTCAAGTTGGACTTCCAATGTAGAATAAGCTCTTCCTATCTATTTTTTTATTCACAAAGCTTAAACTTGAAATTTTACATAAAGGATACCAAATTTCTTATCACTCATACCAACAAATGTTACTACCAATTAAACATTCATTTGGTAGATTTGAATTCATCTATGTTAAACTATGCAAAAGGAGCATACTCTATGTGTCTAATAAAATAGCAGAATGTATATACGCAGACAATGCTTAAGTTTAGTCCCACCAAATGCCTTGATGAGAAGCAACATATAAAATTTAGGAATGATGCTATATGCACAAAAAAATAAGATCTGAATTAGGTTTCAAATATAAATCACAAAATATCTATTAATACAGAATAATTGATACAAAGGATTCAAAAAAAAAGTTCTTTTTCTTTTTATTTTTGGTGTATTTAGCATTTTTGAAAATTTATATAACTTGAAACTTAATATAAAACTTAATTATTTAGACTACCCATGAATGTATGTAGTACCAGTTGTGGGGATAAGAAAAGGAGTTCCAGCAGTTGTCTTGAAAATCTTCTTGACGTCCTCAAGCAGAGTTTTTGTCAATGCTGGAATAGCCGGAGATCGATAGTCCTCATTGTTTCTGTTCATTGCCCGAATGACCGGCTCCGGGATGTTGACCGGCCCCGGAACAAAGAGATGGTTCCTTCCTGGTCCATAAACATAGTCCATCTTCCTCTGCTTGAAATTTCAACAAGCACTTGGAATTCAAGCAAATTCTTTGGCTTTCCTCCCCAATGAAACACCTATGAGAAACCAACATTCAAAATCTCAACTCTTGAGGGAAAAAATAAATAAACTAGCAATTTGGGTTCATCCTCAATCTGTTCTGATGTGTGTGCTTGTATGATTTATTAGATACTAATTAAGCCGTTCGTCATGATATTTGTGCATTTAATGAAAATCTTAGCTTCAGAACTTTCCTTGATGGGAAATTTGTAACTATAATACCAGCTATGCCTCTCCAAATTTTTTTTTCTAATATTACTTCTATATAATACTACTACAATAACAATAAAATCTTATCGTGAAGTTAGTTACATGAATATGTTATTGGACTTTATTTGAAATTAAATTTTCAGAAATATTATTTATTAAATATTCATTTTTCTAATATTACTTATATATATATATATATGATAAATTGTACAATTTATTCAGTTGGATAATTTGATTTGATAAAAAAATATCTATTTTTGATAAGCTATTAATTATTTTTAAAAAAATTAAATTATTAAATTAGAAAAATAATATACTTAATAATATTTATATAAAGTTTCGATATTATTGCTCTCCAAACGATGATATTGGAAATGGAAAATAAGCCGATTTTATCACCATTCAGATTCAGTAAACCAAAATCATGACTTAGAAAACAACAGAATTGAAAAAATGGTCCCGTTTAAATGAAATGCCATCAAGACTTATTAATAGACTTCAAGCAAGATATCAATTTATAGAAATAGTTAATGGGAAAATTCTATACTAATGCATCATTAAATTTAATCGTTAATGAGAGGTACGAAATGACTTTTTAAAAAATAAACATAATCAATAATTAGACTGATAATATACCAGTACACTACTAAAAAATGATATACCATAACTTCTCCCTAACAAAAAAAAAGAAAGAGAGAGAGAGAGAAACTTCGAAGAATTTAAAGTAGGGGAACAGGGTGTAATCTGGTTTTGAGTTATTGGGCAAACAAAATTGAAATACTGCTTTGAAAATTCTCAAACCATTTCTTGGTTTGTTAACACTTAACAAGCTGAAAAATGACAAATCACATCCGAAAGTTATTGGAAACCTTGCTTGACACAGAGGTTAAGTTTTCAGCAAGTAAATTCTCTTGTGGATTAGGGCAACACTTCTACGCGATAATTTTTTTTAATATATAAATGCTCATAAAAATTAATAATTAAGATTTTGACGCATTCATAATGGAGTTGGAGTATCGTTACTCTATCTAAATGAATGTAAAAAAAATTGTTAATTTACTTCTTTATACATTCTAATTACAAATTTGTCATTAATACAAATAAAATGAAAAATTTTCAAATAAACTAATTTGAATGTAATAAATTAATAATAAAAGTTGTTTATCTCTTCTTATAACTATAAATGCATGTTACGTAAAAATTTAGGCTTTATATTTAACAAGAAACAAATATAATATTTTATATTATTTTGTAAGTGTGTATAAATTTTACATATAATAAATACACAAATTATAATTCTATTATTTAAAATTAAAATATAAAAATTTTCATAAAAAACTTATTTTTGTGAAAAAATTGCATTGTTTGATGAAATATTGCAAAACTTAGATAATAGATTACAATTTTTTATAAAAAAATTATAAAAATATGTTTTCAACTTTTGATAGATTTTTTTTTAATAAGACCAGTGAAGAATAAGTGGATAATCTCTTTTGTTTTATTTCCCATTCAATTACACATTTAAATTTGTGTAAATTGAATTATTAATTATTATTAAATTTTAATTGAGGAAAAGATTATGTTACACTAATATATTATCAGATCTAAGTGTATATCAAGTTGATTTTTTCTTAGGGTACATTACACAATAACACGTTAAGAATTAGATCTAATAATAGTATACTAGTACATCATTACATCAATGGTACACTACAAAATTTTTCTTTAACTAATAATACAATACAATGTCCATACATGGAAATATTGTATATTTGTAATTGTAAAATAGTAAAATAATATATTTATTTCTTATTAAATATAGTTATTAAATATAGAATTTGAGTTTTTACATAACAAGCATTTAAAATTACAATAATAAAGAATTATTTTTATTACTAATTTATTGCATTAGAATTAGCTTGTTTGAAAATTTTTCATTTTATTTATATATTAGTAGCAAATTTGTATTTAAAATGTACACAGGAGTAAGTTAACAAAACCCATTCATTTAAGTAGGGTAATGATTCTTCAATTATCTTGTAAATGTGTCAAAATCTTAACTATTAATTTTTATGGGCATCTATGCCCAAAAAAGTTATCAAATTATCTGGTTGTAAAAATCTTATTCTTATATAAAAAATACTTAAACTTATTTAGTTAACTCATAAAATTAAAAAATCTCATACGAACATCTTCTTATTTAAGGAAATTAGCTAAAAAAAATTTCATAGGAACGAGAACTTTTTATAAAATTTTACTTTTTTTTTCATATTACTAACTAATAATCAATCAAATAATTTATTCATCTCTTACTTCATAGGAAATTTTATATAATTTTCAGACCCCTCATAATATGCTCGAACTATCACACTTCACTTAATAAACAAAAGTTACATGCTAAATTCTATGATTTTCAACATCTTAACAAAATTATGATTTTAATGTAGATCTTAAAAACTTCAAAAAAATTGGATTATAAAATTGGCCATTTTTATTTATTAAGTGGGGTAAGAACATTGTATAATTGAAATATTTAAAAATATCTCAACCATATTAAACCGATAGTGACACCAATAACTGTTTTTTACAGCAAAATGATGTCGCACACACCCCATCTACATGTCAAAAAGTCTCTTGGCTCAAGAGAACTAAACCTGGTGCAGAACCATTTTATTTCAGCATTTCTGTTTTCCATTTTCTATTTTGTACTATTCTCTGGTCATTTTGAAGGAAAATTATTTTTTAAATATAATTATAAAATATTAAAATAAAAAATATTTTTAATATTAATTATGAAATATTTAAAAAAGTAATTTTTTTAAAAAAGAATTTACTTTTCTTTATTATTACTATAACTCTAAATTTTATTTCTCTTAAATACAAATATGAATAACATATTACTTCTTTATTAATATACATATAAATAATATTTTTTATAAAAATTAATTTCCGATGAAAAAAAAATCACCATAATTTTGAAATGAATTCCGACCGATAACTACACGTCTTATTCTTCCATTCTTATACCCAAATTTATTATTAGCCAATATAGACATGTTAACAACCTCCACACTTAATATTTAAACTTCTAAAGTCTTTTTCATCGGATATTGATAACATAAACCATAAGAAAGAACAATTCTTTACAAAATCCTGTAGAAAGAACCAAAGTAAGAAGTTGTAGACTAAGATACGCCATTTTAATAATAAAAATAGTGTATTTTAGTTGCTCCCAAGTAAGAATATGGAATTTGTTTGGCGCTTCGTTGCAGAAAGAAGCACTGGTACAGCTTTTTATCAGTTTTTATATAATTTGGCAAACCTTTTTCTTATAAAATTTCTAATATTCTTGCTAAAATAACAACTATTTATGTTACAATTATTTATAAAAAAATTGTAAATTTTACATGAAGTTACAAGCTTTTTTTATAAAATCATGAAAGTAAAATCCTCTTCATCTCTCTTTCTATATATATATATATATATATATATATATATATATATATAGACATGTAAAATGGAGGCAAGAATTGTAAAATCTGAAAAAAATTTCAGAAGGGAAAAAGTGGTATGTACCTTTGGCGGGGAGAGAGACACTTCAATTAGATTTTGGTGCAATTGGGCAGAGAAGAAGAGCCTTAGCCTTCCCGCCTTTCTGTTTCATCCATCCACTCAGAGGTATAAAAGGAAAAGCCGAGAAGATTTATTCAATTTTTCTTATTATTGTAAATAGAGCGGCAGAACCAATCAAATGCTGAGGTGGAGGGCCCACATGTCATACGTGGCAGATAAGGATGCCACATGTATACTAAGCATCTTAAGGCACAGAATGAATGAAGAGGATACACCCAACTCTTACCTTGGATATGGATTTTCTTGCAAACTTGACGCGTCTAATGATTTGAGCCTCTTCTTCGAAATTTTATCCATCGTCCAAATTTTCTTTCTTGAATTCCTTGTGCATTCTAGGAAATTAATATTAATATTCGTTAAAATTTCAGCATTTTATATCAAATGTTTCGGATTCAAATTTTGTTAGATAGTTGAAGTTCATAAAAGAGATAATCTTCTTATTAATAAGAAGAATAACAAATAATTTAACGCATATATAATATTTTAAGTCTGAATTTAAAATATTGAAATAAAAGAAAATTTTAAAATAACATGGAATATTACTCCATCAATAACAACGTGGATAGAGAGACAAATTATGTTTCTTAATCAAGAAGAAAAAATTAAATTAGTAAAATTATAAAAGCATTTATTGATAATTTTTTTGATAAGATCATTAATTGAATTATTTAAATGTAAATATAGGTATGAAATTTAAAAAAAAGAAAGAAATTGAGGTTCGATTTGCATGAAATAGTTAAGAACAAACTGAACATTTTCATTTTGCAATTTTGGTAAGTGGGCGTAGAAGTTTGAGGCTGAGAGAGCAATATGAAAGATAAAGAGATAATAGAGTATCAACCACTCCTTACCACATCAATTTTTTTTGTGCGTATGTGATTTTCTTTCAAAATTCTGGCAGTATGCCTTCCCAGGGCAGCTTGAGTTGAGTTCCATATTCGAACCCTAAGCAAAACCTTTTCCAAGTGCCTTTAATAATAATAATAATAATAATAAGAGCTTATCATTTTAAGTGTAAACTAAGGACAGTAGATGAAGATAGTCTTAAAATATAACATCGAATCAAATATTATTATACTATTAAAAGTATCAATAATCTTAATTAATATTAATTAAAAAATAACATGTTAACCTTACTTGAAATTTGAATTAGTTACATTTGATCTTCCTTCATTTTTCAAAATTATACATTAATTCTCACAAAGATAACATATACATAGTGTTAACTTTGCTTTTAATTTTTTTCCTACCATTATGCAATCATTTTGGTTAAGTTTAGAGATTACAAAATTCTGTAGAATATTGCAAAGAAATTATGCCAATTGAGTAGATAATTAAAAGACAAAAATGGAAAAGAATATTCAGGAGAAGAAATAGAAATTTTTCCAAAAAAATAAGAAACAATATGCATATATCAAAGAAGGCATAAAACTCAAAAAAAAAATTGAGAGAGATTACAAAGAGCAAATAGGAAAACATTAACAAGATGGGAAGAGAATTCCTGTATTTTGGCCACAATATTCTTCTTCCTTGCATGCTTGCTCCTTTGTTAATTTTTTTTAGATTATATATAATTTATTAATAAAAAATTATTGTTAATTAGATCCGATGTGTGTGACAATTTTATATAAATAAATGGGTACTTCACCTAATACTAATAAACAAATTTGAATCTTATGATGGATAGGATCTAAAATCTAAATTGATTAAAATATAAAAGGGTCCCCAAGTCCTAAATTTTTTGCTCCATCATAAGGCTTACTGTATAGAAATTGGGAGATTGCTTAAGGACAAATTCCCCAATACATTAGTATGAAGGCTTGTGCATCAGATTGGAAGTGTTTATAAATTACTATGTTAATGATATTAATCCAATTTAGTTTGTTTCTTCTTGATCATACTGTAATTAAAAGTTAAGATCAAAGGCAAATTTTATAAATAATTCTTATGATTGGTATCTAAGCCTAGCTTGGATTTTGATTATAGTTGATTTTATAGGAATTTTGAATAATACATATGCCTCCATAATTGTTTAGAACCTTACTATTATATTGTATTTTTTTCCATGGATGTACATTTGTGTGGTTCTGTGAGAATGGAATTTAAATTTAGTATACATATAAGTACTACTATAATGATTATGAAAATTCAAAATCTTATAGCAACTTAATATAACCCATGAAATTTGGTTGAGATTACATAAGAAGTAAAAAAAAAAAAAATTAGAACTTGTTTCGATAAACCTCCATTGATAAAGAATACATTGAGAGAAATTAAGAGCGAACAATGGATAGCTTGAAATTAGGTGCTTAAGAGGAACTTTGGCATATAGGTTGCATAAAACATAGAAATTTTGCTCCTTGAAAACCAATATATTCATGGCTGAAAACTTCTATTTTTTAAAATTTGAAGCTTTCAATTTTAGGTTTTTTTGGGTAAAAAAATGGTTGCAGACACATTAAGGAAAGTTAGATCAAATTCCAAATTGATAAGTGTTGAAAATCATGCCTTAAATCACATGCTAGTCACAAATTAGGCCATGTTTGGGTTAAAATCAAGTCAAAATTTAGACCTGCGAGCATGCGTTTCTAGCTGGAAGATGATCTATAGCACGTGCATATGATGCTCAACTACACATTTGCACATAAGGGCCACGTGCCATCTTGCCACCAGCGGCTGGTGGTGGTACACATACTGGCAAGCTCTACTCTCTGAACTTTTTTTATAGGCATTTTTTGGAATTTTTAGGGATTAAATTAATTTTAATTATTTGTATATATTTTATTTGAATATTCAAACGAACTTATTTTGAGTCAAAATTTTTATTAAATGTTCTTTATCACATTTCCACCCCCTGGAATTTTTGTGAAATTTTTTGATGTTATTTATATATTTTATTGATAATTTTTGGAGTTATATTTGCTAAAAAATTGTTAATGACTTGCACTATGCCATAAAAATTTATGTAATTTGTTAGCTTTGACAACCTACACCCAAGAGGGGATGAATTGGGTGTTTTTAAAATTCTTCTTATTTTTGCAATTCTTTTTAGAAACTTTTTGATTTTGGGAAGTCATAAGAATAATCTTAATTTAAACACTTCCAAGAAAGCTTTATGGATATGTTTGTTACACTTAAGATATGACAATTCAAAAATATAGTGCAAATTTACTTATTCCAATATGCACAAATAAATAATCAAGAAATCAATCCAAGATAATTTAATAGAGAAGTTTGCACATAATGTATAATCATTCAATTCACTTGTGCAAAGCAATATATTTAATTATGCATAGATAAGAAACAAGAAGTCAATGTATAAATGAATTTATTTTTTAACCATTTAATTATTTAAAGATTAAGATCAATATTGATGCATAATGTATTCAACAATTAACAATAACAAGAATAAAGCATACAACACTATATCTCAATAAACAGTAATAGCAGAATGGAGATGAATTTCTCTTTCAATCATTCAAATATCTAAGCAACAACATGAACATTACAACACAAACATGCCTAGCAAATAGCAACAGGAAAACAGAGTGTTCACAACAGAAAAATAGAATAAAAACTAGCAAAATAGAGCTATGTTGCAGAAACAATAAAGAGATAGGGTGAAGAGAACAAACACAAGGATTTATAGTGGTTCTTCCCTTGGATATCCTCACCAAGGTGTACATCCATTCTTCAAGCTCTCCAAGTTTGTGTTAATCACTATCCCTTCAAGTTTCAATAACACTTGAAGAAGCCTTACAATCTTTACTCTTCCTTAAGCAAAAACTCTCTTACAAGGAATACCTAACCCTCTTTAAGTTTTTTCAAAGGATACCTCACCTTTTACAATTAGGAAATGGTAAAAGAAGAATAACAACTTAAACAAAATCTTTTATAGAGTAAATGAAACAAATGAAGCTCTATAATAGAGGAATTTCACAAATTAAAGCTCAAATCATGATTTAGATGAAGAAGAATGTAAAATCATATTTTCAATTGATGTTCAGGCTCTCTCTATCGTATTTCGTGTTTCTTAGCTTATATATGAAGCACATGGAGTATTATAGCCGTTTGGGATTGTTATGAATGAAAACTAGTTGTTACTAGCCGTTATTCGCGCACTAAAATAGCTGGAATTGATTTGTGAATCGACTCAGGATGTTCAGGGTGCTCTCTGGATGTCTGGAATCGATTGCCGAATCAATTCACCCCAGACAATAATGCAAACTCAACTTTAAAAAGTCATAACTTCTTCATTTTAAGTTTATTTTAAGCAAATAACCTATCATTAGAAAGATAATTGGGTCTACTTTCAAATGGGACTAGTTTCATACTCATATATGATGTAATTTTTAAGATATTTTCAAAACAATGAGCAAAGGTAAGAAACAATGAATTAGTGAAAATCTGATTTTAAAACTCAATTTGTAAAATTCATAACTCGTTCATATCTTGGTCATTTTAAGCAAATGATTAGTCCATGGAAATCCATTTGAGTCTATTTTCAATAATAATAGTTTTATGTTCATATCATTTGTATTTTTCAAAATATGATCAAAACAATGAGCACACATAAAAAATGACTAGAATGCAAAAGACTGGTTTTTAGACTCAACTTGAAGAGATCATAACTCTTTCATATATTAATCATTTTAAGTGAATGATATGTCCATGGAAAGATCTTTGAGTCTATTTTTATATGGAAAGGTTTGATAGTAAAATCATGAGTATTTTATGAGATATGATTAGAAAAGTGACCAAAGGTCAAAAATAAAAACATTAAAACCTCATATCTCATTAGCTTTTGAAATGTCCCCACAGGTTATCTTGTTAAAATATGATTGTGGGCTATCTTTTGAAATATTTTGATCAAGCTAAGATTATAAAAAATATGTTTGAGCTATATATCATGAAATACTTTATTTTATAAGAAAGACTAAACCTTAGGATGAAAAACTATACCAATGAAGTTCTTTGGCTTTTCTTGATGCTTCCAAGCTTTTGATCTTCTCAATCTTCAATACTTGGATCACATCTCCTTTCTTGTCTTTCTTTTTTATTCTAGAGTTGAGCACAATATGATCTTCTATTTTCTTGCTTCAATGCTCACTCTTCTTCATCTTGGACTTTCCTATATATAAGTTCATAAACTTTGCAAAGTATATAGTTAGTCTAATCTAATATATCAAGATCTTGATGCATGATTCATATATTAAACAAATTAGCACAAGAACATGCATAATCATCATATCTTATATCTTGATTAATCATATGCTTAATGATGTTTGTATAAAGTATAGATCTTTTAGCATATAATTAAGCATATACATCAACCATAGCATAGTATATCTATTAAAACTTGTATAATATAGATCACTTTAGTACAAGATATACAATCCTATTGTAACATTTATTTTTCATCACGCATATATAACAACAAGTATAATCATCATATCATATATATGCATCAACTATAACATAGTATGTTTATTAAAACTTATAAAATATATCAATTTAGCATAAGACATATAATGTTATTGCAACACTTATTTGTTATCATCAAAACTTATCATATGAAGCCTTAAGGCTAACATAATTGAGTACCTACCTTTGTGGGACCAATTGCATGAATTTTGATTTGATTTGATGAAAAAAAAATTATATAAAGAGGGAGAGGCTATTAATGACATAAATTCCCTTTGACATTATGTTATTGATACAATTCGTTAGTTACAGTATAAGTATAGAATTAGGTATTATGCATCTAAAATACCTAAATACCTTTTAGTATTGGTATTTTAGGGGCATGACATCTAATTTTTGTATTATGTTGTAAAGTTTAAAATACCTCCCTATATTTGATTTTATAACATAATACTATATGAGGTTGCATATTTAAAATGTTGTAAGGAAAATATTGGTATAATTATGTTATACATGTATTAATGTTTGATGTATTATTCCTTAATTATTATGTGATAAAATTTTAAAAAGACGTTGAATGGGACAATGAGAAAGGATTGGGTTTATATTTATTTTAAATCCAATCTAATGAATGTGCCATCAAACATGTGGTGGGTTGATACCAATTCCATAATCCATGTCACTAATTCCCTATCATTAAGAAATTCTAGAAAATCAAATAATGGTGAACTAATTGTCAAAATGGGAAGTGGTGAGAAAGTAGGAGTAGAGCTTATAAGAGATATGTTTCTATAGTTATCTATTGGACGTGAATTGGTATTGAAAGATGTTATCTTTGTACCTTATGTGAAAAGGAATCTGATATCAGTTGTAACATTGAATTTTTAGAGGTATTCTTATAATTTTGGAGGAAAAAAAGTGAATCTGTTCCAAGGCTTGATTATCATTGGCACTGGTTAATTGGTAGATGGGCTATACAAGATAGATTTGGATTTAAGTTCCTGAACATTGTTAACACAATCATAAGAAAGAAAAGAAATAAAATTGATGAGAACTCATCAATACTATGGCACAGATGTCTCGGTCACATTTCTAGAGATTGAATTCAAAGGTTAATCAGAGAATGTGTATTGCACAATCTAGGCTTCTTTAATCTTGATACTTGTGTGAACTGTATTAAAAGGAAGTTTACTACTAAGGCTAAAAAGAGAAAGAAAGTTAAAAGACAAAAAGTGTTGAAACTCATTCATATCGATATTTATGGTCCTATCACTCTTGCAGCCATAAAAGGTCAAAGATACTTCGTCACCTTTATTGATAACTATTACATTTTGGTTGGATAAAGTCGTTTGTAGAAAAGCTAGAATCCTTGAATGCATTCAAGACATTCAAAGTAGCAGCTGAGCTTAAGTACGATGAGAAAATCATATGTGTGAATTTAGATTGCAAAGGAGAGTACTATAGCAGATATGATAAAATTAGGAGGAACCAAAGTCCATTTGCTAGGTATATATAAGAATATGGCATTAAGACAAGTTACACTATGCCTGGCATACCAAAATAGAATGGGATAGTCGAAAGGAGAAACATGACACTTCTTGACATGGTTAAGTGTATGTTTTCCCATTCTACTCTTCCAAATTTCTTATAGGAAGAAGCATTAAAGATCATAGCCTATATACTAAATCAAGTACCAAGTAAGTTTATACTTTTGATTCCATATGAATTACTAAATGGTAAGAAACTAACACTGAATCACCTTTGTGTTTGGGGTTGTAGAGCAAAGGCAAAGCTATATATTCTTACTACTAAGAAACTTGATTCTAAAATTGTATTTGGATTCTTTATTGGTTATTATGTTAGTTCCATTGGAAGCAAATTCTATTGTCGAACTCACACTATTTGGATCATTGAATATGATAGAGCTATTTATTTTGAAGATAAGTTAGATAGTAGGAGTCAAACTTGTGAATTACAAATTTGAGGGAAGAAAATTTAGTTATTCCCTTAATTTATCAATTTGTTAATTCTTTATCTTCTGATCTTTCACAATATGGTTTGATATAGCCTTTAGAGAAAAATAAGGATCCTAATATTGAGGTTCAATTAAGGAGATCAATTAAACAATATAAACTGACAATATTAAATTATTATTTTATGTATTTGCAAGAGCATAAGTATGATTTAAGTAAAGACACTGATCCTATTTCATTATCTCAAGCAATGTCTAGTTCAGATTCTCCTTAATGAATTACTACAATGGAGGATGACTTAGCTTTATTAAATAAAAACTAAATATAGGATCTTATTGAATTACATGCAAATTACAAGTCAGTTGGATGTAAATGGGTCTCTAAGACCAAGCATGATGCTTGTGGATAGATTGAGAGATATAAAGTCAAACTTGTGGCTAAAGATTATACTAAAAAAAAAGGTATAGATTACAAAAAAAACTTTTTCACCAATATTAACGAAAGACTCTTTCAAAATTATTATGGCTCTTATTGCTCATTTTAACCTAGAGTTGCATCAAATGGATATGAAAAGAATATTCTTGAACAATGATTTATTTAAAATCATGTACATGTAATAGTTAGATAGATTATGAGAGAAGGGTAAAGAACACTTGGTGTGCAAGTTAAAGAAATTCATATATGATTTAAAGCAAGTTTCTCAATAATGATACCTTAAGTTTCATGAAATAGTTACTTCTCTTGGATTTAAGGAGAATAGTGCAGACCAGTGTATTTACATGATGAAAAATGTTAGCAAATTTATGATTCTAGTCCTGTATATTGATGACATTCTCCTAGCGAGCAATAACTTCAACATGCTAAATGAGATTAAGAAATTGCCATCACATCTTTTTTAAGATGAAAGACTTATGAAATATTTCTTTTGTCCTAGGCATTGAAATATTTTGTGATAGGTCTCAGGGTATTCTTGGATTGTTTCAAAGGTCCTATATTGAGAAAATTCTGAAAAGATTCAATATGTTCATATGTTCTCCAGTTGCTTCACCAATTCAAAAAGGTGAAGTGTTCACAAAAACCTTATGTCCTCAAACTAATGAAGAGAAATAGAAGATGGAAAAGGTCCTTTATATGTTAGTTGTGGGTAGCCTAATGTATGCTTAGTTATGTACACAACTTGATATTGTATTTATTGTAGGTGTACTTAGAAGATATCTCAATTATCCAAGTCAAAGACATTGGACTACTATGATAAAAGTTCTGAGGTACTTTTAGGGTATGAAGGATTTCATGTTAACTTATAAAAGATTAAGAGATCTCGGCATTATAAGCTACTCAAACTCAAATTATACCAATTATCTAGATGATTCAAAATCTACGTTTAGGTATAGTTTCATGATGGCTAGACATGTTGTGTCGTGAAAAAGTGTCAAACAGTCAATTATTATAACTTTCAGCCTGGAAGCAAAGTATGTCACTTGTTATGAAACTTCTCATCAAGCTGTATAGTTAAAGAATTATCTCTCAAAGTTTCATCTTATGGAAAGTATTGTCAGGCCCTTGACCATTTTTTGCAATAATTTTGCTACTGTGAGCTTCTCTATTAGTGACAAAAGTTTAACTCATTTGAAGCATTTTGATGTAAAGTACCACTATATGAGAGAAAATGTGTGCAAGCATGTTACTATTATCAAACACATTTCCATAGACCATATGCTTGTAGATTTGCTAACCAAAAGCTTAACAGTAGGAACTTTTATTGAACATGTAAACCATATGGATCTATGTAAAGCCTTTTGATGTTTTAAGTTAGTAAGAGTTAATGTATATGACATTATTTATAACTTATGAATAAATTTTTTTTTATTTGCCATATTAGTGCACATTTGCTTATGACATGTTTATAAAGACATTTAGACTCTGTCTCATTATTGTACTCATATTTGTTAGACATCTTGAGTGGATTTCAGGACCCATATGTATGAATTTACATATAGTCACATAAAGTTATGTAAATCTTATTCTACATGTATTGATAGTATTGGTTAATGAAGTATAGGTGTTTGGTATGTTATGATGCTAATATCCCTTCAAATATAGTATTTATATTAGTAGATACCAGAGATCTCATTAGACCAATAGGTGTAAAAATACCATTTTGTGTTAACATTAATCCTTTAGTGGCTACTATTAATAAATCATGTATGTCTAAGTAGAAGATTGTTAATATTTTCTTATGGACTATATATAATTTATTAATAAAAGGATTATTATTAATGAGGCCTAATGTGTATGACAATTTTATATGACAAATGTGTACTTGGCCCAATACTAATAAATGGATTTAGATCCTGTAATGGATAGGATTCAAAACCTGGATTAAGTAATATATAAAAAGGCCCTTACTTCACATCTCCCAAATCATAAGTTTTTTACTCTATGATGAGACCCACTGCACAAAGATTGAGTAATTGCTAAAGGAAGGATTCCCTAATATATTAGTGTGAAAGTTTGTACATCAAATGGGAGGTATTTATAAATTACTATGTTAATGATATTAATACAATTTAGTTTGTTTATCCTTAATCACACTGCAATTAAAAATCAAGATCAAAGGTAAATTTTATAAATAATTCTCCCAACTCTTTTTGCTAAGGTCTTCAAACTTAAAGACCCTAGTCTTATTTATTTTTTCAATCTTAGAATGAAAGGTAAAGTTATAAATAAATTATAAAGCCATTATCTTTTAACTAAGTGGGACTCCAACCACACTTTTTGAAGCTGCATTTTACAATAGTCATTATCTTAAAAAGGAGATTAGTGAATAGAGAAGTTTTTATATGCTTTTAACTATAAGAAATTTTTGTACATTTCAACTATAACACTTACTTTAGTCTAAGTTAATGGAAAGAAATTAGTTGTTGTGAAAATTAGTTTGTGACAATAATAATACGTGTTATAGTTGGAGTATACATAAATTTCTCTGGACTATAATACATATTTTGTCTAATTTAATAAATATTGATTAATTGTCAATTTTCATAGTTTTTAATATCTAAAAAATTGAAAAATTAAAGGTTTCTTTGTTTTCTATTTTTAAAAATAATTTTTTATTTTTTTAGAAACAAAGGAACCTATTTGACAACATATTTTTAAAATATTTTTTTAAAAATTATTTTCTAAATATATAATTTAAAAATAAAAAATAACTTTTAGTTATTTTATAAATTTATTTTTTATTTTGAATATTAGTTTTATAATTAAATAAAATATTTTCTTATTTACAATATCAATCATTCTCTATTCTTTATTTTTCTTCAATTCGAAAATAATTTTTAAAAACATAAAAATAAGTATATTTAAACACACAATAGATTTTTAATGAATGTGAATCTCATAAAATTGATAAATGAACAATAAAATTAATAATTATCTTTCTCATTGGGTAAGAGCACTAATGTCATATATTATGATTAGAGCATTTAGTGTACAACATTGAAGATGAAGGGTATGAAGTATAATCCGACCAAAATTCAAGAGAAGTCAACATAATTTCTCCAATAAAATAAGCAATTTTAGTGTAATATTTGGGCGATGCACGAGACAAGATAAATTGCGAACTAGAATTTCATGTCTGGTAGTTTAAGTATGCTATATATAAGTTAATAAATCATTATTCAATAATCATGTCAACACTAATTTCATAAATTAAATATTTTGTGAAATATGTACAAAGCATGAACCATCAAATAAAGCTTTTATTCTAGTTTTGATTCACAGAAAACACCGGTTATGTTGGGCATGATGGCTATGGCTGTGAATGGATCCAGGTGAAGCACTACATGCCATATCGTTTCAGTATCATACACAGCATAATGCAAAGATTTATAGTTCTACGGTAGTATTGAAAATTTTTGTATTACTTGTATTTTAATAAATAGGACAATTACCTCTTCAATTTTACTGATTACTCAACATTAATACCAAAACATTCTATCTGTTAAAATAAAAACGAAGATAATATTAAAATCTCAATATTACAATAATATCGAAAATATTATCCATAAATGGAGAGTTGTCGCGTAATAGACGTTTAGATGGTTGGAAATCATCAAGCATTGCGTGCTATAAATCATTTACAAATTGTTGTTACATTGTGTCTTTATTTTTTTGGCCCGTACATGCACATGGAGTATATGTGTGCACGCGCGTGCATTTTTTATGACTAGTTAGTGTCCTGGTTAGCTTGTCATTATTAATCTACCCTTTTTTATTTTTTTGGGAACAAATGAGCACGAGTTCTAATTCAATGTGACTAGCTCTTTTGATTGAAAAATAACGCTTTTTACCCACAAAATTTTTTGTCTCAACTTTTTTTCCTTTAAATGAAAGGCGCCAATGCCCAGCAGAAAAAGAACTACAAACTAACAATTTGATGGTTGGATACTCCAATTACATAGCCAAGAATCAAACTACTCATTCCAGTTGGAGAAGTACTAGAAGAATAGTAACCAGAAGCATATGAAAGACTACATGAAGCAAGTCAGTCTGCGTATCTCCTACACTATCTAAAGAACAAACAATGAAGACATTCCAACTAAAGTCAAAAAGCTTCCTCTAATTTGAGGGAAGAGTCCAATGCCCCATGGAGATCGGCTCGTAAACAGTAAACAAGTCATCCAGCACTATAGAACTAGAGTCCAATACAACTTCTTTAAACCTTATTTTCCAAGTCCACTTTAACACATTAAAAGCACCACACAATAGCAAGGGAAAAACTAGAAACTCAAGTTCTAAAGACCCACTAATCATCTCCGTACAAATAAGCCCTGCATATCCGAAAATACAAGGATTAATTTTATACGCACCATCAATGTTGGCTTTAAGCCGCAAGCACAAACTATAAACCACGTGGGCAAAGGAGTACACCAATGCTTATCCATAATTGTAATGCCATTGCACGTTTAACCGACACAGCAGAAACTCGACTACACCCAATTACATAATAATAATGGAACAAAATGAAAGTAATAGTATGGGAATTGAGTAGAGGTGCTTAACAGACCTAACAGACCGATCTGCAAATTTTTTGAGGATCAAATTGCTCAACAATAAGCTCGCAAAAATATGAGCCTAAATGGGCTTGACCAATAAGCCAACCCATGGGTTATACAAACCATCCCGCAGGCCAAACTAGCTTATAAGGCAAAGTTAGAAAATTTTATAAATTTTTGTATATACTAAACTAGTTAAAATAAGTCAACCCGCACCCATGGATCGTACATGCTAGCCCGTTAAGCACCTTAGAATTGAATGTGTGAGCGATCCCAATAATGAACAATCCCCCCGACTTCTATTTGAGAAGTATATTTCTGCAATCAAGCACCAGATACCACTTTAACATGTGAAATCACGCATCATACCTATACGCCACCGGGAAACAATACTAAAAGAACTTAGAATACATTCTGTTCAACATTTTGCAGAGACTTGTTCGAGAATGCTACACACAGTGACCAACTAAATCACAAGAACATTAGTAAGAAATTAGATTATATGTGTCCCTTATTTCTAAGCTCATCAAGTATCAAATGTAGGTAGTGATGCACAAGGCAACCCCAAGTGTTCGACAACGGGTGAAGGGGAAGCTTTCAAAATCACAACCTCATGCACAAAGCAAACTCCTTGAATTTGCAGAGTATTTCAACATGTATTGAACATCCAGATTGATAACCTCAAGAATATAGGATAGATAAAATTCTCAAGACCGAATAAAAGTACTAGATGAAAATTTTCAATGACAATGACATTCGGGATAGATACAAAGGAACGAATTACAAGAGAAGATAATTTCAGGAATACTAGAATGATGCTGCTCCTATGATTCCACTCATTGGAAACAACCAAACTTTAGCACAATTAATCCCAAGACTTTTAGGTAGGAGGACGAAAAATCTTCATTCAACAGTAAAATAGCTACAGAGATAACTGCACAAAATCTGGGTAATTATAAGCTAAATGTAACAGGAAAAAAAACATTTCCATGGGCATAAGCTAACATTACTACGCCTGGAGGGAACTAAATTGCAAAACTGGCAATGTACACTTTTCTAATGTATCTCTATACCTCTTAGCAACTGAGAACTAAATCCTTTTTACTTTCTAATTTTTTCTTCAAAAAAAAAAAAATACTTTGCTGGGCTAATCTTTTGATAGGGCAGAAATCAACGTAAAAAGAATTGGGCGAGACTCTTTCATCCTGCACATACCAGATCATTGTAGGCTTCAGCTAACTTGCTCATGGATGCAAATCAAAAGGCACATATCTCCGATTAGTTCTACTGCACCAAAAGGTACATGCAATATCTTATTCCTACAGATAGATGACTAGATGTTCCAGAGTATGTACAATGGCTGAAGCCATGGTAATGCTCAGAGCGAAAGCTAACTGCCAAGACTCTTGAATCATCCATTCTCAATCTCACTCAAGTGACTACTTGATTCCTGAAGAGAAACTTTGCCTTGAAGGAAACCCACCAGGTCGCATCCTAGAAGGTTTTTCACTAACAAAACGTCGGTCAGATGGCCCTGCTCCAAGAATCCCCAATGAGTTTGGATCAGAGATCCGGACTCCATTAGCCATGGTTCTTTGATTTGGTGGCTGGACTTGAAAACTATTGTTTTCAGCTCTTCTTCTTCGCTTCCATGCCTCAGATTTCCCCGTTTTAGTAACAGGTTCTGGCATTTGGCAGGTAGTAGCATATTCGTATCCTCTTTGCCTATAGTTAGAGTTACTGTTTCTGCCAAATGGGCCTGATAAGGACCCATTAACATGAGAAGGACCCACCCCTGCCTCATTATCTTGCTGCTGCCTAAGTTTGGAATAAATTTGGCCAAGCCTCTCTCCTGAAAGATGGGAAAAGGTAGAGACGTAGTTCCATAATCGCTTTGTCATCCCTGTGAATCAACAAGAAAAAAATACATATGTAATTATTATTTAAGTTCAATCATTTAGTCAAATAATCCTAGGCTCACAGACCAACACAAGTCTTCTGAAAGAAAATATTAACTTATGCACACTACTAACAAAATTAACAGGTTCAGAGTTCAGACACAAAGGAGAGACTTTTCCCAAGAAAAAGGAAACCCAGAATATAATGTCCATAATGACCACAAAAAAAAAAAAAACCAACAACAACAACACTTACTCTCCTGCTTATAGGGTTCCGCTTCATGCTCTAATACAATTTGGTCTATCCTTCGCCCAAGAAGCTGTAAATAGTTACGGATTTTTGAAAGCACCTGGCAAAGAGAAGAAAAGGGGGATTGAGTTAACAAGTCCTAATACAATTGCTATAGACATAATAAAGGAATATAAAGCCCCGACTACATGTGCACCTTTTCCTTCGGGAGATTTGCACTGGTTGTCTGCAGCCTGTGTAGACGTTGCAAGGTTTTCATTTCTCCAACCATCATATCTTGACACCATTCCATCCATTTAACTTCCTTGAACTGCTCATACACTTCGTCATTGTCAGACATTTCACCCTCTTCCTTTACAATAGGTTCAACTCTTGGGGGTTTCTGAGATCTATCCTTTCTCATTTTGATATTAACTTTAGCAGACTTTACCGTCTTCTCCTGCCCACGTTGTGAAATGTTCATAAGATTTTCTCTCTCCTTCTTGGAAGGCTTTCGTCCTACTCTGCTGTTGGTGTTTTGACCACCAAGAACAACAAGTTCCTAGATGAATTTATCCCAGGCATTAGTTCAAGTTATCCATACCCAATTCAAAAGGGACAAGACAGCATGACAAATGAGAAGTAATAAAAACTAATATCAACAGACCACCTTCAAAAAGTAATTGTAAGACCATACAAGTAAAAGGAAGTAACAATTCTCTTCCATTTTAGAGGGCATGCAGATCGTAAGGTCCCCCCCCCCCAACAAAAAAAATAGAAAAAAAAATTTATAGATAGGAGAAAGAGTACAATAGGAGAGGATAAGGAATTCTCAAGAATTAATACAAAATTGCTGCTCAATTTCTCTGCAAATGAGACAAGCTCAACCCAACCATTAGCTTTCAACCAAAGAGAAGCAACAAACAAGATCATATCCCATAAAAGAACATGACTCAATCTGATTTCTGAATATTCTAGCATTTCTTTCCAACCAAATGCGCGTGTGCACACGTACACACACATACACAAAAAAAAAAGGCACAAAAGAATCAACAACCTTTATGTATTTTAAGAACCTTAGATTGAGAATTATGTTATATTAGAAAATATCTTAAATTGATTATTATTGATCTCCAGTTATATCATGGGCTTAGTCATGTTATGGGCTTACTTATCTTGCACAAAAAGTTAAGAACATTAGGGTCTACACATTTCTTAGTACCTCTATATAAATAAAGCAGTGGGTTATGTTTCATGTAACAATCCAGCCCCTTATTCTCTGTAGCCTATCTCTACTCTTTCTACCTCTAAACCCTAGCCATGTTTCTCAACATAACTGTGACATCCTCCATGAGGCCTGTGGGTTGTAACGCTGCCAGCAACCTCAAAAAGGTTACATTGCCAATGATATAGAAATTAGGTTTATTTATTATTGAGTTATTTAAGTTTTAGTGAGGAAAAAAAAAGCAAAAATATAGTGTGGAGTTCTATATTTACTTTTAGTTATTTTTCAATGAGTTTTTTGAGTTTTGGTGAAAAGAAAAAAAAGAAAAATAGAATTTTGGTGATATAAAAAGAAAGAGAAAAAAAGTAAAAAAATAATATTTAAAAAAAAGAAACAAATTATTCAGATAAGTTTTTGTCTTTTTTCTTGGTTTTTTTTTTTTTTTTTTTTTTGGGGGGGGGGGGGATTGCCTTATTGTTGATGGAATATGAAATTTTTCATTTCGAGATTGTCATCTGAAATCAAGAATGCGGG
Organism: Sindora glabra; assembly: GCA_020226215.1. Lineage (NCBI taxonomy): Eukaryota > Viridiplantae > Streptophyta > Magnoliopsida > Fabales > Fabaceae > Sindora > Sindora glabra. The sequence goes on from CM035230.1 coordinate 35,908,052, forward strand.
ATCTACCTCTGCCATTACTGAATCTGTCTGCTGTAATAGAATTTGTTTGTTTCGTCAGTGAAATTGTCCGTCCCTCCCTTGCATGGTTCGGGATTCAACTGAGATTTGGATATTGACGAAGAAATAAAAGTGGGCTTATGACAGTGGCTTGGTAAGCTGAACTGGAAGGAAGCTTTGCTTTGGTGTGCGGCTGTCCAGCAGTGGCGGCTGCTGGTTTGATGATGCCAGCAATGTGGCTTCTGGCAAAGCTCCAGTGAGTGGTGGAAAGAAAGGACAGTAGCAAGTTTTGTTCTTTTCACTGATATATATATATATATATATATATATATATATCCTTTTTTGGGTTCTGAGTTTCTCCATCATCAGACTTTTAGAGCAACCAAGGGAAGGCCGTTGCTTAGGGCGCTACAAGACAGCACCAACACAATTTCTGAGTCCTCCATGGTGGAGGCATGCAGTAGATTTGACTAGAGCTGCAGTGAACCATGACCAGGTTCAATTTTTTGCATTTTAGCACTTTTTTTACCTTTTTTGCAAATTTAAACTTATTCTCAAGTTATTTGGGGGCCGTGTGGTGCCGCTGTGATTTTCTATTAGCTTTAATAGTCTGTGACAAATTTGGTTATGAGCATTGAGAAGCTGAAACAGAAGGTTGAGTGGATGAGTGTTTGAACAATTGAGACTAAGATAGACAGTGGATATTTCTCACATGAGTAGTTTGATTTTGTTTGAGTTGCACGCTTGTCTTATAATTTTTTGCTTGATGGTGTAACATTTGGTTGTGAATCTTGCCAGAGCTCCAGCAAAATGAAAATAGTGCTCTTTTTCAGCATTGGTGGTGTTGGTTTGGTTGGAAAAATAAATCCATTAACTGTTCAATCTGAGTCCTCACACAACCTGCGGTGTTAAAGCACAGTTTTGTTGGTTTCATTTTGTTGGCGCTAATTCTGCTTCAATTTATTATATATGCGTCTAATATGGAGTGATTTGCAGCCTGATTACGTTGGTCTGAAGCTGGTTTTGAAAGCCTCTCAGCAAAATTTGATGATTTGGGAGGATTTCATCACTGTTTGATGAGATGAATCTGTTCTGGTCGTTTTGGTGACAGATTCTGGTGTGATTTTATGTATAAGCTGTGATTATGCATGTCTTAGCTTGGGACTTCGAGTGTTTTTGGGAGATTTACATGAAGATTGAAATAATGTAATTTATTCAACACCTTCTGGTGTTTTCATGGTGTTTGGCTGTTATGTTTTGACTATGACAGGCTGTTTGGCATGGAGAAGAGCTGTGCCCTTCCGTGTTTTCTAGTGTGTTGACACTGGAGTTCATTTTTGGGTTGGTGGAGATGTGATTTTATGAGTTGCTACAAGGAGTAGCTTTTTGGCTTTGTTCCGGCAGCAATGGTTTCAATGACAAACAATTATTGAGTGTAACTTCAGTTCTTGCAATTATGTTTTGGACAAAATTGTGTTGTTTGGTGCTATGCACGTCGGGCTTGGTGGTTCAGATCACTGATTTTGGCGTCTTCATGTGATTTGTGACACTGTTTGGGAACTTGTATTTGCATAGGTCTGATTTGATGAGGTTATCCTTGGTTTAAAGTGATTTAGACAACTAGTTTTGCCTGCCTAGCATTGGATAGGTTCGTGCCTAGTTCATGCCCATCATCTATGGTTGAGGGGCAAGACATTGGTGTTTTGAAAGAGTTTCAGAAGCTGTGTCCAACCATAGGTGTTAGTGTTTTTTGGTTAGGAAGTTGAGAGAGCAACTCAAGGGGAGCTAATAGAAATTTTCTGAAAGCTGCTGGTAGAGTGTTCACATGTTGTTCATGAAATTTTAAGTCCATCGAGTTTTCTTGTTGGTGAAGTTTGAAATTTATCAAATTTTTTTCATAAATGCCTTATTGCATTTAGATTTTGGGAGTTCAAGTTTATGTAACAAACTTAAGCTTTGTAAGCTCCAGCTTGAGGGGAAGTGTTAGAATTATGTTATATTAAGAAATTATCTTAGATCGAAAATTATGTTATATTAGGAAATATCTTAAATTGAATATTATTTCAGGTTATATTATGGGATGAGTCATGTTACGGGCTAGCTTATCTTACACCCACAGTTAAGGGTATTAAGGTCTTTATGTTTATTAAGACCTCAATATAAATAGATCACTGGGTTATGTTTTATGTAACAATCTAGTCCCTTGTTCATTCAGTAATATTTTAGTATTTTCTCTTATTCTCTCTAGCCTATCTCTGCTCTTTCACCCTCCAAACCCTAGCCATATTTCTCAACATCCATAAGTAGAAATTATAGACGAAACAAAAAACACATGATGAAGGAAGTGGGTTTCATATTATTCCATACTTGTTCCAAAAGGGCACTAGCACGATCCCTCAGATTTGGGGCTCGTGGCAAGAAAGTCTCGTGATGTTGAAGTTCCCCTGGGGCAATTTTTTTCGTAAGACCAAGTCTTTCATCCAATCGTATCTTTTCCCAATTGCCAAATCCATGGTAATGTATTCCAAGAAGCAATCTTGCATCATCAACTGTCAACATGTAAACCAGTAGAACAAAATCAGGAAAATCGGGAATCAATTCCCTCCCCAGAATGCATATACATACTTCATTGATAGCACATACTTTGATTCCATCCACAGCCTTTAGACCAGTTTGAAGGTTTAAGATATGATAACACACGAAACTGTGCAATGGGATCATCATATCGACTAATGCGCTTTGCTAGAAGTTGCAATTCTTGAACACGGGTAAGCAGATCATTTGCCTTTACTTGAACACCGAAAAAATCCAAAAGGGGACCCTGGATATGAAATTACACCAAGCAAAGAACTGAGAGTGGGAAGAGAATATAATATCCAATTTATATAACTACTTTGAAAAAATTTTAATGCTGAAATGACCTTTGGGTCCAGATTTCCAACTTCCACTGCCTCTCTACAGCCATCAATCAGAGTATTGAAAAGTTCAATTTGTGCTTCAGGTGGAGCTGCTACAATAGCACCCCCAACCTCAGCACATATTAAATTGATTTGGCTCTCATTCCCAAATTTCATAACCTGGAATACAATGAAGATGAGCAAAGAAAAATACACAAACTGTCAAAACAAATCATGCCAGCCAATCTCCAATAGTGACAAATGCACATATGATTTTCTTCATAAAGATTGAAAAATGAGAAAGGGACCATTTGTTTTTCAGAAGATGTTTTCCATAAAAAAAATTCATTTCCTTATATATAGGTAAGTTAGTACCATCTGCACCTATACTTTGTGATTAAAAATAAAAATGATACTTAAAGTCATGATAGAGGAGGAAAACAACTTCCTTTTTGAAAAAGAGTAAGTTATCTTCTACCAAATTCATTATACTTAATACCGAGTACATAAATCACTTTCCACCATTTTGATATTTTATAACTATATTCTTATAAAAGATATTTTCTGCCAAAACAAATAGAGCCCAAGTTTTCATCCCATTACTAGTTTGCTCCTGCAACACTATATAAGGACTTCAATATAGTGTACAACAAGAAATCTACTTTGCAACCCACTTATACATTCACCTATTTGGCAACTCCAACAAGAAACATAATGGACGTATAGATTGTTCAACCACCAAGGAGTTTTCAATTGCATTACCATAAACAATATAACATTCATTGCTAGAAGAATATAAATTTTGTTTTACTAAAGAAAATTTCACCAAAAGAGGAGCAAGTAGAAGCTAAAAGGATGAGAAAGCATCATAGAACAATGAAGAAAACAAGAAAGAACGGAAATGCAAAGACATAAGCTCAAGCAAACTACCCAACACAACATGCTCAAAAGAGAACATTTGTTTTGACCCAAAGGGAGGCCAAAAAATCAAGCATATCCCAAAAAGGGTGGAAACCAAAGATCTGTAATGCCCAAATAATGCCTATGTGCCTCCTAAACTACATAAAACACAACCAAAAGTGGCATGTGCCTATAGACTTGTGATCATTCCGGTAAAAAATTTTCTTTTAACAGTTATTAGAAAAATTAAGAGGAAAATCAAATATCAATTACTTTACACTAGTGTAAAAACAATATGTTTATGTCAAAATCATATATCAGATACCATATCAACTTTGAGATGGGTTTAATTTCAGCTTCACCTCATTCACAGATGATCTTACTCACCTAAATCCTGCAGGGTTAAGCCAAATATCGACAGGCAAATAGAAAGAAAAAATTCAATAATTAATTCCTCTTCCACTCAATAAGACCCATATCCCCTGTCCACCCCTACAACACCCCCAGGGTAAATAAATTGAAGATCCTGCAGAGCACCTACTGGTCCTTTTTTCCGGGAGGTGGGGGAAAAGAATACAACCATTAAGTTAGATAATTACAAATATGCATATGAACGAAATGCGTAGAGGGTGTAAACATACTATGGCCTGCCAAAAGTAATAAAAATTGATATGTACACTGATTTTCCAAAGTAAGTTACAAATTTTGCTTTTGCAATATCACGTTGGGTCATTGAAAAAGCAATAGAATCTTACCGCACGAGAGAAACGCAGTGCATCTCTTTTAGACAAATTTCCATAAGACCAATGTCTCACTTGAGCAGATGCTCCATCAATCATTGGTACTGCAGGAACAGAATACTCTGCTTTCCGGCGTTTCTGAACTCGCCCCAATGTCTCGGCTTCTTTCTTTTTTCTTTTACTACTTCTTTCAGATTCATTAGCCTCTGCATAGCTTTTAATATTCCTTGCAGCACGAGGAGCAAAAGCATCCTGGAAAAGGATAAGGACACACAAGATGAGGAAAAAAAAAGGTATTTTAAGCAGATAACTCGGTAAAGCAACATAGAAATATAGAACTTAGAAACCCAAGCAGCAAAATTAATAAAATCCTTGAAAGTTTAGAAACAACATCCATAGATTGTTTTAAGAAAACAACAATTTGGGAGGGGGGGAGGAGATCATACTTCAGCTTGTGCTACTGCTTTAGGTTTTATCCAACGACTCCAAAAACTTCCATCATCTTCATTGCAGAAATTAGCAACCTGCAGAACATCAATGAAAACAAGTTAGCAACGCCCCATTCCAACTTAGATATACCCTATCCCACTTGAACAAATCAAATAATTACAACAAATAGAAAAACAAGAGAGAAACCGGAAATCCCATTTGTTGTGAGACTTAGGTCTATGCTGCGGGGTTGGGTGTTACTATACCCATAAATTCCCCCTCCCCAGATAGATTTGGCCACCTTATATTACCAAAGAAAAGAAAAAACACAATATGGCCTAAGTATCTTGCCTTAAAGGCACCCAACAATTCATGGGCTTGCTCTTCTCCAGTTTCCTTCTCTTCAACCTTCTCTGCCCTTTCAAGAATTTCATCTATATCCATACTTAAGAGTCGTTTCTTGTTTTCTTCATCATTTCTTTCTTCCTTGAAAAGCTCCTCTGCTCCAAATCTTAGGATTGCTGACAGCTCATTCTGTCATGAGAAGAAAATGTTTGATACAGTAATGGGTCAATAATCAAAAGTAAACACTTGACCAACACAGCACAAAATAATACAACCAAAACGTTCAATATTAAAGATACAGATAGAAGACAATATTATTTGAGCAGTCCCCCCCCCCTTTTATCTTACCACTAATATCTTACATAACCCAATAAAATGACATTAACAAGCTAACAGCTAAGAAGTTTTAAAGTTGTACTTACTTTATCAAAATAACTTCCCTTTTTGGCTTCTTTCTTCTCCAGTCTACCCTCAGCATTTAATTTTTGAATCACCAAATGGTCAAGAACCTAAAATATCCATTAATACGAAATTATGTAAGATTATTGACCTCAAGGCAAGTCAGAGAGAAAATGCATTTACAGAATATCAAAGTAAAAGACAACAGTAACAGAGAGAAATATAAAGCACTGCATTAAATCCAACAGTTGTTATCATACCATCTTCTTCTTAGCTCGTTCCAATATATCTTCCTCAACACTTTTGCTTGTCACAAATCTATAGATGTTAACAACGTCCTGTTGCCCAATTCTATGAGCTCTACTCATTGCCTACAAACATAAGCAAACAGTAATATAAGTATATGTAACCCTTCACCAATATTATCACATTGTTCAGTACCTGCAGATCATTTTGAGGATTCCAGTCTGAATCAAATATTATAACAGTGTCTGCAGTGGCAAGGTTGATACCAAGACCTCCTGCTCGGGTTGAAAGAAGAAAGCAAAAATCATCACTGCCAGGTGCATTGAAATGATCCATTGCCTGCTGCCTCAATTCAGCCTTTGTACTACCATCAAGCCTCTGGAACTGAAAACCTCTAAGTGACATATACTGAACCAGTATATCCAACATCCTAACCATCTGCATTACACCTTTGATAACTTAGTACTATCTTACACCAACTCTGGACAGTAAAAACTAGTAAACTAAATTGGCCTACCATTGTAAACTAGTGATGACTAGTAAAGAATAACAGACCCACTAAATTCCCAACAACCAACAAACCAGACTAGAAAAGAAGCAGAAAACTATTAATAGAACTATTAAGGGATTCATGAAACTTAATGACAGTAATCAAAAGCGGTACAGAAAGAACTCAGATGATAACATTGTTAAGCTGTAGTCAAGAAGGAAGTGCCTCATTGCATGCTTTTCATGAATGATTAGTGAAGGGGCATGACTGAGTATGTAGAGTGCAAGTTCAGTTGTCTGGGATCTATTTTCCAAGGAGACGGCAAGATTGATGGGGAAGTCACACATAAGATCCAAGTGGATGAAAAGGAAAAATGCTTCAATGGTAATTAGTGATCAGAAAATGCCCATCAAACTCAGGAAAATATTACATGACTGCTGCAAAACAAGTGATACTATGGTAACAAGTGTTAGGCAGTGTAGGGCCAAATGAAAAACAGTCAAGTGTTGGGGAGATAAGAATGCTGAAAGGGATGGGCGGGTGAACCTACAAGAAAAGACAAGATTAGGAATGCATTTATCAGAGATAAAGTTGGTAGCACAAATTGTTGAGAAAATGACCAGAACATGCTTATGAGAGTTTGAGCATGTGAGGAGATGATTCAAAAAGAAGTAATGGAAGACCTAGGAAAATGTTATTATGAGAAATCACCAAATTTAATATCAGCTTAAATGATTTCATGGAAGATATGGTATTTGATAAGGTGCAATGGCATCGTCTAATCCATATAGCCGACTTCAGCTAATGGGATAGGCTTTGAATGTTGTTCTATAAGATTAACACTAATGACATGTTACAGTTGCACAGACCTCATGAAGCTTTATCACCGGATATGTATTTATTATGTTTTAAAAATTCAGAGACCAATAGCCATTTGTTTATGCATTGCAAAATGGCTATGGAATAAGCTTTTTTCCTTGTTTGGGATGTCATGGGGTTGCCCAGCTACAAATAGCTTCCTAACTACTAGATACTATGTTTTGGGGAGCAATAAGAAAAACAGAGCTCTGTGGGACATTGCAAGGCTTGTTGTTTTATGGTGCTAATGGTTGGAAAGGAATGCTAGAATTTTTAAACAGCTATATAAGCTGATAGTGTTGGCGTGGGAAAAGATCTCGTTTGTTACATCTCTTTGGCTTAAAGCTAATGGTTTGTTTCAAGGGATAACTTAGACAGATTTGCAAAAGAATTGGAAATCAATCTTAGATTGGTGATAGGCTGGTTTCTTTAGTCTCTTTTACTTTTTCTTTATCTGTTTGGAGGACTTCTTATCCTCCTTATTCTGTATTTTTCTCCTTCTTTTAATAATTTTTTTCTATCAAAGGAAGAAAAAGCATTGTTAGGCTAATAGCTTCCAATGATAGTTACCAAGTAATATAAACCTTTCACCAGTTCAGCATACCTGAGAGAAAATCAGAACACGATGCTTGGTCTCATGCAACCTAACAAGTAGCTTATCAAGTATGACAAGCTTCCCACTGCTAAATACAATTCTCTCCAGTTTACTGCTGTCAGTACCTCCCAAGTCTCCACCATAACCATGGTCAGCACTTTCAAACAGGAAGGGGTGGTTACAGCACTTCTTTAATTCTACCACGATATTCAAAAGAGAAACCTGAACAGAATACACACAGAAAAGTGCATTTTGAATTTGATGTTTATTCCCTGAGTGAGAAAAAAAAGATAGAACTATAGATGAACTGTTAATTTACCAGGGTTTTCTGTCATATTAGCCAACAATGACATTACAATACTTCATGTCAACAACTTTACTCCAACAACATTATTTGACCATAATAATATATAATAAAGAAATGCCTTGTACAATTAGATGTTAGAAGAAATCAATAATACAATAGAAAATTTACTGTTTCCAATACTCATAATACATACTATGGAGAAAGAATACATGAATCAATCACCATCGTAATTTTACAGGAAAATTTAATACAAGTACTTAACAGAGATCATAACCTGATTTCCACGAACTCCTTTGTTCAAATCATGGAAGTTGCGTTCCAATATCCATTTATAATACCTATAAATCCAACACCAGCAGAAATGTGGAAAGTGAACATGCAGATGTAGAAAAGCAGCAAATAGAACTGAAAATAGCACTTACTGTTTCTGAAGAGGAGACATTTCAACCCTTAGAATACGCTCAATTTTTGGGGGCAATGATTTCTCTACATCTTTGATAACTCTTCTAAGTATGTGAGGCCTCAATTCCATATGAAGATTAGCAAGCTTTCATAAATTAACACACAAAAATTTACAGTGAAAGCAAACATCAACAGCAGGCTACTCAAGGAATGTGAGGAAACAACAGGACAGTGATGCTAAATTATACCTCACTCTCATTGAATGAACTCAGATTCCTATAGTTTTGAATAAAATCTTCCTTGCTCTTGAACTTGTCAGGATCAAGGAAGTGAAGCAAAGCCCTAGCAAACAGATAGTAAATGATAGTTATAGAGAAAATTGTGCAAATTCAGCAACCATAATCAAGGGAATTGATATAATTCTTGCTATTCAAATAGAGAAATATGATGAGAAATCAATGAGTGAGAATGGTAATGGCCATGGCACAAGCATACTTCTTCAAGAATAGTAAAAAAATAATTTTGTATATGTGAGTACATATCCAGATTCTAGACACATGCTACACATTAGCAAGAGGACTACTGCATTTATTGCACAAAAACTTACAAAACTTAGTTTTAACATAAGATAACCTAACCAAGACATCATAAGCAAACATATAGAAACATCAAATGGAGGTATATAAAGATGTGTGTTATTTGGTGTAAAGGTGCACCAAATGGCAAATGTCATTACTCCAGACATACTCTAGACATGCTAATTAATCATGGATAGTTGATCATATGATAGTTAATCATGCACAGTATATAATAGGATAAATCACATCCTTTGAACTATAGGCCTTGTGCAATTTAGCCCCTTGTACTTTCAAACCCAGCAATGTACCCCATGGACTATTACCTGCGTGCAACTTACCACCTTTATTAGAATTCCATCAATTTTAACAACCGAAAAAGCTCACACATCTTGCACAACTTATTTTGATACTTACAATGTCAAAAACACACCAAACACATCAATTTAAGCCAAAATTATTGTATAAAATTAAGTTTTTATTCATGTTGCCTTAATTTTCTCTCTGTACCTCTTTTAAAAATTAAAAAATAAACTCTAATTTATAATAACAATAATTTAGGCTGAAGACAATGAAATTGCTGTGTTTTGACATTATATCAAATTATCAATTACAACAAGTCACGTGAAGATCTAATGACCTGTTCCTATAATTAAAATTGAATATATGCCAATCAAAAGCAAGTAAATTACATGTAAGTAACAATTCAGGAGAGTGCACATCTGAGTTTTGAATTAAAAGGGGATATATATAGAACAAGGTCAGGTTCCTTGCAATTTGGCCTTGATAATTAATATGCATGCCCAACAACACCTCATGGAAGACTGGAGGATAACACAATTGCATATTATTGTGAAACTAGATAGAACACATGAAGGAAAAGGTATTTCTTATCTATAATTGATCAAAGGTATATGTATATATACAAGTAGTAATGGGATTGCCTGCTAGATACAACCGAGGTGGACCTACCTAGTAACACTAGAACCTAACAAATACATATATTTACAATATTGTCTAACAATTATCATTTAAAGACACTACTCCAAAGATGAATAGATCAAATAATGGTACAAAAGATACAATTTCCATTATACATAACAAAAAAGATAAAACTAATACCATAGCTCTTCAACACTGTTTTGTAGTGGAGTACCAGTGATAAGCAACTTATTCTTGGTGCTAAATTCCTTGGAGATCAGGGGAAAAACACCAAGATTAATAAAATAATCATAGTACATAAGCAACAGCTCAAGACTGAAACTAAGCAAAAGTGCTGCATACCAAAAGTGTCGTGTACAACTGGGCCTCACTATTCTTTAGTCTATGAGCCTCATCCACCATCAAGTAGTTCCATTTGATCTTAGAGAGAACAGCCTTATCCTTTAGAACTACTTCATAGGTTGTCAACAGCGCATTGAATTTAATAGGCCTCCCAACCTTTCTGTCATTATAAAATTCATACTGCTGACAAACCTGCCACCAAAACAAGAAATTGAATAGAATTTTTATCTGAAAGAATTCTAACTCATTGAGTGCTCCATAGACAACCTATAAATATATTCCCAGATCATACAAAATGAAAAAAATGGGCAGATATACTTATTTATACCATCTGCACATAAATAATCAAATACAAGTTTAAGGTCCCAATGATTGACAATTCAATTAATATGAGGTAAAAACAGAAAATTCTTGCAAACCATATATCAAACACACAGGCATGACAACACAGCAGTCAATGTCTTTTTAAGGTCATATAGGATACTGACAGGAAACCACTTCATTCTGTTCTCTCACTCCAGTCCTAGATACAAAATCATCTTCTTCTTTTTCTGTGGCAACATCACTGAGCATTGCAAGACGACCAGACATTGACAGCATTTATCAAATTTATTGTCATCCTTTTCCTCTCAGTCAAGTCTTAGGTAGAAAACCTTTATTTTCTTTTGGTGTAACAACATCACTAAGCATCGCAAAAAGATCAGAAATTGACATCATTTCTCAAATTTATTGTTAACCCAGCATTACTGCATAACATTAAGAATCTTCTGTGGAGGATTCAAAAAGGAAAATCACAATTTATATCTAAAACTGGCTGAACTTAAGGATCCCACATAATCAGAGGTATTAAAAATGCTTGCATTCTGCTCTATTAACATATATTAAAGTATAGAATGCGGCAGTTACAAACCTACAAGAGCTCCAAGAAAATCAGTGGCAACACAGATGCCTAGCAAAGAACGACTGTGTAAAAGTCTCTATTTCCCAGGACTTTCTCAATAGAATGGGCCATAGCATGAAACTTATGTGAGACAATGCCAAGACCAGTGGGCAAAAAAATACTTAAATAGTTTTTAAATAGCGGGAAAGTGTACATCTGTAACTTCATACATATATTTCTCAAAAATTCACAAGGAAGAATGTCTCACCTCTCGACTACCACGAGTGCCAACATATACGATAATATTCATATCAGGAAGCCACTTCCTGAACTCTTTGGCCCAGTTTGATAAAGTGGACAATGGGACAACTACAAGAAAAGGACCATTGATTTGCTGGGCATTCTGTTTCAAGAAAATAATACATTTATTGTTCACAACACAAAGATATTTTCAATCACACAGAAAATAAGTACTACACCTGTAAAAAACCGAGCATTGATACTGACTGAACAGTTTTACCAAGGCCCATTTCATCAGCTAAAATGACATTTGTATCGTTTCTCCAACTGCCATATTCAATAAACAGTTATTAAAAAACCATTTAAAATCAAAATGATGGAAAGAACACCTTACAAAAACATGTGTGCAAATGTGCATACATGCATATATACATACCACATATATGCATAAATACCTGTTAACAAGAAAATTCAAACCCTCAAGTTGATAATCACGAAGCTTTCCACCCTTCAACCATTCAGGCTGTTCATCAAGCTTCCGCAAACTTGCTAAACATCATAATCATAATATTACATTAAAATCATCTTTTTACATAAAAAAAAAATATAATAATTATATTTTCTTATTGAAAAAGAAAATTCTATTAAGAGAGGTATACATAGGAGGATGACAAGAAGCCCTCCTAGACAAGAAGTACAAGAAAAAATGGATTTTGAGTCAATGCAAATCCACAAGGGAAACCCCCCATAAAATAACCATAAGCTAAACCCATAGAGAAGCAAAAAAAACAACTCTGTCGCACAGAAGATATGAAGGCAAAGACATCGGTTGAAAATTTCTAGCATTTCTCTCCAACCATAAACACCAAATTCAACTTCCAGCATAGACGGCACAAATCCAGAGGACTCTGTAATCCTTCCTATTACAAAACCATTGAAGTAGATGGACAGAAATTAATCCAAATAAAGACCACAAATATCACCACCACCACGCTTGTCTTCTATTTAGGAGGATTTCTTGTCCTCCCTTTTATTAAAAAATAATAATAATTTACCTTTCTTAAATTTCAATACTTCTTTTTCATATAAACAAGTTTAAAAAGAAATACACACGACAATCCATTAAAAGAGGGGATGATATTTCATGGCTCAGAATAGGATGAACGAGTAGTCCCCTTCTGCAGTCATCACAATCATAACACTTTGATTGATTGATTTTCATAACTCACTAGATATTTATTCACAAGCGATTGTTAATATCGGCACATTCTTTTGTTTTAATGGAAAAAAATTATTTAAGGAAAGACTGATGATACAGAAAGAGGATAAGCTATATTCTAAGAAGAACTAAAGCAAGAGACATCCAGCAAAGTTCTAGAATAGAAGTCCAATCCCTTTGGAAAGTTGTTAATATTGGCACATATTGTTTGCTTGTTGTCTCAGCAACTTGCTTAGGTAGATGCTTGCTATCTGCTTCTCATGTCAAGCAAGACACATCATCAATCCCACCCATCTGCACCAACACATTGATCAAGCAGCATCTACATCCCCAACCCAACAGATGTTTAAACAAGAAAAGCCAGTGAAGTTTTCTTATATTATCTTACAGGCTTCATAAATATAAATGGCACAACATCAATAGTATGAATCCCAAAATAATCATAGCTATTGGAAGGCCAATTCACAAAACAATTGTCAAATGTCTTTCAGCCTTTTACCTCATTATGCCCATTTGCATAGTATTATCTTGTAGCTCCAATAGTGATCAACAACATTTATAACTTCATTTTCCTTTTTTTTTAAAAAAAAAAATGCACTCACAGAGACACAGACTGCTATAAAACATTTACCATTCCAACGTCAGTTTTAAAGGAGAGGAACTGCTATAAACCAAAACATTATTAGCTTTCTAATGATGATAAAAACAAGTACCAAGGTTCACCTGCGCCCAAGAAGGATAATTTTTTTTTTTTGGGGGGTTTACCCAGGCATCTAGGGAGATCCATCTTTGCTCCAAGGATCTCTCCGTTAAAACATCCACTATCACCGATGGAGGGGTGCCCAACTGGGGAAAGGAAGAGGGGGATAAAGCAGGAAGAGGATTTTGAGGCCTACTCTTCATAACCAACCACATAAAGGAGAGAGCTACCCTATGTTATAGCATAAACAAGGAGAAAATATATAACCAAGTGTTCTTTTCTTTCTTCCCTTTTTTTTTTGGGTGTATGGTGAACATAGTAACCAAGAAACTAGGGGATAAATAATAGACAAATGATAAGCACGGACAATACCCCACCAACAGCCACATCAAGTGTTAAAATAACCATTGGAAACCACTTTCTGTCACATAGAGATAAAATGTGCAGAATACAGCACAAAACATGCAAAAAGCAACATCTGACTCTAAGAATCACCCTCAATATACATGGTTGTATAACATGAAATAGATACCAACCTTTGCTCTTCTTGCGCTGTTGATCTACTGTCTTTCCTGGAACTGACATTGCAGCTTCACGAGCCTGCTCAGAGATGACAACAGAAGACCAATCTATTATATAATTATCACACTTAAAAGGAGAAGTCCGATTTGCATAGAAACTGCGCAGAAAATTTATATTTATTTTTGAGGATTACTTATCCTCTACTATAGTATTCTTTCTCCAATCTATAAAGTAAAAAACCTTGCCATGGGGTATAACCTTGTGCACTTGTGTGCAAACATTGCACCCTGATAATATGAATGAACATACGAGCCAAAATACACATTGAGACAGAATATCTTAAAAGGAAAGGTCAATATAAGAACCCTGTAAGGACCCCTTCACGGGACAAATAATAACAGTGAAGAAGAAGGGCAGAAATAACCATCAAATAATTTTTTCTTTTTTGGGGGGTGGGGGGCGGAGAAAATGTCATGCATTGAAGCCAACCGGTCAGCACAGTTCAGAAGTTTGACAAACAATTATTTAGCTTAAGAAAATCCAACTGCTTCACAAGGAAAAATGGTTGAACATCAAGTATATGCAAGCCAAATAATTGGCTTCGTAACGATCATAACAAACAGATTATGATGAGGACAGCAGAACAAATCTCCAAAAATCGAGTAAATGAGACACAAAAATAAGTCACTACCTTGTACTCATCAATAGCATGTTGAGCAAAAGCGATATCTAGGTCCTTCTCCCTGGTACAGAATATGAGCAGACAACATAAGCATTCTGATTCACATAGTATGTTTTAATAAAACATCACAAACACCAACCACAATAACAACCAAGAATTGTACATAAACATTGACAGCTATAGTAAAATAGAACTTGATATAAAGTAACATGATACTCTACAATTAATAAACATAATCATTAGCATACCATGTCACTTCTGCATAAGATAATCCTTGCCATTTCACCAAATATTCAGGAACAACATTGCCAGAGTTATCTTTGCTAATTCTATCTGAAATTATTCTTTCCACCTGACCATGCAAATTGCAATCAATTAGGAGATGGTCATCACATATGGCAAGAAGAAGCAAAGATCAAACATGAAATGAAAGAAAGCAAACCTGACTGTTTTGTTTGATAAGATCCAAATCCATCTCCTTACTCACATCATTGACCTCAATCTACATATAGCACAAGTATACAATTTAAAAATTGAAAAAGAATAATTTTGTCACCATCAGCGCAAAGAATTTTACACCAACACCTGACCACATGCTACCATGCATTAAAGGACAGACAAGTAATTTTAATGTTTGTGAAATTTCTTAATTATTAACTGTGTCCCTGATGTGGCACATTCTTATTCACTAATACTGTGGAGGAAAATGCTATTTAAATGAAAATATCCCCTTACTCACCATTAGATTTCATGTGGACCTTTCTGTGCACAAGAAAACCCAATGGTGAAAATTGATAATGTGAAAGATATTTTATTGCGGCCCCTCAAATCTGGCCCATTTTTTATCTATAAATTTCAGGAATTTTGGGGGGAAGAAGGATAAGAAGGCCCTCTAGGGTTGTGCTCATTTTGCGATTATCTAGTGCATTTGGTTGGAAAAAAATGTGAGAATATTCAGAAATTAGACTCAGTCATATATTCTTTGATGGGATAGGATTCTGCTAGTTGCTTCTCTTTGTTGGAAGTTAATGGTTTTTTTTAAGAGGGTTGAGCTTGCCTGATTTGAAAAGAAATTGGAAGCAATCTTGTATTAATTTTTAAAGATTCCTTATCCTCCCCTAGATATTTATTTGCAAATAGTTTTTCTCTAGGGTAAAATGCTCTGCAATAACAGTGCACCAAATTTTAACTCTATATTAAGATATCCATGAGGGAAACTCCTCTACTGAAATTCAATTTAAATTTTAATATATACAAATCTTAATCAGAAAAAGTATAAAATATAATTACAACAAGAAACATCTCATACATCTAGTGAATTTTATACACTTCAAAAAATGATGCACTATAAATGAGCTTTTGTTCCCTTTTGCTCTGCAGCAGAAATATAGATGAAAGAAACTACACTAAATCAAAACCAAAAGAATATTACAATAACTAACTTATTGTGATGATGACTAGACCAAAATAAAATGATTGGTAAAGATATAAATTACACATTTTGTGGAGAAAAAAATCTGCCGTCACCATTCCTCGAAATAATCTCTCTTTTAACTGCTAAAACCCAGGTAGAATATATATCTTCAACCCAAACCATCCCTCTGCCTAAGAGGAAGCAGAAGATGCCACTAAACCTAAGGGTAATTACTACCTAGCCACCCATTACAATGTAAAGATCATTTCATTTCCTCTCATTTAAAACTCCACTCAAAAATATAAAGCTAAAAATAACGTGTCTCAAAAAGAACAGCCAGTTCAGGCAGTTTGACTCTTCTAAGAAAACCTGCAAGAGTCAGTGGTGTAAGGTTGTGAACTTCCTTACAAAAATGAAAGTGAGCTATTCCATTCTAGTGAATTATATGAACACTGAAGGATTCTGTGTCCCAAATCCCAATAAGTTTTGGCCTCCCTATATTACAAAAAATAAATTATTTGAACAAATATCTGCAAGAGTTATAATCTCATGGCAACGAAATGTTGTATTTGCCCTCCATGTAAATAAGCCAGAATGTCTAATTGCAATATACAATAATGAGAACAAGAATATCTACCTCCTCTCTTGAAACTGTCATCCTGTACCTGATGTCCTCAGCCACCTTTTTTGCATAATTTAAAACCTTCTTAAACCCACTGAGCTGAAATCTCGCACAGATAGACAGTACAACACTTCAGCAAAAGACAACAGAAAAAAATGAAAAAGAACAAGAAAAAGAAGATGACAGTCATAACAACACACAATGATCAATGCATAAGCAGTAATATGAATCAGAAGCATACATTCTGCAGATCAGCGAATGACTTCCACTGACAATGTAAGTAGGACTGGCCTTTCCATTTTATCAAGAATTCCATCTCATTCCAATCAGGTTCAGAATCAAACAAGTGGCTCAATAAAACAGGCTCTGTTGACCTATTATTCCTTTGAGCCTCTTCAGCCATGCCCTTTGGCTGATGCCAAAGCACCTTTTCAATGGAGTCACCATCTTCCTCTTCAATCTCCTCCTAAAGAAAAAAATTAAATTTAAAGAATAACACATTTCTAAACAGAAAGAGCAAGAGTCCAATAAGTTAACAATGGTGGTTTCAATTTTCAAAGTAACTAAACATACTCCCACCAAAATCCCTTAGCTAGATAACAAGATAGAAGCATCTAACTTTACACAAAGATAAGGAAGCATCTGCCCTGCAAAATGACCATTTTTAAATCCACTTATCAAGAGAGAAGAATGGGAGAATTCTAAACAATTACTAAGTTTGAATATTTTATCTTTAATCATTTTAAAGCATAGCATGTTTAGCATGTCATTTGCACCTGAGTATACACACAAGAGAAGAAAATCCTCAAATGAAACAAAAATCATCAATTAAGAAAATATAAGTAGGCTTTACCTTTTGGGACTTTTTCTTTCTTCCTTCATCAACTTCTTCACTTTCTTCACTTTCAACATACGATACCTTTCTAACTGACCGAGCAGAAGAACGAGTCTCACTGATGCGCCCCGAAAAACTTGCAGGTGCAGAAGATCGATCATTATTCTTGTGAACATGCACTGTTCTCTTTTTAACATTTTTGAAATCATCATCACTTTCACTATCAGATTCCTCAGCTATTGACTCATCCTCTTCAAAAGATGGCTTAACTCTTCTTTGCCGACCTGCTGCAGGATATGATTTGCGTTCTGTGGTAGATTTAACATTTCTACAAAATTTACGTTGTTGCCTTCCCTTCCGCTTTTTTCCATAGTAACAATCATCATCATCTGAGACATCCATATCCTCATCACTGTCACCATCTCCATCTAAATCATTACCCTCCCAATCCTTGTCCTGATAATAAAGTCCAACCATTAACTTATGATCACTAGCTTTTGCAACATGGCAAATGATGCTTTGCCATAGCAAATGATATATTTAAACACGATTTCAAATTCTAATGAACCAACAAACTCAAAAAGTAGACTGTAAACTGTATTAACACTACAAAACAAGTTATGTCCTTAAGCCTTGTTTATCGTAATACTACTACAAAACACCCACGCTGATTGAAGCAATGGTACATTAGTACTGCATATCACACAATAAGAAGTCAGTTAATATGACCAAATCTTGTTTATTTCACAAACCTCTAGCACAAAAAGGAAGCAGCCTTAATTTTCTCTTCATTCCAAAAATCTATTGTATGTAACCAAGTCTTCTCAATCGAAAAATTAATCATTGCTGCCAATTGTAAATTTATCATACATTTGCCAAGTCAGAATGCCAAAGTAATCATCAGAGGAAATAAAAGAAATCAGTGATTCAATATCATGAGGTTACAAAGAAATAGACAGAAAGACAGAACTGAGATGAGATGAGAAAAAATTCATTCCCAGGCAGTTATTTTCTTCCAGACAACAATTATTTGAAATGCCACGTGTTTATCAACAGAATATCTAATTTAATCAAATGGAATAGAAGTTAGTAACTATAATTAAAAAAAATATAGAGACCTTAGTTGTAGTTCGACTGTTTGCGGCAGGTTCAAAGTCTGCATCATCTGGATCATCTTCTGCAATGAATTGATTATTCATAACAAACAAAAATTAAAAAGCACAAGGGATGTTATCTAATCATAACTGGATAATGAAGGCCAATAGCTAATTTCTAGCCAAGAACTCCATACTAGAACATAAATCTCATACAGCAAAAACCATACCATCTGCTTCATCCTCCTCTTCATAATCAGCATCACCATCATCATTGCCATCATAATCCTCAGCATCATCTGAAATCCTAGAATTCCTAGGCATTTGGCTGTTGACAAGAGCACCAGTTCTTTGCTGCCAAGAATTTCGTTCAGTATGTTGATGGGCCCCCCTATATTGCACCGAGTCACTCTGCTCTTCCCCATCCTGCTCATAATATTCATCGGACAACATATCCTC
Organism: Sindora glabra; assembly: GCA_020226215.1. NCBI lineage: Eukaryota > Viridiplantae > Streptophyta > Magnoliopsida > Fabales > Fabaceae > Sindora > Sindora glabra. Next base: position 35,927,183 of record CM035230.1, read on the forward strand.
GGCAGGAACATCAGAATGGCCTCTTGGACCTTGTCCTACTTCCTTTTGTCCATCATCATCTTCTGAATCTAATTTCTCCACTCTTCTATCTGATGAGTTGTCTTCAGACCCTTCAGCGTTTCTATAATCTGATCCACTTTTTGACTCCTGCCCTGATTCAGACCCATTTCGAGGATACACAGGCTGGCAGTCCTTCCAAAATGTCGAACCCCAGCTTCCAACCATAACTGTTTTTCTTCCAGTATCTCGTAAGTTTGATCCTCTCATGTCAACTCCATCAGCTGTTGTCCCATTTGGTAGTCTACTGGCACCATCTAATTCTCCGTCACTCTGATACTGCACATCCATGTTAATATCAAATTCTCTCCCACTTGACGTAGCATCTGTATAACCTACTGATTGTTGGATTCTATTGGCATCATGTCTTCGTCCTCTTTCTTCCAAGCCACTCTGCAAAACTGTTTCATTTGAATAGTTTTTGAAGAAAGCCATCCCTTCATATGAGACTTTCTTAAGATTATATATGTTCCAATCTCCTAGCTGCAAAGGTGATAAAAAATAAATAGGAAGTACGACTGTATCTCGCTAGGCAATTCTCTTATCTTCTACCTCCTGAAAGTCTGAATAACGTCAGAGTGGTACCAGTCAGCTCAACAAATAACTCACATAATGTTCATATACTGCTGAACAGAGCAAATCAAATTCAATAACAAAATTGAAAAACCAGAATTACCACCCTCCAATGGGCTAACAAGTACCTTGAGCACAACGAGAGGAGCAAAGTCCCAAGTCCCAAATACTATTTGAAAGAATTGATACTTATAATTCACCAAGCATAACCAACAGCCCATTATCAGTGAGCAGCCATCTCCTAAGTTCTCATTGTCAAGCAGCGAAAGAAGCCACGGGATTGATGAGTAGATGTTAACTGAACCAATGAATAAAAAGCCAGTTTCAGGTAAAATATTCAACAAGAACTTGAAATCGAAGTTAAATTCTACGTAGGAAGAGGTCAATCCACCTTAAACCAAGTTATTAAATGAAATCCAATGATAAAGGAGGAAACACTACTTGAGAATAAGTGACTAACGGTCAAAATGGTTTCAACTAAACCCGCATAGAACAAATTCGATCTCTAGTAGGTTGTAAGTGCACAAATTCATCCAAAATTGATCCAAAAAAACTTAAAAACCCAAAAACAACGGCATAAATAAATCGAACGAAGAAAGTGATGGATCCACTTGCAAATTCAAAGTAACTGAATGAAGCTCCACTCAAGAACCCCCTTTAAAGTTGGGAAGCAAACTCAAAAGCACAAACAAACCTAAATACAAAATTCAAAACCTAATTCAAAAGCAAACCACTACGCAATGAACCAATCACCAGACGAGCATGGAAGCCGATGGTGCAAAAGCTAAGGCCTCACCTTTCTAAGGAAAGGGCGAAACCAAGCCTCAGTCAATTGAGAAGAACAATAACCAAGACCGACTGTGTGCAGGTTAATAATAGCGTGCACATGCCAAGACGACGATGAGTCGCCGGAAACTAAATCAGCGGCGGCGACAGCCAGGACGACAAAAAAACAAAACCGTTTTTCCGTTTTATAGTTGCAGTTGCGAGATTTTAAAAATGGTTAACAAAGGGAAGCCAAGGAGGCTGAGATTCGCCCCGCACGGCGGCAGGGTTAGCGTCGGAATTTAAGAATGAAAACGCCGAAGTAATTGGGATTGATCGACGATGATGCTCAGATAAGGGAAGGAGAAGTGAAAGTCCTTCTTAAATTTTATTCAGCGAGAGAAAGTGGTAATTTTCTCCAGAGAAAAATATTTCGAGGGTTTTTATTTTTAATTAAAATATTAAGAATTCTCCGTTTCTTAGGAAAAACGAGTCTATAGGTTCCTTCTCCTACATAACCAATAGGATGGTTCCACGTGGCGAAACGTCGTTGGGTGATTAAATCGAACGGTGTAGGTGAAGCCTTGTATGGGTTCTTTGAATACTGCCCCAATGCACTGGGGCAACCGGGTCAATTACATGGAATGACGATTAAGCTCTCGGTAGGGTCCCCGGCTGGCAGAGCAGATGCTGTTACGCGGAATGGGAAGGGGGGCGAATCGGAGATGCCCATGGGAGGAAGGATGTTCGCGTTCCCTGTTTTTATCTTGAGCAAGGATCTACGTGCTTCATGGTAATAACACCGCTTGATAATTAGTAACACAATTTCATGAAGTGTTAGGGGTGCGTTTGCTTTGACTGGATTCTGTATTCCTTTTCACTAATGTTTTGTTTGGTTTAGAGGGAAGTGAGAGAAGAAAGAAATTGGAAGAGAAAAAAGTGAGAGGAGAAATGAATTTTTTTTATATTGTTTGGAATTAAAAAAATTAGGAGAGGAAAAAATTAGAGCATAAGTAATTTTTTTTACTTTGAAAGGAAGAAATTATGAAAGAAAGAAGTTGTATTTGAATGAATTGATCATTGTGCCCTTATATATAAAATACAGAGATAGTAAAATATTTAAAAATAATAATTTTAAAAAAATAATTCATAAATTTCTAATATTTTATAAAAAAATTATACTTATTTCATTTCTTATTTTATAGCGTTTAAAGAAAATAAAAAAAATTAAAAATATAATAAATAATCTCAATTAAAAAAATTGTTGTAATTTCTTAAGTTATCATCGGTTAAAAAATCAATTTATATATAAAGATATTAAATATTTATTAAAATAATTGAGTAATATTTTTGAAAAAATAATATATACAATGATAGTTTTATAAAGCAACTTACAAAATAAATAAATACTCCACTAAAATTTCAAAAGCGTCCGATCACTTGTACATATTAATATTTTAACTTTTAAATCAAAAACAATTTTTCTGCATACAAGCAATCTGTCATCCCATCGCATGACATGTTGTCATGCTAGCATTCTTTCCCAAGAAAAACTAGTCAGTTGTGGCGCGATGAGGGCAACTATGGGAAATGATGAAGTTCTCCTCACACTTCTCCTTACAAGTGGGGAGATGTTATTTTGCATGGGACCCATTGCAATACAAGACACAATTTCTTTCTTTCCCCATTTCTCCCCTATAGCCAAACGGGAAAAATGGCAAAGTTCACCTCCAACTTCTCCTCCCCCATTTCTTTCCACCTTAACTTCTATAGTTCCAAACATAGGATTAAAGTTCAAAAACTAGTAAAAATTTTGTTTAGATCATTTTTATCATTTATATTTTCTAGAAAATGGAGCCTTTATTTTTAAAAAATTTTAAAAATAATAAAATGATATTTTTTTATATTTCATATCAATGATTATGTGAAATTATTTAATCTTATTATAATAAATTAATATTTATATCCATCCATTAATAATTGTTATCATTATTACCATTTACATCACAATTACCTTTATCGCTTTTACTCCCACCATTGCATCTATCATCACTATTTTTTCATTGTTACTATCATTATTATTACCATTATCACTACTGTTATAATTCATATTACTATCATCATTGCCCCGTCCATTACCATCTCCCCTATCACCATCATCATCTCCACCTTTGTTACCATTGTTACACTATTATCATCACCCTTCATCTCTATCATTGTTACTTCCACTACTACCACCAATATACCATCACAACCATTGCCTCCACTTACACAACCATCACCTTTAACATTGTCTCCATCACTATCATTATTTTCATCACCACCACCATTATGATCATGAACTATCTATCATCAATTATTATTATCCAAATTGTTAACCATTCTATGAATATTATTTTATTTCAAAATAAAAATGAAAATTGCATTCACATAAATACCAATAGATTATCTAAAAAAATAAAAAGTTAAAAATAAAAAATATTTTCAAAAAATAAAATTAGAAAATGAAAATAGAAAATATTTTCGCTAACCATGTGCAACAAAATTTTTTAATAAATTATGTGTTTCCTTTACTAGATCATGTATTTTCAATTAGTTTCTAAAGATAAGAGGAATAAAAAACACTAATGTTAATGTGAAATTAATGATTCAATAATTAAAACATTTAATATCTTAAAATTTTAAGCTTTCATAAAATTATCTTTTAATGATAAATAGATCCATTTTATAAATTTTTAATTTATTTTTTATAACATTTAGTTCGCATAATCTTTCTTACATTTTCAAAAATATTAGATATCTATTACCAAAAAGAAATGTTAGATTTAAAGAATGTTCACAATTTTAAAAAAAATTTAACCCAATATTATCTTAAAATATTCCTATAGAAAAAGAAATTATTGTTTTACATTCTCATAACATAAGAATTTAATCATTAAAAAAATTACATCCATTAAAACCTTAATATCATTATCATTTCAACCCATTGCATTCAATTTGAGCAAGAAATTGATACCCTACAAGCTCTACCAAGTACTGACAAGGGATTAGAATAATATAACATCTTCCCATAAAGCTTGATTTGATCAAAAAATTGATATGGATCCATATTTGGATCCAAACTCGAGTAGCAACATGGTTATAACTTTATAAATTCATGGACAATATGTAACCTATTATCCTAACCTCCCCTAAAATGAGTTTCATCACTCTCCCTTTCTTCATCCTAGTCCAAGTCATGATTACTTTGGTTCCTATATTAGTCTTGCTCTCAATTCTAGTCAAAACCCTAAACTATTTGGTTTATAACTTACTGCAATTATTTTACATCATTTTTAAATTATAGTAAATTGAAATTTATATTGTGAAAAGAAATAATTGAGATAACTAGTAAATTTAGGTCAATTTGAAATTATGTATAAAGTGTGGAATAAAATAAAGTTGATAATTTAAAGAATATAAAAGTATGGATTTCATGAGAATTAGATGAGGAAAATTGATTAGAATCATAAAATTTAAAGTTTTAAGTTGTTATAAGTAAATATGTGAGTATGGAAGAGGTTTAAGGCAAAGTTTTCAAAAACTACTCCTAGCTACTGTTAGGGGAAAATCAATCACTCCCTCTATTCCCTTTTCATTTTCTCCAAATTTCTCCAACTTCCCTATAACTCCTTCTTCCTCTTCATCTTCCTCTCGTTATTTAGATGAAGTCATTCAAGATTTATTCTTAATTTTTTATCCAATTAGGGTAAGGACATTTTCACTACTAAAATTTCTCTTCACCTCCCTATCAATTTAAGGAAAATTTGATAATTATTAGTTTCTATTGAAGTTAGAACTTTAACCTAAGAAAACTTAAGTTTTGATGTAATTAAGGTTAAGAAATCTTCAGTTTATATTACTAGCAATTTCTTCTAGACTATGTGAGTAAATACTTTAATTTAAATTCATTGATTTGTTAGGAAGTTTGTTTTTTGCCTATATATTGAATGTTATGTGAAAATGGGAGAATATGATAATTGTAATGATTTGATTAAATTAAATGATGAATAATGCTTGTGTGAAGTGTTAAATAAGCATAATTATTGTAAAAGGCAACAAGTGATCTAGTGATAAAATAAATGAGTCTACATTTATGTCAATGAACAGTAGAAAAAATCACTAAAAAATGAACCATGCTCATGAGTGAAGTTTTTTGCAAAAGGTTTCTCAAGCCTAAATTTCATTGGGCTAGGAAAAGCATCACAAAGCTCTTCCTTGGACTAGAAATTTTGAAAATTAGAAAATGACTTGTGAACTGTTTTATTATTTCTTGATGTTATTGTAAGGGTTGAAAAGCTTCACAAAACATTTCACATGCCTTATTTTTGCTAGTTAATTTTATATTAAATTAATAAAGATTTGTGTCTTTCTTAATAACAATAAAGCTTTATATTGTAATTAGCATTGAGAAATAAATCCATGCTATCTATGACATGAGATGAGAAGTAGAAATAATGTGACATATGGTACACTATAACAATAACCTTGTATAAATAATTGTAAGACAAAATATGATATGTCACCAAGCATGAAGGCATGGTATTAAATGACAATTGTGATGAGCATGACATATGACCACTTATGAATATTAAAAGCTTTGAGCTAGTTGTGAATTTGAAAAGTAAAAAAGGAGAAATGAAGAAAATGTCAAACAACTAATTTCCAACAAAGAGCTAGTAAGGGATAAGACTGACTGAGAGTCATAAGGAAGTTTATATGCTTTTTTTATTAATTAATGTATGTTACATTATGAAAACTTATCCAATATGACTTTAACTATACTTGTGCAGTTCAATTATAATGATATAACTCTATGATTGAGCTTTAAAAGGGTATTTGGGAACAAATGGACAATATGAATAAGTCTATATTAATTTTCATAAGAGTCTAATTAGGTGGATAAGGTTGCTTTATTATTATGATTAGTGCTTGAAGTATTTACTTATTAAACCATGAACTCACTCCTCTATGTATTCATTTTGTAGATACTTAGGTTAAGCCACCGCTACCTCTTCTAAGCTAGATCCTTTAGAAGCTTAATGGTTTAGTTAATGGTAGCATTAGATAATTGTAGATAAGATGTCTTTCAGGCCTTATTCTACAAATAAGCTTAGGTAAAAGATATAAACATTGATCCCTTATTTTTAAGTGAATTAGAATGGTTTATCCTCCTTTTTAAAGGTTATAAGTAACTATAACTTCCTTACAAATTTTATTAACCTTTGCTTAATTATGATATGCATTTTGTTGTTCAACTTATTCTCTCCTCCTCCTCCCTTTATAACACATTAATTGATATGGTGATAAGTAAACTAGACTAGGCTAATGGAAAGTAGATAACAGGTTTCATATTAATCATGATTAAGTTAAAGTCATAACAAAGAAGTTCATAGCTTAATAAGGAATTTGTTAGCCACTCTCTTCTTCCCTTTGCCTATTGCCTTGAACTTAAGAAACTATGAACAATTCTTCATTACTTGATTCATTAATTCACTAACTTCTAGTATTTACCATGGTTTAATTCACAAAATTCTCAAATGCTTAGAAAAAAAATAGCAACAACAAAAGAAATTATTAAAGATACACACCACCACCAACATTAATAGGTATTATAGGGTTAATTGTAATAGCACTAGTGGTATGTGATCCTAAATGAATATATACCACTTTTATAGTTTCAATTAACACCTATGGCAACAGTAAAATTTATAAACTAACTAACTTTAGGGCTATTATCTTACTTGTAAACTTTATGTCATGCTCTAATATCAATTTTATTATGATCCTTCTTACAACTATGATTGACATAAAATCATTAAACCTAATCCCACTAGCCTACATTAACCTTTTGCTCGAATACAAAGAAAAAAGGAATGAAATAAAATAAGAAAAAAGTTTTTTTTTCTTTACTTGGATGTGTAGAAAACAAGAATAAAGAAAAGAAAATAGTTTTTCTTTACTTGTTTAAATAAAAAAGTAAGATAAAAGAAAACCAAATTAAGTTATTTTATCCTTTAACTTAATATATTTATCTAACTTTTTGTTAGTCACTAACAATAACTATAATTATAATTCACTATATTTATGTATAAATATCTTTTTGTAAATATATATTTAATAAATAAAAATATAAAAATATTATTAATTAAATATACATACAAAATTTTAATAATAAATTTTAACTATCATGAACATTTTATTAAGAAAAGAATTTTTGTTTATTTGCGTTTACTTTCATTACACCTTGATTCTACAATTTTTCATTAGAATTTGAATATTAATTGATATCTTTTGTTACTTTTACCAAATATATTTCAATAAAATTTGACAAGAAAATTATGGAACCTAATTTAAGATATTGTTTTACAAATTATTGCATTCAATTGTCGTGTTGGGGTAGAAATAGTAGAGAGCTGTTGTTTACTTTTTTTTAATTTTTATTACACAAATTATTCAATTTAAATTTAACTTTTGTTTTATTGATTTTAAATTATAAAGGGCTAATTTTATGACATTTTATTATGACAAATGCAATTATGAACTTTTTAATTAATTTACCTTATTTCTCAAAACATCATTTTTTGCTTAATTTGAGAGAGAGAGGAAGTAAACATGAATGTTTCCAAAGTAAATAAAATAACATTAAAATTATAATAAATGAGTTTTTCACTCATTTCCTACCTATATATATAGCTAAAAAAAATTAAAGGGCCTTACCATTCTTTTTCTACTCTTTTTTTCTTTCACCTATTTTTTACCCCATAACCAAGCAAAGGAAAACATTGTTTTTCACTCTTTTTATTTTTTTTTATTTCTTTTTATTCATTTTCTATGAAAACAAATAAGGAATAAGATTAACATTAGTAGGAATAACAAACCAAAAGGTAAAGATTCAAACTACTATAATTAAGGCAAAAATGAAGGTGGAAATTATAAGGTCATTTTCCATTAAATATAAACCATTTTGAAGTACATGAAAGTTATTACAAAAGAGAAGTTAGTAACATAATTTTGTGAAAAACTAAATTTTTTAATAAATTATTTGTTTTCTATACTAGATCATATATTTTGAATCAATTTCTATAGTTAATAAGGTAAAATAAGATGAATAAAAAATACGAATGTTAACGTGAAATTAATGATTCAATAATTAAAAGACCTAATGTGTTAAAATTTTTAGTTTTCATAAAATCATATTTTAATGATAATTAGTTCCATTTTATAAATTATTAATTTATTTTTATGATAATATTTAGTTTACATAATCATTCTTACATTTTCAGAAATGTTAGATTTTAAGAATGTTCACTTTTTTAAAAATGTTTTTAATATTACACAAAATATTTCTATAAGAAAAGCTAAGTATCTTATATTTTCGTAACATGGGAATTTAGCCATTAAAAAATTTATTTTGATCACATTCTACCAAAGCCTTAATACCATTATTATCTCAACCTACAAATATATATCACCATGGACCATCACTCATCAGCACTATTGTTATTGACCATCAATTATTAACTTTCTAGTGTTAAATACTTAACTTACAATGGGAAAAATTTTAATAATCTAATAATATTTTTAAATATATAATATAATTAAAAGAGAATATTATAATTTATAACATTCCTAGGAGTCTTTTTAATTTAATCAAACATAATAATATGACATTCTTTGAAATAATATTCTTGAGAATATTAATAGTATCTTTGGGGATTAGAAAAAAAAAGAGTAAGTTAATGGGAGATAATGAAAAGAAAGAAATCGGAGGAGGATGGATAGTTAAAAAAAGACTTTCCTTCCTAAAAAATGGTAAAGTACAAAATAATGACTAATTGAGGGTATTGGAGGATATTGAAAGACTAGTTACACATCTCTAATTTTTTTTCTCCTTGATTAAAATGTTAAGTTTGACCTAAGTTTTAACTATAATCAATTAGTAATTATTTTTTATTATAACTTATCTTTTTATTTAAGTTAGGCTTTTTTGTGTTAAAGTAGAATTAAGATTGCATGTCATGGACTCCCTTATGGCTGCGATGGGCATGAAATCATTAAACCCAATCGTGTCGGCCTATATTAAGATTAACACTAGTAAGAATAACATACTAGAAGGTAAAGAGTCCAAGTATCATAATTAAGGAAAAAATGAATGTGGAAATTGCATATTCATTTTCCATTAAATATGAATTATCTTGAAATACATGAAGGCTATCCTGAAAGAGAAATTATACCAACTTATGTACTTTCACTATATAAAGAATAAGTTATCCTAACTAAACCTTGCGAAATATTTTCCATAAAGATTTATACCACTTAACTCTATGTCTTATCAACTATGACTATAACTTTTATTGGTAAGTTTATAAAATACTCATAATTTCAAAATAGTTATGGTTTCAATTGTTGCCTAGCCCATAAAATGGAAAAGTCCTTAAGAAGGTATCTTATCTACTATGTTGAGGGTGGTAGTGGCATATCAACTAAAGTATCTAGTAAATAAAAAACTATGAAAAGAGTAAGTCCATAAGTTTAGTGAGTTAGCATTCTACTTAAATAATTAAATTTATAAGTCATAGTTTGACAACAACATGCATTAATTATAAAATAATTAAACTCCTAGATGGACTTACTAAGAGAAAAATCAATAAGGCTACATTCATAGGTAACATAGAAATATCATTTAATTACTAATCATAATTGCCAAAACCTATTAAACATGTTAGTATAAGGTTTTCACAAAGAATTTCATTCACTAGGATGCACAAAATAAGTAAACCTCTTGTAACTTTTAGTCATCTTTATCTTTTTATAAAATCAATCTTATTCCTCTAAGATTAACCTTATTCATTTACAAATGAGCACATAAATCTAGTGCATAAGCCTCAACATGAGCATAATTTACCTTTATCATCATCATTTCATAATCATGGCATACTTATATAATTCAACAAAACACTAATCCAAATAGTTTAATAAAGGTTAATTACTAAAATGTCAACCATAATATCATTTCACAAGTTGAATCACTACTATGCCTTTTTGTATGATCCTATCACATCCATTTATTACATAATTGAAGTGCACATCCTGATTTTGTTCCTAATTATTCATATTAGGATAATTAATCCCTGTACTACATTTATAAGGAGATATAATATAACTACAACTCTTTAGAATATATAAATTTTTAGAAAGGAACAAAGTATAATCGATTACATAAGTATAAAGAGCAAATCTTGGTATATAAGTGATTATGTACGCTCACAGAGTAATTCTACATTTTATAATCAGTTATATAATCAATTATGTAAGTCTAAAAAGTATTTTTCTAAGATATAATCAACTATATAGATCAATGGTGGTGTTCGGTTCACAAAATCTTACATTTTCAAGAAAGTATACATTCTTAAGAATGTGATTTCTAAAAATTTAATTAATAGAAATATAAGATTCCTATATTTATTTTACTATAAATTTTTTAAAAAATATTTTATCATATTCCTAGACATGTTATATTACTATGTTTGATTCATATTTAATATTTTTGAGAATCTTTAAATTATTTCAAAAATACCTTTATCAATTTTTTTATTATAAAATATAATATAGTGAATCATATTTTTATTTAAAACTATATAAATAATAAATTTTTTCTAACACCTAACAAATTAAATTTTGACATTTAACATCTAAAAATTCATTAAAATATATATGTATTTATCTTTATTATATTTAATATTTAATATATTATATTTTTATATGTTATACTTTATTATTATAATTATTAGTATTATTATTAAATCAAATTTTAAAAATTGAAATTATTATCATAATATTAAATATACTTGATATTTCTCTTTTTATAAAATTATAAATTTTTATAGTTAAATTATTTTTACAATTATATTTCATATTGATATTAAATTTTATATTATAATTTTTCTTTAATAGAAAAATATTATTATTTTGTATTTTTATATATAAATATGCCTTTTTTAAAGAAACTCCAAGCTTGCTGTATTATTTTTTAATGGAAAAACTCACATATATATAATTATATCAAAATAATCTTCTAAACATTAGGAACAACAATAGAAAAAAATTATAGTTAAAAAATTAATATTATTATATTTCTTAATAATAAAAATATTTTTAAAATAAAATGATAATTAGTTTTCAATTTAAATAAAAAATTATTTAATAAATTGATAAATAAGAAAAGAATTAAATATGAGGATAATTTTATCCTTTTATTTTAACTTTAACATTCTTATCCTATGGGAATCTGAGATTCTCACCTCCCCCTATAGGAATATTTTGGGGGAAAGTTGGGTTAAAAATATTCACGAGAATTTGACGTTTATAGGTATTTTTAACCTTGAACTAAACATGAGAATGTAATATTCTCCTAAAACATTTCTGGGAATGTTAAAAACATTCTACGAATCAAATGCCACCTATAAGATAATTCATTGAGTATAATTGATTATACAAGTCCACAAAGCACTTATTAGGAGCATAATTGACTATATGGAGAATTTCTACATATTCATTACAAAAAGCATTGTTGATTTAGCAAAAAATTAGCATAAATCTCACTTGTAGTTTCAAATTTCTTACCAAACTAACACAACTTATAAGGAATAAGTTATAACAACAAGATCCATCATGATACACATAAATTCCAAGTTAAAATCACAAGATTAAATCCAAATTCCTTTAGACCCTTATAATAACTAAAATATCAAGAATATTATAAAATTAATCAAGGATTTAAGTAGCACTTTTCGCTAGTTAAAGGATGAAAGTTTAGATCAACTAGGTTAGGAATTTAAGTAATTAATCATCAAGAAGAGGAAAATTTCATGCTAAGGCATACTGTTTTTCCTATACTCATCTTTAACCAATCTATAACTTATTTTTCATGGAAATAAAAGAAAATCAACAATGAAATCTCTTGAGATTGAGGGTATTAAGAAGTTTTTGTCTTATTTGGTTAAAGATTGAAAAGAAAGAGAGGATGAAGGAGAAGTTGTGCTCTTGAAAGTAAAAGTTAGTTTTAGAAGTAAATAAGGAAATGAAGGGAGGATGAGGAGATTTTAAATGAAAGGGATTGGCTTATTTCCTAAGGGTAGAATGGAAAATTTTTATGTGGCTTTTCTGATTCTTCTTTATTCAATTTGCTTTATCTTATAGAACTATACATTATTGCAACTAATAATTAACATTGATATTTTCTAGCCTTACACCATTACTCAGGGACATTCGTTTAATTAAAATAGTTTTATTTAATTTCTCAATGATATGTTTATAAATTCAAGGATCATTCAAATGTTTTTCTCTTTTTTTTAATCTTTTATTATCTTACTTGGTAAATCAATTAAATTTCAAGTTCATAATAATAAATTCAAGCACCTTTAACCTCATAATTCGAATTACCTAATTATTCTCATTTTTAATATTTTCTATCATGTAATTAATTATCAAATTACTAGTTGTAATATGATTGGGTTAACATTGCATGTCAAACAAGTATTTTAGGTTATAAATATTTATATTAGCTAAGAGTTTGAAGTATGGTTGAGATTTGATATAAATGCTTATAACTATTATAAAGGCTTAGGGTATAGAGTCTAATGGATAGGAAATTGTGGGACTACAATTGAAAGTCTTCATATATATTATTTTATAATCTTAATTTATAATGGATCTTTTTTCATTTAAATTTTTTTCCTGAGTCTCAATTTCTTCCATATTAAATTTACTTTTGCATTATTATGTTATGATTGATTGAACTATTTGATGCTTGATTAATTAGAAAGGATAATGTTTTTCTCAATAACAAGTATTAGAATGGGTTTCGCCCCATAAAAGTCGTAATTCAAGATAGTAAAAACTTGGTGCAATTTTATGTTTGAGATGAAGATAATTGTGATGTTAATTATATTGATGATAATTTGGTTATGGTGGGAGTTAGTTTGATTGTGTGTAAGAGTTGAGGATGAATAAAATGACATATTATGTTAAAATAGTTAGTCTAATCATGTGTGAGTTGAAAAGGATGATTAACCAAATGTTTCAACATAATCAAAAAGTAAAAGAGTAACAATTAATGACAAGGATGAAGATTTGAAAAGTTTATATTTGTTCATGAAAGAGTTCTTTAGATTTAATGTTCTTATAAATGATATGAGATGCTTTAAGGTAAGGAGATCATAGATAGGTTCTAACGAAGTTTGTGACACTTAATTAAGGTGGAGTTATTTGATAGGAAAATGATTATTCTAATTTGAATAAATTGTAATGACAAATAACTAGTATGGTTAGCATCCTATGATTGATATCGTTTAGTAAAAGGTAGAACAAGATAATTGATGATGAAAATCAAATTTGTATTAAGGTAAATATTATTGAATTTGAATTAAGTTGTAATTCTAATCAATTAATGATTATTTCTTATTGTAAGTTATCTTCTAATTTGATTTAGATTTTTTTTTTGTGTTAGAGTATGATTGAGATTACCTGTCAAGCAAGTATTTTTAAGTTATAAATATTTGTATTAGACAAAGGTTTGAGATATGATTGATATTTAATGCAAATACTTACGGTGGTTATGTAAATACCTGCATAGAGTTTTTAGGAAAAAGAAAAGGATAGTGATTAGAAAGTTGTAGGTTATAGTTAAGAGCCATTACAGACATTATTTTGTAATTTTTACTTATAATATGGATTTTTTTCTAATTTGTGATTTTTCCTTCAAAGTTTAGGAGTTCCCATATTAAATTTGCTCATTTGTAATCTGTTACTTTAACTAATTGAATTGCTTAATGCTTAAATGTTTAAAAAGAGAATGTTTCTCTTAACAAAAAAACTCCGTAATAAAAAGTTTCTTTCCTCTCTTTCCATGTCCTTTTCTTCTTCTCTTAACAAAAAAACTCCTTAATAAAAAGTTTCTTTCCTCTCTTTCCATGTCCTTTTCTACTTCCAAGTACATTACGAGAATCCTAAAAATGTATGAATTTTTTAAACTAAACATGATATAAGTAATACCCCTTTTGGGTTTAGTTAGATTAGGCCTCAAATTAGGTTTGATGTAGTGCATAAAGTTTGAGATAGTTTTATTTTAAGCATCAATCAATTGATTGATTAGTTTTAAAGAGTGGTCAATTAGTCTAAAAAAAGCAATCAAATGGTTCAAGCTATGTGAGAATAATTGGTTCCTAGCCTAATTTCATGCTTTGTAACCTTTATTTGGTTAAGGAAGCTTTAATGATCAAAACTCTATAAAAGGAAGGCTTGATTGCACTTTTGGCTTAATTTTATGAATTAAAGTTAAAATTTATTAATCATTTTAGTCAATTACATTTTAGATTTATTTATTTAAGAAAAATCTGAGCCTTTGTTTATCCAAACTCCGAGATATATAGTTACAATGTGTGAGGCCTCCTAGTTAATAAAATAATTGAATGTTGGAAAATTATTAATACAGCACACTTTATTAGATAAGTAAGAGTTTAACCTAATCGGATCCATTTTTAATATTTTTATATATATGTATAAATAACATGTATTTTCAAATTATTCAATTTTTTTGTTTGATAAACTAGACTTGGGATAAATTAAAATAATAAAAGATTAACCTATGCTTAGTTAATAGAAATCCTATGATGACATGTGATAGCAATAATGAATAGTGTACAATGTTTATTGATGTATAATATATGCTATTATCTAGTTTCTATTGGATAATGTAATCGTGACCAATATGAATCTCATTATTTAGTTTCCATTAATCTTGATACTATTTATATTAATTCTATCTGACAAAAATCTTTCTATTTTTATGGTAAATTAAAATTAATTATAAATTTTATAAAAAAATAAATATAGTCTCTTTTATTTTTAAACACTTTTTAAAGGTCACAGCGCTTTAAATCATATAGTCTATTTTACATATAACTTAATAATAACTAAGAAACACATATACAGATAAATAATTCAATACATCAAGCATATAATCAATCTTCTCTCTATCTTTAATTCTTGAATTTTGTTCCAATAAAATCCTAATTCAATCTTAACTATCAAGTTCTTTTTGGATTACTTTGGACTCTCACTTAAGCTACACAACTTGATATTCTCAAATTAAATTCTAAAAATATTAAAGAAAGGAATAAGATCTATAATCTCAGCAAATTTATATTATAATAGGAAACATTATCAATAAATGATTACAATTAATTCAAGTAGCAACATAAAATAACTATTAAGTGGTTTCCAATACCCATACCTGACAAATTTACCCTATTTAACAATCTAATAGTCATACTCCTATACTCGTGTTTATATTAACAATCACATACACATAAATAATGGAAACCAAAAGAAGGTTCTTCATAATTCCATCACTGCTTGATTCAATTATAATATCAAAGAGAAGTCAATTCAACATTACAAGTAGAGCAGGGCCTCTAAACATACCGTTTCATACATGACCATTCATAAATTCATAACTTTAAATATCAATCATCTTAAGAATTCATTTTTAGCTAATTGGCTCATTCTTAAGTAACTACTGGGCTTAACTATAACTAGATCATTACAATCATATTAAATAGATATACTTAAGGATAACTAAATATCAATTCCATATCACAATACATAGCAGTTTAAAATAAATATACATGCATCTACCTTTTAACTTTTGAGTCAACCTTATACTCTCTATAAGTTTTCTATCTTTGTCCTTACAGGATCTGCCTTATACCTTCCATAAACTTTTTGCTAGGAATTTTTCATCTAATATTCATATCATCACCCCTATCGCATTTCATAATCTCGTTGCTATTGGTGGCATGATTCACAACATAATTTACACATTAAAACTTAAGCTTTACTATCACAATCATAATTTGGTTTTTATATGAAACAACCAATTTATTCATTCTCACATATCAATATTAAGATATGTAATGGCACATAATAGCACCACTCATACTTTATTACATGGCCATAAACGTTCAATCCTATCATAAGATGGTTTGTATTATATTTTCCAACATATTTCCATCACACACATAACAATGTAATTTTAATTGTAATACAATTGTATCATTTAACATTACAATCCAATTATAATTAATTAATGGTTGATGATAATGCTACCAAGCTTTTTAAGGATAATAAATCAATAAACACTTAAACTAATAACCGCTACATTATCACAGACATCATTTCCATATTACTCATCTTCCCACTCTTTTCTTCTTTTTATTTGGTAAGTCATTATGACAATTTTTAAGTGTATAGGTATTCCCTATTTTCTTTCCAATTATTAAAATTTTGAATTCAAATCATAATATAATAGCATTCTAGAACATTAGCTTTTACATTTTTCACTATTAGTTTTTAAAATCAAAATATGCCTTTACATAGTGATTCATTTTGAAATCAAACTTATACAAGTAAAATATTAAATTGTATGTTTTTAACAAACTCTATTCATACTACTCTACCACTTATATCATCATTTTCTTATATTTTCAAAATTATTGTAAAAAGATTTGAAGAATTTTCATAAATGAGAACTTTCCACGTCAAGTGTAAAATAATTGCAATATTAGAGTTTTATGTTCTCAGAAGGCCCAAATTATACTTTATAATAAAATTGAACACTTGATTTTTAATAATTTTAACTCTATTTTAAAGAAATCAAATATCACATTTTAAAGATTTACTTAAATCAAACTTTAAACACCAAAAATATTAAATTTATATGATACTGATTTACTCTAAAGATATTAGCTTAACATTTTAGAGCATCAAATCCTTATTTTATTAGTTCCGTGTCAAGTAATTAAAATAATATAATAAAATAGGATCCTTTTTTCTACATCTAACATATGAAAATTGAATTATTAAAACTATATGCTATAAAAACATTCTTTTCATATTATTTTATAAACTATACATTTGTTTGATAATATTTTTAACTTTACTTTCATAAAGTCACCCAATCATATTTCTTATATCTAACCCCTAAGCCATTTTTACTAGAATGTACCAGTTGCATTAAATCACATATCATATATATATATATATATATATATATATATATGAATATTACATAAATTTCATATTCCATAATATCATGGTCTCATTTTAATCGCAATATGAGTTAATTAATTTATTACCACAATCATCCTCATTCATAGTATCATAACTTTAAACACATTCATGTTTCAATACGAGCACACCCAACTATCAAATAGTGATTCCACACTTCATATATGTGATCACAAGCTAAGTACAATTATAATCACAATCTCAATTAAAGTATACAATCATCATAACCAAGCAATAACCTATATGATGCCTCCATTGCATCATTTACAAAAGGTTAATTAGTAGTAATTAATAAGAAATAAATAGTGCTTTAGAAGCATTATTACACACCATAATCTTCAACATAAGAAGAAGCAACTAAGATCATAGGTTTCCCATACTTATTCATATTGAAGTACATAGCTACACGCATTTAATCTCATAGTTTCATAACATATCATCTTAGTATATAAAATAAATCAAAAGTATGAAAGTTAAGTGGAAGAGTTCCTAAAATACATATACACTCACTTGAGAATGCCTATTTGCTCTAAGAATCTTTAAGTATTCTACTTTTATTTTTTTATTTTCTTCCCACTTCACAAATTATAAGGATAAAATAATCTAGAAATATCAATATTACTTATTTGGTGATTATCCTGTTATGTACTTATTGCTGGTATGTGTCCTAGGAGTCAATCATAAAGATGATTGTAATAATACACGATGTATTATATTTTATTTCAGGTAATACAATTATTATATTTTATTTTCTTATATATATCTGCACAATTTATAACTTAATATAATAATTGTCTTTGGAATAGTTTTACTATCTTAAAATACCCCTAATCAAGTATTATTACGAAAGGGATGGTAATAATACATCGAGATTAGCATGTATAGTGATTGATGATTATAAATCATAGATATGTGAAATCAAGTCGATACATGAGTACATTATTAGTAAACAGATGTATTAGACTGACCCGCAATGAGAAAATTACATGGATTGTCATATGTCGTTAGTTATTCTCATGAGACCACAATGCACGTAGTCCTTTGATCTAAAGTTACTACGGTTCCCTACATGAGGAGTCACACACTTTGATGTCATCCTGTATCACCTTTAATCGGGATGTGTTATAGGATGTTGATTGAATGTTTTATGAATCATGCAGAAGGATGTGAGTGATGTAAATAGGAAATTTGTTCCTATTACATAGTAGGAGTGATGTCTATGGTCCCCTTAATTGAGTGAGATTAAGAAATGCATAACCATGCTCAAATGGATCAATATGAGATATTGATCATTTGTTTAAATTAATATACTCAGTATCAAGAAATATAAATTAAACATCAATGAGGATGATGCATTTCATGCCTATAGTTCGATTTGGATATCATTATAAAAGGGACTATATTGCAAAGTGTTGTTCACACATTAAGTGAATATTGAGTCATAAACATTTCTTATTACTTGGGTAGCAGTGATGTATTGCTAAATACCACTCATTGTCTATGATTCACAAATGGGCTATTACCAACATAGTAAGAACCTACAGGGTCACACAAAAGGAGTAGGAATAAGACAATAATTAATTGGGCTTTAATTGGACTAAAATCTAATTAATTAGGCTTATTTTCATGCATATATATATTAAAATAATAATATATTTTCACGTAATATATGGTATATTATGTGATATTATTTGATATTAAAGTAATATCAAATAATTATGTTATTATATATTAGATAATTATATTATGAGATAATATTATTTTCTAATATAAGATAACTATATGCCATGTTAATATTAGATAATTATATTATAAGATAATATTATTATCTAATATTAAATAATTAATAGATAAGTCCTATCTCTCCTCACTCTTTTCATGATAAGGATAAGGTGATAGTTATTAAGTGAAATTAGAATTTTGGAAGTATTATCCTAATAGAACTAGGAATGTGGTATGCCTTAATTCTATAAAAGGAACTTGAAGGTAGCACTTTTAATATATACATTAGCTGCCATCAAATACTAAATCACTCAAAAAATGCACTAATCCTAATCTTAGAAAGAGAGACGTATCCTAATAAATTCGTGGAGGGTGAAAAGTCTTTGTTCACTTTGTGTGAATACCGTAGAGATGTTGTATCTTTCGACCAGCATTTAATTTATGATTCATCTTGGTTTTTCAAAGTTTTGTTCAAAAAGAACATGAGCGCATAAAAGGTAAAACCCTAACATTGATTTATACCTTTTTGCATGGATCCTTGAGGAGTTTCGAATAAAAAATTTTAATTTTTGCTACGTATGTTAATTCAAAATCTAACACTTATCATATAAATATCATAAATTACTTTATCTTTGATATTTGGAGACCAAACACCCCATGTTGGATTATTATAATTAAAAAAAATATAATATAGGATAGGTATGATATATTACGATGGTCATTTTAGTTATGACCTTTGAATGATGCTTTGTGAGTAATTCAAATATTATGAATTTATTATTTATGAAACTTATTTCACATGAAAATAAACTTAATTAGCTTTCTATAGATTAGTCATTTACCTAAAATAGTTAAGATTTGAAAGTATTATGCTTTTTAGAAAATAAATATAAAAAAATTCATTTTTTTCAAAATCCCGAGTTTTTTATCTATGCTCACTATTTTAGTGATATCTTAAAATATATATAAGATATTAATTAAAATCAATTGAAAAATATACTCAGTTAACCTTCCAATGATAAGTGATTTGCTTAAAATGGGTGTAAGATGAAAGAGTTATGCCTTTTAAAGTTAGCATAAAATTCTAAGGATGATGAATCAATTGTAGAATCAATTCATCTACCCTGAACTTTCATCTACACAAGGAAAATCAATAACATACTTAATTCTTATGCTTATATTTGCCTTTGGACCATAAAAATTGATTGTGCACTGATTTACACATGAAAAATCATAGTTTTTGTGAAAGTTTCACTGTCCACCTGACTATAAATGCTTTCCAAACACATGTATTACATAGTAAAACTTAATACAATCATTAACACACATATTTAACATCTCATATCACCTTTTTTCATCATTTATTACACCTACCACATCAAATCAAACATGTTTCAAGTAAAATTATAAAATAATTAATATTTTATTGATACTATCATATAATCATGAATCCATAAATTTGACTTCATTATCCACTTATCTTGTATAAAAAAGGAGGTTAAGAAGTTAATTTGAAGATCTTTCAACTTTAATCATATTATAATTCATGATTTCTAGAATTAGGGTTTTGAATTCCCAAGAAGTTTAAATAATCTCAATTTTCTTCATCAACTAAGAAAAAATTCTTGATAAAAGTAATGTTCTTATCTTGATTGGATAAAGAAATCGGGAAGATTTGAGACTCTTCTTGGTTAATTGGTGGAATGGTAGGAGATTTTGTGGCGTAGAGAGAGTTAGGAGAAATAGAAAGATGAAGAGAAATGAGAGAGATTAGGGGTTTGGGGCTAAAAAAGTAAGTTAGAGTCCTACGAACATTTTTGAAAAATACTCCCAAACCTCTTTCATAGTTGTACACTTACTTATATTAGTTTCTAATTTTTATGCTTCATAACTTTAATAAATTTTCTTTATTAAAATTTTATTAAATTCATATTCTTATAGTTTTGACTTTATCAACTTTATTTTATTCCATATTTTGCACATAAAATTTCAAACTCAATTGAATCTATTGATTATCTTAAATGCTCCTTTTTATAAGATAATTTTTAATTTATTAAAATTTAGGGAAATAACAACACACATGTATAAATACTTAAAGATTTATGTACAAATTGCTATGTATATGTGGATGTATATATAACAAATCAATTAAAAAATTATAGTAAATTAATTTAATAATACAAAATTTAATAAATACTTTATATAAAATCTTAAAAATAATATACATTATTCACACGTATCATAAATATGCCTAATATTGTCAAATAATTTTTTTAAAACATTAAATTAAAATATAAGCTACACCATAAAGAATTTTTTAATTTTAATTTCATAAAAAAGTTATATGAGAGAAAAGAAAGAAAAAGACTTCAAAAGGATTTCTTAATTTTAACAACTTAAAATTTATTTTAACACTATTTTACTAGCCTTGTCCTCCTTTTCATAGAATAAAGAGTGTTATATGGAATTTAACATATAAGAGAAGACTTTGGATATGTTATATAATAATTTTGGAATACTTAAATATAATGTATAGTTTATCCTATATTATTAACTTATAATCCTATATAATGTGCTAAACAAGACCTTAGTATCTTAAAGACATTAGTTAAAATGTATTTATTATATTTAGTAAAACACATTTATAGAATAAAATTTATGATATTTATTGCATTTCTGAATCAAATAAAATAAATATATTTCCTCTAAGACAAAAATACTTTCTAACAAAATTAATATTTAGAGCTTTTCCTAGGTATAGTCTTATTGTTAAGTGAACAAGGGGTATGGTTTCATTGTTTAGTGCATAAAGTTTATGGTTTAATGAATAGAATTCATGGGTTTAATGATTTAATGGCTAGGATTTAAGGTTTATTATTTTAGCATTTTGTGGCTAAGGCTTATGATTCAATGGCTATCATTTAGTGGATTGTTGTAAGGATTATTCCATTTAAAAATTTTAATAGGTCATTTTTATTAGAATAAAATTAATAGGCAATTAATAATGAGTTAGAAAAGAATTTAAATAAAGCCAATTTAGGCTTCTATAACACATTGCAAATTGAATTATGGATAACACTAAGTCATAATAACATTTTATTATGTAATTGTAAATCATAAGATATTTTAATTTTTTATCAAGAAAAATAAACAAAAATTTCAAATGTGTCATAATAATTGACTTCCTCTTAAATCCATCAATAATTCATCAAAAACAAAATCATCGATTGAAAAGGAAAATAATTAACTTCCTCATGAATGCATCAATAATTCATCAAAAGTAAAATAATGGATCAAAAATAAAATTGCAAAATAGTTGTTTTAACAACTTTTAATTAATTTAGACCAAGTTAATTAACTAATTTAGTTATTTAATAAATAATTTTTAAAAAAAAAAGAGAGAACAAGAGCATCTAACATTGACTATCTTTTTCAGATGTTATCATGAGTACTCTTAAAAGATAAGTCTATCATTACAGTTCTACTAAAGCATTAATAGTTTTAAGAGTCATTCACCTCTTCATTAATCACAAATTGACACTCTTTTATGTACCTTAAGCTGAGTAATGACTTAATACCATTAGGTCAACTACCTGAGTAGTGACAAATAACTTAATTGACTGACTTTCAATCAATTAATTTAAAAAAGTAAGAGAACCTAATATTTTAAATTTAATGATTGATAATTAACTTACAAAAATATAAAATTATTACTAAACAATATACTTATTTTCATTTTTATCTTTACTAAAAACCTTTGAACTTTGCTTTTTCATTGCAGCTATTCTTTTTTCACTATTCCTTTCATACAAATATAACAAAACTTCAAATTATCATAATATAGTTTAGGTATGGATTAAATTTGTCTTTGGCCTTATTTCTTTGTTCTTCTACTCTAAGTAACAATTAAGTGTTTTTTCTCCCTCTTGATTAGGAATTATCTAAACTTTATAAATTTGATATAAATATTATTTTTCTTTTTAGATTTCTAATATAGTTAAAGTTAAAAAAAATTTAACCAGCAATTGATGACATAGCATAAATGACATCTTTACATGTAAGTGAAAATCCTTTGAAGTTAATATGAGATAAGGGCGAATATGTATGAAGATGAATATACTATAACTGACATTACTCATTGCAACATAAATTTGCACAGAACTAACCTCAGATAAGAATGGTCAAAGACAACTTTCTTAATGTTGTTTGAGTAAATGTATCAAGTTTAGGATTTATTAGATTTAAAATTTGTCAGTCTCAATATTATTTATGTGTATTTTATCATGGTACAATTATTAATTCCTATGCCCAGTGATGTGCATATCAAAAGGCTTTTACGTGGCAAGAAAGATGCCATTCAATAAAGTTTCAATAGTACAGGCTTATGCTTATTAGTGAGCAGGGGTATTTTCCAGGGGTGAGATTATGATTTTTCCCTTTTTTATGCAGTAAAAATTGGAGATCTCCTAGGGATTATGTGAAAATTTGTTATTAGCAAGTATGTGTGTTTGACTAAGAAAATATATTTCTACTAAATGAACTCTCAATAGTTTTAATAGTGTTCTAAATTCTTTTCTTTTCACAAAGTGTTGTAGAAATTGTCTTTAATGGATAAAATGTGAGCAAATCTCTTGATCATCAGTATATATCACTAAAATATAAAGAAACCTCTCCATCTTATTTTGCAACAAGTTTGAATTATAATTCTGAATTCTATTATAAATAGCAGTTCATGGGTCTCCTCTCATTTAGTTATCAGAATTAGTCGTTTAGAAGAATCACTAAATATGATATAATATACCTCAAAGTAAAAGACAACAATGATGCTTGTAAGACTAAAAAAGGACAAATTTAAAAAATAAAAAGGACACATAAATCTATACAGAGGAATAAGAAATACCTAGAGTGTATGGGCACTGGTGTGCTTTATGATTAAAAAGTTTGTCAGGTTGACAAAATATACAAGTGATGAATTAAATAGAAAATACCAAATGATTTTGAAATTATCTCTTGCAAAAGCTAATGTAATGCTAATTACATTTTCTTTTATTATATATAAGTATTGTCAGAAGAAGGAAAGCAACTGCAATGTAGCCATTTAAAGAAAAATATTCATAGAAAAACATCACAACGACCTTTGGAGCCATGTAAATTATAATCATTAATTTCTTTAAAAAGATTTGTAAAAGATAATAGTTTATTTGTTAAAAATATAATAAACAATCAATTACGATGATATATCTTTGAGAAGAAAATTTAATTTGATAATTCATATAAAAAATTTGAAATATTATTAAATAAAAAATATTTAAAAAAATTATAAAATATGCTTATATCCTCATCTTGCATATAAACAACTAATAGTAAATAAATGATTTTACTAAATATCTTATTTTAAATAAATAATGTTAGTTAATATAATCAATTATCAATTAATAATTAATTGAACTGACTGATTGCCAAATAGAGCCCATTTGTAAATCACAACTAAATAATGATGGATTTTGGAAAATTATCTTTTCTTCTTCTAAGCTTATTGTTGTCATTTGTTTAAAATAGAAATTTACAATGTGACTATTAGTATAATTATATTTTTTAAAGTAAAAAATGTGACTTTAGAAATGAAAAAGTGTGTTATTTGAAAATGTAAAGTTATATCTTTTAAATTGAAAAGTTATAACTTTTGGAAATGAAACTCTTTTTATCTTTTCAAATTTAGTAGTTAGTTTCTTAGATGGAAATATTGTATCTTTTCAAATTCAAAAGTTACGTCCATTGGATAAAACATTTCAACTTAATTCTATAAATATTTCAAAGTTCCAGATTTATCATAACAAGAAGAAACAAGACATTTATTTGATATATTATCAAAATTTATTCTTATATAATTTATTTCTATTTTTTCTCAAACACTTATGATAACTACAACACTGTTTCATAGAGAAATGTAAGAAAAAAACTTCAATTTTACTTTTTGTATTTTTTTTCAAATTTGTGTTGTATCATGAAAGGTTAATTCACCTGTTATTTTCCTAATTCAAACTTGATTCAAATGAGGGTAAATATTTTCTTAAGAAAAATATTGTGCTTCACGCATAAAAAATTCTAACTTCTACCTTATAATTTTCCCTTAATACTTATTACTGATTTATTGTAGATCATAGCTAGATTGATTTCACCTACAAGAGAAAAACCTAGATCTTCTACCTTTGACATCATAAAGACAACTTGGTCTTGATTTGGACACTGCTCATCCCTTTTATTGATATAAAGAATGAATGAATCAATGTTGTAAGAATTATTTTCACTTACTTGCTTTTAATTCCTCTTATCCTCATTAAAAATGCAAATGAGTTGAGTTAAGTTGAACATCTACATGTTTGAACTTAAGCTTGATGGTACTAAATGAGTTCAAACTTGTCAAGCTTGAAAAATTTGAGTTCAAGCTTGAACTCGAATCATATATGAGTTTAAACAAGCTTATTCAAATTTAAATAAGCAACATTATATTTTAATCTAAATTTCTAATTAAGCTTAAAATGCTTAAGTTACAAATGAGCCTAAACAAATTCATACAAACTTAAATGAGCTTAATTTTTTTAATATATATTATGTATTATTTATGTTTAATTACACTTTATTGATATGGAATTTATATATTATATTCTTTACACATTATATTTATACTATTTAAATATAATATAAAAATAAAAATATATTTTATAACTAAGCTTGTTTAGACTTGCAAAATTGATGACCTATTCAATTAACGGAATTGTCATTTTTTAAAGAATGATCATTTCATTTCATAGTTCTTATTAAACAAATTTGTTGATTATTTTTATTCTCATTCTATTCTATTCAATCACATAAAACACAACATCAATGTCTCTTGAGAAAAATTTTATACCACACCATAATGCTTCCTTTTCATTTTTATTTTTCTAAGTCTTCTTAGCCTCTATTTTCCCAAAACATTCTTTAAGCTTTGCAATCCATGACTTGATGAATTTTTCTTTGCTACATATTACATTTTTATCTTTGGATCTACATGCAAATAAGTATTGAGTTTTAACTTTTTTTTAACTTTTATCTTTCATAATGTTTTTCACTTCAAGCAAATCAATGTTTTTGTTGATTTTTCAACCTTTGAAGGTTTTTTCTAATGTTTGTTCTTTGTGATGAAACTTTGATCCACTTAAAAGAGGCATTTCCATTCTAAGCTTTGATTTTTTTCCCTTTTTTAATGTGAAGGAAGAAAATGGTGCTCATTGTTATAAATAAGATTAGGATTGATGATTGTTAATTTAGATTCTCTTAGAATTAATAGAATTGATGATTATTTTTACTTTTCCATTTGTTGAATTTCATTAATGATTAAATATAATTTATAACTTGTAAGTTATAATGCTGATTATTATAAATTAATTTATCTCATGAATAGCGATATAGGGAAGTATTTTGGCATTAACTAGTATCATGACAAATGTTATTATCTTCTTTGTCTCTCTTAATCTCCTATGCATGCAACACAAAAGAAGTTTGACTTAGCTTGAGAATATCGCAATAGTTGTATAATGTTTGATATCTATTTGATAGAAAAAATTAGTGAATGTTATTTTTCACCTACTAAAATTCTATAATATTAGTTCCAATTCTTTTCAAGTAATGGATTTTATCTTAATTTTTTTAGATTCTTTTTCATTCCCTGTATATTTTAAACTCAATCTTACTTTTTCATACTCATGTAAACTATATTTTTCTTTCTATTTTTCTAGTTCAACTACTATAATATTTGGGACACTTCTCTTTGTTGCATTGATTTAATTGTTTTGTATGTTTGTTTGTTGCCATATCAATTGCAAATGTGATTGTCTAATGAATTCATTTCCTTCCTTAAAATATTAATTTGCTCTATTTTGCCTATAAAAAAAATAAGCCATGTTCCTTTCTTAGGTAACTTCATGTGAAAGAGAGGTTATGATAGTATAGCAAGAAACCTCATAACTTTTATGGGAAAGTTATGTATAATGCTTGTGAAAAAGTCATGTTTTACTTTGTAAAATGTTTTTTTAAGTTAGATGGGACATTGTTAGATTTTAAATCTAAAGAACGATACATCTTGCAAGTGAAGCATTAGCAAAAATAATATTTTTCGCTCTTTAACTTTAATCTATATTAGTACTATGTGTAGTACTTCACTGGATAACAAGGTTGGAAAACTTCATTTTTTTATATGTGATGATGTTTGTTAATTTATTCCTTTTATTTGTTTTTATAAAGGTGGATGAACTTGAGATACTGTTAAGAAGGCATTGTTGTACAATTCTAAATTCATGCATGTCTTCATAAAAGACAAATTATGTTATTTCTCAATTTAGAGTTACCTAGAATGCTAGTACCTATCATTTGATTGAAATCAATGTCTGATATTCCACTCATGTTTATGAAATTTTTTATTACAAGAACTATATCTTCTTTCACAAGATCATCTGGTGAGTTGTTTCTAATAAATTGAACAATATTGTGTGAGAGAATTTGAAGTGAATGTTTTAAAGGAGTAATATTTAGCTTTATGATTTGATATGGACAATTTTGCCTCATGTATGATATATAACTTTTTTTGTTTAATTTTTACCTTAATCATTTATCTTACAATTACATTATCGTATTAATTTCTTTTAATACTATTTATAAAAAATTATTGAAATATATATTCCTTCTAGCACCTAAATGATTAACTAGCTAATAGGTATTAAACTCAACATACAAAAGGCGTATGATAGGGTGGAGTGGGATTTCTTAGTTACAATTATGCGTGGATTTGATTTTCATCCAAAGTTTATACATTAGGTTCATCAATGCATTTCTACTGTTTCCCTTGCCATCCTGCTTAATGGAAGTTCTTTTGGTAAATTCTCCCCATCAAGAGGTGTCAGACAGGGTGATCCACCTTCTCCCTATCTATTTATTCTGGTATCTGAGGTGTTTCCTAAAATTTTATCAATAGCTAAAGCACAACGCAAAATTCATGGTATACAAATCAGCAGAGGTTCTAATTTAGTATCACACCTCATGTTTGCTAATGATGTTTCTTTATTCTCTGAGCCAACATAAGGGAAGATAAGAATATGAAAGACTATATATAACAATACGTTAATTGGTCTGGACAAATGGTCAATTTTCATTAATTTGGTATCTTTTTTAGTTCCAATGTTCGTAGAAAGGAACGTGCAATGATTAGGGAATGTTTACATCTGCATTCTATTCGTGATGATATGAAGTTTTTAGGAATCCCAATGTTCCTTTCTGCAAAGAAAACTTAGGATTTTCAGTATGTAATCAACAAGGTCCAATCTAAGCTACATGAATGGCAACTAAAGACTTTATTTTGAGCTAGCAGAGCTACTCTCATTAAATCCATCATCCAGCAAGTTCCTATTTATACAATGTCTATAATTCAACTCCTAGCTATGATTTGTAAAAAATTAGACTCCTTATCCCAACGTTTTTGGTGGAATGCTAAGCTTGATAAAAATTATTTTTATGCTCTGTTAGCTTGGTTTGAATTATTTATGCTAAGAAAATTAAGTGGATTAGGATTCAAAACCTTTAGTGAGATAAATATAATTTTGTTAACAAAATTGGCATGAAAGGTAGAATTAGGGGAAGATAAGCTATGGGTGAATAATTTTTATAGGAAATACCTCTGTGGCAAATCCATTTTAGAGTTAGAGGTAGACAGCTAAAGTTCCAAATCCTAGAAAGGCATTGTGGTGTGTAAGAACTCCTTTAAACTTAGTGCATGTTTTTTGGTGCAGAGTGAAGGGTTATCTATAACTGCTAATCATCCTCGGGTCCCCACCATTCCCGATTTCAAGCCCAACACCAAGGTAGGCATAAACGTGCTTATAAATTTTTACATAAAGGATATGTGATTACCGTTTTCCAAATAGTGGAAAATAGCCATAGGCTATCGTCTTTTCGTAGTTGAAGATGCCGACAGAATAATCTAGCTTCGAGTTCCTGAGAGAGGTGCTGATGAGATGAAATAGATTCTGAAGGCTTGAGGAGAGTTCACTGTCAAGTTAGTTTATCATAATCGTAACCGCCACTATCCTGATGAACGTTAGGCAAGAATTTGGAATATTTTTTAGAATACCTTAATTCACTATCATCTAAAAGTTTTTTTATGGTGCTTTGGTCGTGGGCTAACATCGACTAAGATGAGAGTCCAAAGGTTTGCTAACCTATAAGATGTCCACTACCCTCTTTGCCAATGGGAGGAAGAAACTAATTTACTTGTTCTCACATGCTGCGATTATATTAGATTACTATGGTTTCATATTCTTAGAATTCATTTTTCATAGGTTTCTTTTGATTATGTGCAAATTTTTTGGAGGTTATTCTTCACATTAATAACAAATTGATCCTATAGCTTCACCATAATTCTATTTTATTATCTTGGCTAGTGTTGCATTTATCATTAAATGAATATGGGAGGCACGTAATGACTTAATCTTCATTGGCCTTCTTTTGTGCATGGACCACTTAGTTGCATTGGTTAAAGATAATTTTTGTATAGAATGTGTGCGAATCCAAGAACTAGAGATACATTACCTGGTCAAGTGTCTCATGTATGGGCCTCACTACCATTAGCCTGCCTCAAACTTAATGTGGATGTAGCTTGGTATGATGGAGCGATAGCTATTGCAATCTTGGCATGGGAAGAACTTGGCAATGTGAGGAAACTATGGCATTTTCATTGAATTAGACTGTAAAACAGTAGTTGAAGCCATCTCAGGTTTTACTTCATACCCTTGGAGAATAATAGGGATTATAGAAGATATTAGAATGTATTTGGAGGCATTTACATGTTTATACATAGTGTGGATTTCTAGGATTGCTAAGGTGTTGCACATGAAAAGGCCAAATGGACTTTTAATGTAATTAGGAGTGATGTAGGTTCTATAAGTGAGGTTCCTTTTTGTGTAGATGAGGCCTATATTCGTGATGTAGACCTTGCTTTTAATTAATTTATAAATTTTCTTTCCATAGGAAAAAAAACTAGTTAATATCTTAAATTAGACCTTCCTTATAATCCATCAAATCGCAAATTTCCTTTAATTTCCAAGATAAAATCAATGGTAAAGCTAGAAATATATATTAGTGGAGAAAAATGATTTAAGGGAAAAATGTAAAATATTCCTTCAATTTTGAAATATTTAAATTTTGTCCCATTCAACTTTAAAAACTTACATATTATCCCTTTAAACAATACAAAATTTGAAATTAAAATTCCATCACCCATTTAATTTGTCATTTTATTAAATCGTGTGATTTTCCATAAGTTTTTTAAATAAGAATCACAATTCGATAGTATTTTAGTTTATCTTGTCATTTTTTCACATCTAATTTTATGTTATAGATTTAATATAAATTAAATTAGATATATAAATTTTCAATTAAAAATTTGAAAATAAGTTATGAAATTACATGTAAAAAAATGGCAAGAAAAACTAATACTTCACAATATTGTGATTCTTATTTAAGAATTTTATAAAAATTATGTAACTTATTAAAAATAGGATATTAAGTTGATAATAAGTGTTATTTCCAAATTTTGTGTACTTTAAGAGGGTGACATCTAGGGATGCAGCACGAATAGACTTGTTTGTATTACTTATGAAAAAAAAAGATCAAATTTTGCAGGTTTAGGTCCGCTCCATATCTATAATTCCATTAACTAAAGTTAGTTTAGTTTGCATTATTCATAAAAAAAAGATCAAATTTTAAAGGCTTGGATCTATCAAAGTCCATAGACTTGAATCCGTTTAACACTCTTAGTGATATTTAAATTTTAAAAATTGAAAGGAATAAAATTTGACCACTGTAGAATTGAATAGGGGTATTTTGTATTTTTTTTTCAAAAATTTGATGTATAAAATATGTAGATTCTTTACATTAGAATTTGAAGCTACCTATTAAATTTGAGAGTTTAGATATATACATCTTTAAGCTAAAAGCTGCCATTACAATTTCTTATTTAAAGATCTAGTGCTCGGTTGATCGCTCTTGTCTTAATGATTAACAATAGTATTTATTGTTAAGGACTGCATGTCTTTATGCAAAACTATATATAATTACTTTATTAAAAATACAAAGGGACTTTATTGTTGACTGACTAACAAATCATGTTATTCAAACGGTAAAATATTAACATCCATATAATTATGTCTCTTCCAAATGATTACATCAGATATTATGGAAATTACTTTTTCTCATTTTATTAGGCTATAATATCATATAATTCCTTGTAATTATTATTTTTTTTATAAAAAAGTATTAAATAAATGTGTGCTATGTGATTTTCCCTTTTCTTCTTAAAAGAGAGATTTTTATTTTTCCTCTCTTCTATTTGTGTTATAGATATATTATTTTGACAAAAATTAATCAATTCAATGGCATCCAAGTGCAAGAAATACAAATGACATCTTCTCACTCTAAAATGTTTATTAACTTAGACATTGAAGGATTTTACTGTCTACCCTGCTTAAGGTTTAGTTGTTATTATAGTCAGATCACTTGAAAAAAAGTCATTTGTTGAGTTCCTATTTAAAATTTTATAAGGTAATAAAAAAGATTATTTGTTAAGTCCTTATTCAATATAGTCATGGGAAATAGGGTACAAATATATCCTTCATATGAACATCACCTTTTTATGGGTGCCGGTTTTAAAGCATAAATTTTTCATGCATACATCTTTAAGAAGGGCCTTCTATCAATGTAATCTCCTTCTACAATCCTTGGATACAAAATTTCAATTCATAGTGTCAATAGTCTACCCTCATCTTAATTTTCATATGTCATAATACATTTCAAGATCAATCATAATAAAAATTAATTCACAACATCATTTATTTCTTTGTATGGTATCAATTTCTTATTTAATATCATCAAATGTGTAATTACTCTTATTATCAATCATAAAATAAATATTAAATGCTTTAATTATAAGGATTATACAAATTACTCTTATTATCAATCATAATTGATTATACAAATTCAAAGAACAATTTTGGGAGGGCATAATTGACTATAAGGATTCAAAGGGTAGTGCTTAGGCATATAATCAATTATACAATTTTAGAGGACAATTTTGTTAGGGCATAATTAAATATGTAATTGACCATAAGTTTCTAGTGAGTAAGTTCTTAGGGGCATAATTGATTATACTTACCCATAAAATATATTTTTGGAGTATAATTAATTATAGTTTGATTTTTATTGAAATTTTCTTATGAAATACTGTTCATCCAAGAGTAATTTGCTAAGATCTTATCTCATAAGTCACACTACATAATCCAACCATCATATATAGCATTTACATTAATATTTATACTAGATTTAACTAGAAACTCATATAAAAAACATCAATCATATCAGTTCTTCAAGGATAATAAAAACATAGGAAAAACCTAATTCTAACCAATCAATGTCATTTATGCTTGTCCAGAAATAGATTTCTGAGGTATAATCAACTATAACTTGATTTTGGCTGAATTTTCCTTGTGAATTACTATTCATTCCAGAGTTAAGTCACAATACACAATCCAACTATCATATATGGCATTTACATGATTATTTATACCAGATCCAACAAGAAATCCATATTAAAAACATTAAATCATATCATTTCTTCAAGGATTATAAAAATAGAGGAAAAACCTAATTCTAACCAACCAATTTCATTTAACCCATTGAAGTTGGATTAGAATGCTTGCCTTGCATAAAGGAGAGGTTAGGTGAAAGGTATTGTGATTTGCTTGCTCCTAATGATCCAAAATCAACAATTAAGGTTAGGGCTCTAAAATCCCATTTTCTTAAATATAACCCTTAATCTTTTCAAAGTTAAAGAAAATTGAAGATAAAGTTTTACAAAATGGAAGCCTTGTAAGCCTTACTTTGCTTATATTGAGGTGTGGATATGGGTTGATGAAGGTTGGTGCCTTTTA
This sequence comes from Sindora glabra, assembly GCA_020226215.1. Lineage (NCBI taxonomy): Eukaryota > Viridiplantae > Streptophyta > Magnoliopsida > Fabales > Fabaceae > Sindora > Sindora glabra. The sequence goes on from CM035230.1 coordinate 35,960,485, forward strand.
CTAGTTAAGGATGAAAAGAGATGCAAAAGGAGGAGAAAAGGAAGAAGTGTTAGTGTGTTTTAGGAAGGACTAAAGGGTTGGGTTGAAACATAAGGGCATTAAGGGAAGATAGGGCCAAAGGCAAAAATAAAAAAAGTGTTTAAATCTTCATTATTCATATGTTTAACTCTAATCATACTTAACTTTTAAATATTTCAATTTATTCTTTTCCTAATTACTTCTTACAAAAAAATTCCATTCCAAATTTCTTTGCAATAATTAATTAATTTCCAAACAAAATATGTTAAATTTTTTTAAGAAGTGTGATATTGAATATGTCAAAATTTTTATTTAATTGAATTAATTAATTACATAAATTTATTTTTAACTTTTATGACTTCATGACTCATATAATCTTTTTCTCTTCTTTTTATTTTCTTTTTTTTTTAATTTTTTATGTTTACTTTCGTTGTATATGTCATTATATCTTATGCATTGTTTTGCTTTCTTTTAGTAACAATATTTTATTTTTTCTTTTTTCCTGTTATCCGTTCAAGTGCCACTTTGTAGTATAAATAAAAATAATGTAATTTTTATTATAAAAATATTTCAAATAAGTTAAATATTCAATTTAATTGAATTAATTTATTATATATTATAATTTTAACACTTATTATTTTATATTTAATATATTATTTATTTTTTTATTCATCATATTATATGTTTTTCATTTTTTTAATGTTAACTCCTAACCTTAAAGTCTATAGGAGGTTGGAATAATTTGCCTTTTCTTTTATTGTAACTGAAATTTATTTTATTATAGTAAAATTAATGAAAATGTTTAGTATAAAATTATAAAAATTGAGTTCCAAACATACATTAAAAAAGTAGTGTAAAAAATGCATATTTAATTCATGATAAACTAATGCCTTATTTGATAATTAACTAGTAGTTATAATGGTTAGCTGATTTAATTAATTATTAGTTAATGACTGATTGTATTAATTGACTTGATCAGCTGACTATATTAGTTATTTGAATAAGAGTGTTTAATAAAATTAACTATTTATGATCAACTATTTGTATGTAAAATAAAATACAAGGATATGAATATATTTTATGAATTATTTGAGTATTTTTTATTTTAATATTTTAGATCCTATATGTTACTTAGTAGATTAAATTTTCTTATAAATAATACATCATTATAATTTATTATATATTAAATATTTTTTAAAATTAAAATAATATAATATTTTAAAATAAAATAAAATACATAATAATTAATGTAAATAATAATTATTAGCAAAGATATAACAATAAAAAATAATTAATATTTTATTAAATAGCAATGTGAATAGCATGGAAAAATAAGACAAATAGTATATGAATTATAAAATAAAATAAATATTTAAAATATAATATATAATTAATACTTTAATTAAAATAAATTAATAATTTATTTATAATAATTTCAAATAAAATAAAATATATAATTATTAGTATAAATACAATAATAAATAATAACTATTATTTTATTGAATGGTAACAAGAATGAGCATGAGAAAAAAGTGCAATAATATGTAAGTTATAAAATAATATAAAAATTAAGAATATAATATATAATTAAATAATTTAACTAAATTAAATTAATAATTCATTTATAATATTTTATAGTAAAATAAAATTAATATATTTTTATTATAATAATAGTTTAATATAAAAATAATTATATCACAATTATTACAATATCATGATAAATTTATATTTATATCATTATCAAATGCATGGATCTTTTAACCAATTTACATAATATAAAAATTTCAAAAATAATTAGTTCAAGACCAAAAGCTATTTCAAATAACTATTTACCAAGCAGCTGATTCAATTAGAAATCAAGTCAACCAGTTAAAATTCAATGTGTTAGTTAAAAGTTATCTCAAAAGTTGTTTACCAAACATTATCTAAATCTAAAAATGTGTTCAATTCACACAAATTAAATGCAATTATTAATTATAAATTTTAGTTTTTTTATTAAAAGTAAGGTTTGATTAAGGTACATTAAATTTACACTATAATGAAATTGAATGTAAATACATCCTTATAAATGTTAAACTTTAATTGAATAAATTTTCAAAAAATATTCAATAAAACCTAGGATATAGATTTTTGTTATAAATTAAATTATTCTATATTTGAAATAAATAAATTTCAATAAATTAAAAAACTAAATAATTTATTTGCCATTCAAAATAATTACATTATTACCATTGTAATTCATATAAGACACATTAAATGAGTAAAGTGTTAAGAACATACCACTATTAAATTTTTTGGTAGGTACAATTATTAATTTTTAGAATCTAATTAAATAAAACCTTAATACCATTTAATGAAATTTTAGACTTAAATTTCTATAATAGAGGAAACTAATATAAGTATTTAATATTTAAGGTAAATAGTTGCTCAAAATAATTAAAATATTAGTAAATAATTTACTTTTTAAGTAATCATTGAAATAATTAGTTTTATTAGTTTTCTATTTTAAGTAGGATTAAAAAACTAATTTTTGTCTATTTATCATAGGCAAAATTACTCCTCAAATTTATTACAAGTAATGTGGGTCCACATATTGTAGCAAGGTCCCAAAATATAAAATAAAATAGAATGCCAAACTTTTAATGAGGTATTATTGGTAAGGGAGGTTTTTGTAATTTTATTAATAAAAGTAAAGGGTATATGTGCAATTTTTTAAAATTATGAAGATTTGAGTATAATTAAATTAAATTTTATAGACAATTGGAGTAATCTACCCTTATGAAAAATTTGGCTTGCAAAAGTTAGAGTACTAGCAGAATTAATTTCATGAACATCTTAAACTTGTGGTGATCTAATGTAATATTTCCATCTTCTCTATTTTCTTTCAATATTCTTTTTTATCTTTATTTCATAATTTCCAAACAAATATATTATAAGTATTTAAATTTGATCTAAATTAGTTGTACTGAGTCACTCACTTATATAATATCACATTAAAAAATTATTAAAATTCTTTTTTGGATGATGGAAGATAATTAGTTAATATTATTTTTCTAATAGGGTGTCATCTTCTTAGTATATTGATACTATAATTCTATGTCTACAATAAACCAAAATTTAGATTAATTTTTAATAAAAATTTAAATTTGAATTTCTAGCATCATCTTTCATTAAAATAATTTTATTTTAAATTTTGAATTGATGGATTATCTTAGAAAAAATGTGTTTAAAGTCAATATTTGAATTCAAGCTCAATTACTAATATTAAAAAAAGTTATTTGATGAAATTATGAAAGTTATCTTTTAATTCAAATTTAAAATTAATTATTAATCTATATTAATAAAGTGGTGATTTGTTTCCTTTCTTAAATTTCTCCTTACAATATGACCTTTTATATATTTTTTTATCGCTCAATCGCTCCAATTTTTTTAATTATTTTCTTCTTTTTTCTCCTTACCTCTTGTTAGTTTTTTTCTTTTAAAGTATAATTTCATTTTTTCCCTTTTTTTTCTTTCACAAAATTTGTCCATAGATTTTTAGTTTATTTTTCTCTTTTTTTCTTTTAATTTTACTTAAAAATTTCTTACTACTTTATTATGGAAGGTTAAATAGATTTTTAGTCTCATATCATTATCTTTATAATTATGCATAAGTGAGCATTTAGTTTCAATTTTTTTTTTAAAATATCATCTCATATTTTTCCTTTTTTCTTTTTTCATGGAATTTTTTTAAAGCTTCTTAGTTTATCTTTCTCTTTTTCTCTTTTAGTTTTGCTTCAAGATTCCTTATGAGACTTTGTTACAAAATATTGAATGGATTTTTATTTTTATATCTTTGTTTTTAGAATCATGCATAGGAAAATATCTGGCTTTAATTTTTTTTCAATATTTTTATCTCTTATAGTTGATGCTTAGTTTTTTCATTTTAGGAAAACTCATTTTTTTTGGCTTTGCAACATTTGAAATTAATTTTTTTAATACCTCTCTTGCCTTATTTTTTTTTTTGCTTTGCTTACAAATCTAACCATTGATGGTAGAAGTTAGAAGGTTTTGCTATAATAGAACATTTTGATGCATGTAAAATCAATTTTATAATGTTGATTAGTTTGTATGCAGAATCAATTTTCATATAAATTTAGTATAATTTTTGAAAAAATCTAATTTTTTTTCTCTTTGGGTTGTCCCTCTATCTAAAATATCTTTTTTTGAAAACTAATTATATTATATGAGGTGTTCACTTGACTTCACTTAGCTATATTGAATTTATAATTCAAATGTGTATATTTTGCAAATTTACTAATATACAAAATTTTAATTTCTATAGATTCACAGAGGTATATTAATGATGATCTTCTACCGATAATAAATAAATTATATTTTTTATCATTATCTTTTAGTATTTTATTTTCTTATTAAAAATATATTTTATATCTCAAGAATTTGAGAGGTCAAATGTCAAAATAATGCTACTCAAATTATGAACATTTTTTTCAAATATATATGTATATTTTAAAGTCATAGGTTAATATTTTGAGCAATTTTAGGTAATTAAAATTAAGTACTATTTTTATTTTAGGATGATTAGAATGTCTTGAGATGGATGGTTAGAATTAAAAGATCCACTTAGTATAAAATAATTATTATAGTTTTTATCATTTAGATTTATAATCAAAATTATATTTAGGGTACTTATCATAGATTTTCTTAAAACTTATATTATTATTTTATTATTTTTTTACTAAAGAGTATCATAGGAAATTTGATAATTAAAATTATATATATAGTTTTATTATGATATATATCGGCAAAAGTACCAATTTACCATTTTTCTAGAATTTTTTTTCCATTTTACCATTATTTTAAAATATTTTATCAAAATGCGCATATAGCTGAAGGGCGCTACATTGAATGGCATACAAGGGAAGAAGAGGCGCCACATTACATGGCGCCTTTGGAGCAAAATTCGCAGCCCGAAGGCGTAAAGGCAAATGGTGTCCTTGCAGCTTGAAGGCGCCAAACGCAATGGCACCCTCGCTGTTCTGCTTCTTCCTATCTTCCTTCTCTGCATGCTTCCCATCCTTTCTTCATTCGCTGCATGCGCCTTCCCCTCTTTGATTCTCTGCATGTTTTTTGCTTCCCTGTATGTTTCTTGTTTTTCTTGCTTCTTTGCATGCGCCTTCCCTTCCTGCTTTTCCCCTTCTTGCTTCTCTGCATGCGCCTTGCCCTCCGTGCTTTTCCCTTTCTTGCTTCTCTGTATGTTTCTTGCTTCCCTGCCTGTTTCTTGTTTCCCTGTATGTTTCTTGATTTTCTTGCTTGTCTACATGTTTCTTACTCCTCTGCATGTTTCTTGATCTTCTTGCTTCTCTGTATTTTGCTTGAGTTTCTTTTTAACTTCTTGGTTATTTATTTTTCTCTTATTTGTTTAGCTTTTCACCACGTCGACAAATTTCTGCTTATATTTAGCTTTTTGCCACTGTGCTAAGTTAGATTTATCTTAAATAAGATATATTTATATTTTAGGGTATTAATTCGGATTTGAGTTGTTAATTATGTAAAGTTAAAAATTCAATTTTTAGAAATATTTTTGTTAAAAGAAGTTTATCATTTATTATCCATACTTTAGGTAGGAATTAGTTTCACACTTCATAAAAAGATTGTGTGAATACTTTGAGTACAAATAAAAAATAATTCTTTAACAAGAAAGAGAGATGATACTTCTTTTATTTTTCTATTATTTTCACATGTATTAAATAAAGTAAGTTAATTTATTTATAATTAATAAATTTTTTAATAATATTCTTTATTTATGAAGTTAAAGATAGTTAAAAATAAAAAAAAATGTAATGAAATAAATACATATTTTCAAAGAAGGAAGGAAGGATGGGAAGCATGCAGAGAAGGAAGAAAGGAAGAAGTAGAACAATGAGGCCGCCATTATGTTTAGTGTTTTCAAGCTACAAGGATGTTATTTGCCTTGGCGCCTTCGGCTTGCGAATTTTGCTTCAAAGGCGCCATGTAGTGTGGCGCCTCTTCTTCCCATGAACGCTATTCAATATGGCGCCCTTCAGCTGCGTGCATATTTTGGTAAAATATTTCAAAACAACGGTAAAATGAAAAAAAATTTCTAGAAAAATGGTAAATCAGTACTTTTGCCATATATATCCTATCAAAGTCTTAGCAATTTTTGAATTTGTTGACATTGTTTTAGGAACTATAATTTTTTTTTGATATTTAGGTATTCTACTTGATTCTTATATAGATAAATAAATGCATATTTCTTAAAAGTTATAATTCAATATAACATGTATAACTAAAAAATAATAATAATCTATACAAAATTATATTATAATGATTATTGTATGAAAACTATATCTTTTCAAATACTAAATTATAATTTATTAATCATATTGTATCCTTTTTGTCTTTTTAATGTGTCTTCTTGCATTAGGGGATTAAAAAATAATATTAAATTATAATAAATAAAATATCTATTTCATCTATTCAAAGTGATAATAAAAATTTAAAAATATCAATTTAAATTTATTATCAAATTTTTTGTAATATTTTATAATTAAATTATAACTCACAAATATTTAGATAAAATTTTACACCTATTGTACTAATATTTTGAGGATTTGATAAATAACAAGCCATAAAAAAAAGTAAAATTTTAAATTGTAATTATCTCATTTCTTGATTTTTTTATTAATAATTGTGATAATTTATTATGACCTTTAAAATGAATCTTACACTTTAAAAGAGTTAGATTCATGCATCGAAAATTAACTAAAAAAAATTTCACTTATGTTTTGCCTTTCAATAATGAGATTAATTATATATTTTATATTTTTAAAAAATAAACAAATAAATAGATATCAGTAATGTACTAATCCTTCTATTAAATAAAAATATATTATCATTTAATTTTTTATTATAAATCTAAAAAGGGTGGGATTTGAATGCTCTTTTTTTGTCATTTTTATAAAGATATGCAATTAAGTATTAGTATAATATATGTAAAGTATTATTAAAATGCATAGCTTATAACATAAAGGGCTTAACACAAATAACCTCGTTACATATTTTATTTCATAATTTGCTATCAAAAGCAATGATTTGTAATCATTTATAATATTTTGTTACATTTTTTAATATTAATTAATTAGTAATTATATTATTATAATTATATTTATTTTTAAATAATTAATACATATTTATAATATTATATAATATTGAATTAAATTTTTTTCGCGGGTGGCTTGGTTGTGAACATAAAATGGAGGCAAACAAATGCTTGAGATAATGTCTTCCTATCCGGCCATGAGAAATGGGATACAAGTCTATGCCTCGAACACAACACCCTCTTATGTGCTCTTTTGCCAAATCAAACATTCTTAAAGCCCAAACTTTTCATGCATCCGTTATTAAGAAAGGCCTTGAATACAATGGCTATCGATGTAACCACCTTCTTCAATCTTACACCAAATGCTATGCCTTGTCAGAAGCCGAAAAGGTGCTTCAATTCATGCCAAACCCCGACGTTGTTTCTCACAACACCATTCTCTCAGGCCATTTCAACTCTGGTTTGATCTCCGAAGCCCTAAGTGCCTTTCATACTGCACCTTTGAATGGCTCTCATTCATGCAACATAGTCATTTCTGGGTGTGTAAAGAACCAAAGAATTGAAAGTGCCATGACCCATTTCATAAAAATGAGGCATAGTGATGTTAGGTCTGATAATTATACTTATTCCATAATACTCCCTTTTTGTGATTTGAGTTTTGGGTATCAAATCCATGCAGAATTAGTTAAGGTCTGTTCTGTTTCAGATTCTTGCTTGTGGACTAATCTGATGCAGATTTGTGTGGGTGCTGGTGTTAGTGAGGAAGCAAGGAAGGTGTTCGGTGAAATGCCTATGAGAGAATTGGCTACTTGGAATGCTTTGATATTTGGCTATTCTAAACGTGGATTCAGTGATAACTGCTTAAATTTGTATGAACAACTTTGTAGAGAATGAATTTTTGCTAACGAGTATACTTACTGCTGTAACTTTGAATAAACTTGCGTCTCAGTTACGAGTTATTGAAGTGATGCAAGTGCCATCAATTGTAATCAAGCTTGGATTTTGCTCCGATCCATTCATCGCCAATTCTTTGTTGGAGCTGTACGCAAAGTGTGGTTTAGCGGACTATGCTTTAACACTGTTCAAAGAGATCCCCTATAAGGATGTCTTTTCCTGTACAACTATATTTTAGTAGTATCTTTATAAGTTATAACAACTTTCATGATAGTTCAATGATGATTCATATTATTGTTTATAATGTTATTATTATTTTTGCAATGTTAAATCTAATTACATGTATAAATAATATATTCTAAAATTTTTATATTATATGTTTTGCCGTACCCGTACTCCAATTTTTTAGGAAAATGTTGTACCAACGTATCCGTATCGTACCAGGTACAATACTCATACCCGTACTTGTGCAACGTAGCGGAAAATTGAGCATTATACATGTATGGCCGACATGCCTGGACAAGCAGGCCTAGTAGAGGAAGCTGAGGCTCTTCTCTTGCAAATGCCTTTCAAGCCTGATGCTGTGATGGGGAGCCTGCAGACAGCACAGAAATTTAAGAATGGCGTAGCGTATATGCAGGTATCTTGATGCCAACGGACCATGGGATTCTACAAACTATGTACTTCTTGCAAATTCATATGCTTTTGTTGGTGGCTGGGATGAGACATCGGAGATCAAGGAAATGATGGATTTGAGGGGATTGAAGAAGAGTGCAGGGTGCAGTTGGATTGAAACTGGAGGTCAATTGCATTCATTTCTTTCTGGGGATAAATTACATCCTCAAATTGAGAGGGATTATGAAGTTCTTAAGAGTATTTATATTCAAATGTGTGGCAGGCATCAAGGCTTGTTAGATTTTGCATCAGATTGCCAGCCAGCGAAAATACTAGCCGGGCTTTCTCTTTAGTTTTTCTTATTTTTATTTTCTAATATATGTGTGTAAATTCTATAATTTTATCTTATCTTTGCTTCAAACCATGATTTTATATTGCAGTTATGATCACGATTTTTGCATGGTGACTGGGGCAATCATTGCAAAGAAAGTACGTGTGTAGACTGAGTTAGAAATGCACGCATCAGATTCAATTTTGAAAACTATCAATTTTTATTCCTACAGCATCATAATGTTGAAAATTTGAAGACCAATAACTATTGTATTTTGATAGATCAATAGAGCGCCTTCTTTAATTTTAGCATCCATTTCACTCAGATGTTAAAATATCTGTCTTGTTAAAATACAATAGATTATATGAATAAGATTTTAGTATTATGGTAATATTAGAAATGTTTCCAACTCATGCTATGTTACATATCTTTTGTGTAAATTAGTAAAAGAAAAAAAAAAACGCGGTAAAATCATTAGACTGCACCAATTTTGTATTAGTCTTCGGACTTGTTTAAGGCCCATTTTATTTTTCAGCCCAAAGGGGCCAAGCTAAGCCCGTATGAACACCCCCGCAGGCTGAAGTTCAAACGGCCCAACTTTCTGCCTCCCCAAGGAAATATTTTCAATTCTACGATAAAATTGAAATATCGGTACTCTTATATATATATATATAGATAAGTAAGCAATTTTGATATGGTACTTGAATAATTTTTAGAATATGGGAAATAATTTATTTATTTATCAAAATATAAGTAGAAGTAGTACTATAAATTTTAAAATACTATGATACCAGAAATATTATCCTGCTAAGGTGTTGTAACTAGTGGGCTCTGGGTTTGATCCCACCCACATCCCTTTCCTCCTTTCCCAGCCCCCATCCCGACAGAAAAATGAAAAAATAAGCATGTCTGTACATAAAGTATCGTGTATTAATATCGTATTAATTGAGATATGTAAAAACAAATCCAAACACATGTGCCTACTAAATTATATAAAAAAACCCTATGCTTTGAGGCTTAACGTATGAATTAGACTTTTGGAAATAGAATAAAATGATGCTAGTTGTTTATCATTTCCACTACAACAAATTAACACTTGTGTCATGAATTGTGTCATGAAAATTCAAAAATCGTGGCAATTTTACCATTTGCCACAGAAATAAAAAAATTTAAACAAATGTCTAAAAAATTAAAAAATGTATGCCACGAAAAAATTTATGACAAAATATCACTTGTATCATGAACAAAGTTATGAGAATACAATCTCTGTGGCAAAGATCACTTGTCTTACGAAAAAATTTTATCTGTAACAAAATATCACTTGTGCCACAAAATTAAGTTATGAAAACACATTTTTCATAGCAAAGTATTACTTGTGTTACGAAAAAACTTTACTCGTGGTAAAATATCATTTGTGCCACAAATTAAGTTATGAGAACATATTTTGCATGGCAAAGTATCACTTGTGCCATAAATTAAGTTACAAGTATGTATTTCTTATGATAAAGTATTACTTATTCTATCATATAAGTAAGAAAAATTTATCTATAACAAAGTATTACTTATACTACAAATTAATTCTATTAGCTATACATACAAAAAATATTATTTATAATAAGCACAACATGCTGCAATATAGTAAACAATAAAAAATATAAATATTTATATATTATGGATATTTAGCAAATAACTAATTTATCAATTAATTAACTGATTACCCCATCAATCAAAATAAAAAAGTTATAAAACTTAATATTTTCAATTAGCTAATTTATAAAATATATGTAAAAAGATAGAACTACCTATAAATTATATTGTTATGTACTTTTATTATTTTTCTTAAAATAATTGAAATAGGAGTTGAATCCCAAACATTAAGATATGTAAGAAAAAATTCAATTGTTAAGCACTCAAGGATTTTTATTTATATATGTACAAAATTTAATATTTATTAGAATGTAACTGTTTTTCTTAAATAATAAATAATTATTTAAATTTACATCAATTAAATTTATATAATAAAATTAATATACATTAATGAAATAAATATTATAATATATTAAAGATTGTATTAAATAATTATTCAATGAATTTAAATTCTATACATATTAAAATTAAAAATTAATAGGATTTACATTTACATATATACAATACATACATATATAACATTTTTTTCAATTTGTTATTCAATTCAATTTTTAAAATATCAATTAAACATAAAAATCATTCAAGGTATATAATATTATAAAATTTATTTTTTATCACATCACAATATTTTTAAAAAATGTGTTAACAAAAAAATATATATTATGAAAATACTAAAATTATTATATTATATATAAATAGTATAATTTATGAGATAAGTTATAATAAGTTTTATTATAGAAATATGTAATAATAAATTTTACATTTATTACTGTAATATTAACAAAATTTTCATTAAAAAATTGAAAATAATAGTTATGTAAAGTTATGTATAATTTAATAATAATAAAATTATTATATTAAAATATTTTAAGCAAATTATATTTAAGGGAGTGATATATATAAAATAGTCTAAATTTTCATTTTCATCCTTTATTAATTCCAATTGTATTAATTTTATTTCTCACATATATTTTGTAATAGTTTCTTTCCTACTAAATAATAATTTAATTAATTTAGTCTATTAATTTATAATTTTATTGATAGGTTAATAACTTTATAAATGAAATAATAAAAATTAAATATAAATAACATATGAGAGAAGAAATTAATATAAAAAATTTATGAATTTTTGAATGATTTAACTTATATTTGTGAATAACAAAAATATGTATTATTAATAAAAATTAAAATTCAATAAATTATAATAATTTTAATTTTAATTTATAATTAAAATTTAAATATATATAATAATTCAAAGTTATGATTTGTATGAATATTTATTTCATATAATTTAACCTTTATTGAAGGAGTTTTCAAAAATTAAAAAAATTGCTTCAAAGATGTAAAAATTTTACTTTTATTTTGTAATAACTTAATTAATAATATTTAATAAAAAATATTAATAAAAGGATAAAATTAACTAATTAATTATTTATGAGAGATAAATTTGATATAAGATATTTACGAAAGATAAAATTGATATAAGTAAAATTAGTAACGAAATAAATGAAAATTTAATTTATAAAAAATTAATTTTTAAAACAAAATCATAAAATATTTTAGCGTTAGTGTATTTTTATTATATGTATTTATGTAATATTTTATTATTATATAATTAGTGTCATATAAGTGTAATTTTATTTTTAAAGTCAATTAGTTAATTAAAAATTTATATAAAATATATTGTATTATACTACTAAAGAAGCAAATTAGTGCAATGGTAAGTATGATATTCATCAGCTTGGAGATTCAAGTTCGATTTTCGATAAATGCAATTTATAATTTCTAAATAGATAGAGTTTCAATAATTTAACTAAACTAGATATGAGTCAAAAGTATTAATAAATTTTAGTAGATGTACAGAAAAAATGATAGGATAACACCTGATTAAATTAGTTAGATAATTAATTTAATTTAAATATATAAAAATTATTTTAACTAATTATATTAATTTTTATAATTATTTTATTTTATTTTATGGCCATGATTTTATTCATGGCAATATGAGTTATTAGCTATAGATGTGCCTTTCTTGGCATGTTTGCACTTGTGGTTAAAAGAATTTATTAATTACAACTGAACTTTTGGAAAAAAATATTATTTATACCACAGGACCTTTTTTCCTGTGGCAATTTCCTTGCGACGTTCACTTGTGTCACAAGATCATTCAATTAGTATTTCTATGACTAAATAGCATAGTTACGAAAATTTTGATCTTGTGTTATGATTTTAATTGTGGCACAAGTATTAATTTGTTGTAGTGTTTATATTAAAATATGGGTAGGTAAACTTATATTTCATATATTTCTATGAACATATATAATTTGGATTTACTAAATATATTCATGGCTCAAGCAAACCTTTTTTTTTTTACAGTATTGTCCTTATGGTTCAATGCATCTATTTTCCTGCTCGAAAAAGATGAAAAATCCGTTCAGCTAAAAAAAATAATAATAAAAAAGAATGCTAATCCTATTTTTTTTCCATAGAAAGAGGAAAAGAAAAATACTATTTCTTAAATAGAGAATTTGAAGAAGTCAGTAATATTCTTCCTCCACAGCAAGGACATAGACAAAATTTCAGTAATGTTATAATACTTATATATTTTTGTCTGGACCCTTAATAATTCAACTTTAGTATAAGAAAAATAAAACATATAACCTCATGCTGAGGTACTTTGTCCCTACCACAATCTGTCACGGAGGGCAGGCATGGTCAACTTTGCTTTCACATTCTTGAAAACTAGTACCACAAATTGTTTGTATCAATGGCTGGTTCTCTTCATTTTTTGCAGAAGAAAAGATGCAGTTGCAGGTGGAAAATTATAGCTGAATGACTGCACACATATGAAATGTGGATGAAGACAAAGAAGCTGCAATGGCCATTTCCCAATGATTTATACAACACCAACTGACTATATGTTGTTTTTATTTGCACCTAAATCCTAAATGATTCAGACTTCGTTTGTCTTACCTAGAAAATATTTTCCAATAAAAACATAATTATAACATATTAAAATGAAGGTTAGTATCCTATTTGTTCAATATTAAATGTGGAGAGTATAATGAAAAATATCTTTATTTTAAAGAGGAAGTAATTTTTATCCATCATAATATCATTACATGTTATAATTTTTTAATTTAAATATATAAGTGATATATTACTCTTTTATATTATACTGACAAATAAGATTTTTTAATAGAAATTTTTTTTTGATAAAATAAATGGATCCTAAGTGTTAAATTACTACCTTCAAATAGAAAATATTTTCCCATAAAATAAATGGATCCTAAGTGTTAAATTACTACCTTCAACTAACTAGCAACCCCAATGGTTGGCTCAATATTTAGGTAATGAAACTAAAATGTACAGTTGGGTTAATGTTGTAGGGCTGATTGTCACATGAACCAAGTATTATGAAATTTTCTTGGGAATTTCTTAGGATGAGTGTGAATGATTTGTCTTCGACTCGTTCAGCGAGGTGAATTAACATACATGTAAGATAAATCCGGGCACCACTTTACCACTGAAAAATACTAAGCAACTCTCATTCAGTGACAAAATCAACACCAAACAAAGGTATAGGTTTAAAACTTCGACTATTTTACTTGCTCCTTTTCCATTTTGTAGATCACTGCATTTGGAATGTGTTTGGTTGTTTTGCTTGTGCAAGCATTTCAACCACTTCTCTCATGGTTGGTCTCTGTACGCTGTGTTCCTGAACACATAGCATGGCCACAAAGAACACTTGCTGCGCTTCATCTAATGGAATATTATGCAGTCTTTCATCAAGGATCTTCACCAATCGGTCTTTGTTCCAATTTGTTTGGATCCCAGTCCATTGAACAATGTTCAGTCCTTCTTCATCAAATCCGCCGACCGGCCTTCGCCCGGTCAGAAGTTCTAGCAGCACGACCCCAAAGCTATAAACATCACTTTTCTCGTCAACTTTCAATGTATATGCATATTCTGAAAAGAAAGAAAGTTGGTATTAATGTACCATTTTTGCAGGCTTTTGCAACCTAAAGAGCTCTAAAACTCAATTTAAATGCAAAGTAAAATGCCACGATAAAGTATGAAGATCTTTATAGTACATTTCAAAAATATACTTAGAACAAGGCGATGTTTCATGTTGTTCTTCCCAAGTAAAACTGAGATTGGTACACTGTGCATGAAAATTAATTGTTTCATGTGTTTCTTTTTTTCTGGGGTTTTGAGAAAGCAAATCTTCAGATCCCAGTCTTGGGAGTCTAAAGTGGGGAATTACATGGCCCTTAGGTTAACGTGCATTCGGTGGCAGTTATGGGCATGATATTGAGTATTGGTCAAAAAGGGATGCTTGTCTGTGAGTTTTGAGGTTTAAATCTGGGTTCATCTTTTCAAGGCATGCAAAAGCACAAAAACCTGTTAGTGTGAGGAAAAGCAAAAGAAGAATTTTCCTTAGTGTTAGTGGAAACTTTAGTCTTCTGGGAATCCGCGTAATGGTTCTCATTGGGGTCCAAGAAAAGGGCTAGTATATGCCAGAACACAATAAAGTAATGAAAGTTAGAAAATAAATGTGAAAAATTTCAACATATACATGAATAAACAAATATTGTTATTCCAAAAGAAAAAAAATGAAAAATATAACATTAAAAAAGAGACATGTAGTGGGTCATTAAAAGTGAAATTTTACATATTTTTGAGTCTATCTCTCTTATAATGAAATAAGAATCTTTATTTATTCGTAAAGTATATTAGAGTTTTTAAGAATGTTTATTCTTTCGACTAGCCCTAACAAGAGAGAGAGAAAAGCTAAGTACATGTATCTCATTGACTTTTCTTGCACTATTATTTGATGGATTATTAAAGAAGAAGAATACTCAATTATCTTACCGGTGGCAATGAATCCCACGATTTTAAGAGAGCTGGTAAATAGTTTCATAAATAGCACTCTCACAAGTGAACATATAGTACTATTTAGATTCAACAAATTCAGCGATTAGACTAATTTGATTTAAATAATATTATATATGCATATGTGAATGGTGTGTAAGAGTAGTATATGTATAGATATTGGTCTGTTTTGAAGTCCTACTCACACCTTTTGAGTTTTACACAAGTGTATTGAACATAGATGTTAAAGAAAATATTAATCTAAACTAATCATCTTCTTCATGCATATTATTGTTAGGTTTTTGACTAATTTCACTATGTCAATTCAATAATCCAAGCAACAATGTCCTCCGAAAGCCATAAATCAACCGGATGGAAATCTATTTGATAGTGTCTTACTTGTCCATCTAACTGGTTTATGTATTAATGCGATGTGATAAGTAAAAGAAGTACCTGGAGCAATATAGCCATAAGAGCCGGCAATGGAGGACATGCACTCAGAAGTCCCAGTCTCTTGCAAGAACTTGGCAAGCCCAAAATCAGCAACATGAGCCTCAAAATCGGAGTTCAACAATATGTTGTTTGACTTGACATCTCTGTGGATAATCAAAGGGGAGCAATCATGATGCAAATAACAGAGCCCTTTTGCAGCTTCTATGGCTATTTTAAGCCTAAGATCCCACTTGAGGAACTCACCCCTCTTCCCATGTAGAACCTCACCCAAGCTCCCATTTGGCATGTACTCATAAACAAGCAAATTGGTCTCTCTGTTTGAACAAAATGCTAAAAGCCTCACTATGTACCTGTGCCTGATTCTACCCAATGTCCTTATTTCTGCAGAAAGGCCATTGTCATGATGTGAAGAGCCTAGTTTGTTGATTCCCTGAAGCTTCTTCACCGCTATTTGCTCCCCATTTGGCATAGTCCCTCTGTATACAATTCCAGCACCACCTCTTCCTATCACATTGCTTTCCTTTATGCATCCCAAGATGTCTTCACTTCCATATTCAAGCTTTTGGAATGCTGTCAGCTTCCATGAATTTGAACTTCTTTTTGGTTTTCTGCTCTTGATGATAGCTAGTGTTGCAAAAATCAACGAACATGCCAAGAGTGACAGGGCAAAAAGAAGCTTGAACTTCCCCGGGACTCCGGATTTTGTCCTGTTCTTGTTGTGGGTTTCTAATAATGATGATGATGATGAATGGTTGCATGGATTTAAATCATATCCACATAGTTGGGGATTGCCAACAAAGGATGTGGAGTTGAGGACCGAGAATTGACCAACTTCAGGTATTGAGCCAGAGAAGTTGTTGTGTGAGAAATCTGCTGAAGTTAAACCCTTAATGTTTCCAAGTTCCTTTGGAAGGCTTTGGTTTAAGTGGTTCCATGAGACATTAAGGTAGTTTAGTATATGAATTTGAGCAATCTGAGCTGGGATGGGGCCTGAAAGTTGGTTTTGGCTCAAGCCCAAATAGGTGAGCAAGAAACAATTTCCTATCTCAGGTGGAATATTTCCTGAGAAGTTATTTCTGCTCAAATCCAACCTGAGGATATCTCTCAGCCTCCCTATGTCTGGTGGGATTTCTCCTGAGAATCTATTTCCACTGAGCTGAAGAATTTGCAAGTTGGGAAAATTCCCAATAGACGTAGGCAGAGTCCCGCATAGGCGGTTGTTTGAAAGATTCAGCTGCACTAGTTTTGAGGGTGAATTGCCTGATTCTTGTGGAAGTCCTCCAGTAAGATAGTTATTTTGCAGTTCCAGAAGTGATAGCTCAGGCAGATAAAGAAATCCATCTGGGATTGATCCAGAAATGTAGTTCTGTCCCAGCCGAACCCTTTCGAGTGTGTAGCATTGGCCAAGATCAGCAGGCAAAGATCCAAACAGGAAATTATTGAGCAAGATCAAGATTTTAAGCCTCCTTCCAAAACATAAGGATCTGGGGAGTAATCCAGTGAGCTTATTAGTTGACAAATCAAGCTCAGTCAGTTTCCCATTCTGGCCAAGTCTGGGCGGAATAATTCCAGTGAAGTTGTTCTGCCAAAGCTTCAAAACTTGCAACTGAGGCAATTCTGCAATGAAGACAGGAATCTCACCATGTAACTTGTTGATGAACAAGTTCAAGAGGTTGAGTTCATGGAGGCCTGAGAATTCAACTGGGATTTCTCCAGTCAGATCATTGTTGGAAAGATCAAGAAACTTCAAGAAGCTCAAATTCCCCAGGTGAGGTGGAATTGAGCCACTTAGCTGATTGGTTTGCAAGAAGAGAGTGTCTAATTTCTTGAGGTTTCCCAACTCTGCTGGAATTTGACCCTTCAAGCCGCAATTTGCAAGGTCCAGATGAAATAAATTGACCAGATAGCCCAACTGAGGCGGGATTTCACAATCAAATTGATTGTAATATCCCAAGTAAAGTTGGGTAAGATTAGTAAGGTTGCCAAGCTCCCTGGGTATGGAACCACTTAAATCATTTCCTGCAAGAGAAAAATATTTCAGCTGAACCATATTTCCATAGCTTGGTGGGATTTTCCCGGAAAAGTAATTCCCGCCAAAATTCAAGTGCTTTAACTTTGGCATCTCAGTGACTCCAAGGGGAAGTGAGCCATTGAATTCGTTGTCATAGGCATCTAGAACTTCAAGCTCTCTCATTTGTGAGAATTCCCAACTCAAGTTCCCACTGAACATATTGTTGGATATGTTGAGGAACCTGAGCCGGTCTAGCTTGTGAACACCGGTCGGAAAGTTCCCGGAAAAGCTGTTTCCGGCCACCGAGACATTGACAAGGTTTCTAAGTTGTGTGATGGAAGACGAAAGTGACCCAGAAATATTTAAATTGGATATATCCAGGGATATCACTGACCTGTTCATGCGGTCACACTGAATGCCAGTCCAAGAACAAAGGGACAAGTAGTTGGAAATTTCCCAGCTGCTAAGGGAAGAATTTGTGGCACTAAATTCTTGTTTAAGAGAAACCAAGATCGAAGCTTGATATTTCAAAGACATGGGAAGTGAAGAAACAGAAGCAGAACAGGTGAAGAAGACAAGAAGGAAGCAGGAGAAAACAAGACTGGGATGAGAGGTGGCCATTTTAGGCTACTTGGTTTGGAAGAGAAGGATTGTAGGAAGAAACAAATATACTATGAAAGTGAAAGAGGTGTGAGAATATCAGAGCTGTGCTGAATATACATAAGGAGATTCAAAGGAGTTCTCTATGAAAATGCTGAAACAAAGCTAACAGCATCCAATGCCATTTTTCTCTTTCTCTTGAATAATGTTATAGGTACTTAGAGAGCATTTTGTTGACAGCAAATTATGGGAGAAATGTAATTTCTTGGAAATTAATAGATAGATGTGTTGTTTGATTGATTGCAAAATGCGGGAAATTATTTATCTATCTTAAAGTAAAGAAGAACTTCACTCACGAATTAATAAGGTTCATTATCAAGTAAATTACTTTAAATACTTTTGAAAAAATTCATAAAATATAAAAGAATTTAAATTTGAAGAAGATTTAACATCTTGCATCAACTTACTTCGTGAATTAAATTAATATTTTCACTAAAATGTATTTATAAACCAATGCAAATGTAAAAAATTAAAAAAAAAATTGACAAATAAGTGGTATTAGATTAAATTAGATTGTGACGAATATATAATAATTTGTGTATAAAATGAGCGAACATAGAATTATTCCTCTTTCTTTTACGGTCCGACCCTTCCTCCCGCATTCATGCACACAAATATACACACCCTACTTTGGTGTCATCTTTAGCTTTTAAAAAGCAAAAGCAAAAGCAGTTTTTTAGTATAAAACATTTGCCATTTTATTCCTTCGGGGGCCTTTTGTCGGTTTTTGAGCCACGATGCACAATTGTCCCTAGCTTTTCTGATCCATAAGCCAAAGTGCAAACTCAGCAGTTGAATCAGATTTGGAATCTTCAAAACATTTAATGAGGTATAATCTTGAACATAAAATCTAGATTTTATAGCTATCAATCATGGGCAAGAATAAAGTGATAACAAATAGCCTGGTGTACCTCATTCCTTTTTTTTTTTTCAAAAAAAAAATTGTCCTTGATTTTGAGGGGAAGGAAGGTATATGTAGCACTTATATGATTAACCACTATTTTGTTAGCTACAGTGTCTACTTAATGTTAAAACCGTCTTGCATGGCTTGCAATTAATTGTAAACTCTTTGGCCTAGCTATGAGGGTGGTGCTGAGAAGGGCACCAGCCACAGTGAAAGGAGTTCGTAGGAAAATAGAGTACGAGGAAAGAGCACAAGAGAACGTGGATCAGGGTTTTGAGCTATCATTAGCGTCCTTATATAGGCATACGGGATAGAATGGTTCAAGCAGCGGATACAACTCCATAGCAGGTGGTTGGTACATGATACTGTTAAAAATGGCCGAATGGCCTAAACCCGACGAGACTGTCAAATTGGCAATGCGCGGTACTTGTTTTATTGATTTTAAAAATCACATTGAATGTCACTTCAAGACCTTGTAGATAAATATGCATTCTTTTTTATGATGGAGTTAGATGTACTTTAGTGTAAATGTGTATTTCTATTAATTTTTTTGCAATTTTATATAAATTGCATGTATAATTTAAGATATTTTTATTAAAATTATGTTTTATACAAGTAATTGATAAATTAGTTAATAATTGATATGTTAGTTGATTATTTAAAAAGTATTTTATAAAATTATGTTGAACTAACAAAAAGAATATACTAATAGAAATAAATATAAAATTAAAATAATTTATATTTATTTAAAACTTAAATAATATTAATGTAATTGAGAAGTTTAAAATAAAAATATAATATTTAATATTCAATGAATTATATTTTATGAACTTATATATTACTTAAATAATTTTTATTTTATTATTATTTAAAAAATTATAATTACTTAAAATATAATTAATTATATTTTATAATATTATTTATTTATATATATTTTTATATATTTATAATTTAAAATTAGGATATAATTATGTTAAAATAAAGTTAATTATATTTTATAAAAAATATTTAAATTTATATTATAAATGATATCAATTATAAATTAATAAATAGAATAATAATAAATTTAAATAGAATTTAAAAAGATAGTAATTTATAAATTATAAATTACTTTAGGTAACTTATTAAATTAGAACTTATTTTTTTTAATAAATTAATACAAGAAATAATTTTAGAGATTAGCTTAACTTATAACATAATGATCAAGTCAATAAATTATCAATTAACTTATTTATTGTGCAAAATGAAGTCTAATATTTAAATTTTATCTTTATTAAAATATCAAAATAAAATTATTTTCATTAATCTTGAAGTCCTATTGATTTTTCTTCAAACTATATACACCATTACATTATTATGCTATTAAAATATTGAAATACAATTATTTTCATTAATCCTAAAGTCCTAATTCAGTTGTTAATTTTTCTTTAAATTATATACACTACTGTTACAGTAATAAAATATTGAAATGCAATTATCCGAAGTCCTCACTCTGCTGTTGATTTTTCTCCAAACTATACACACTACTGTTATTCTATCTGAATTCATGCTGATTTAAATATAGAAGGATGTCAGATAGACACACTTTCACGGTAGACATCGAGCGTTTTTTACGTGCACAAACAGCTCAATCTCATCCACTAATCCCTAGAAGCCGCACAAATCGCTGACATGGCAGATGGTGCATGTAAGGCTCTTTGCAAAGAAAGGGTTAGTTTAAAAATAAAGGAATTTTATGTTATTTCTAAAGATTTGATATCCCAAAATACAAATTATCAAATTATTGGATGACATTATCTATTTTACTACACTATCTTAAATATTAAATTCTAAGAATAACTTAGCAAGTACCTTAAAAATATTAGGAAAAATTATAATTTTTGAATTAACTTTTGTGTTGGGAACGCTAAATTATACTTGTCATATATTTCGAGCGGTGGTCACGGTGGAAAAGAAAGATTGCACTGTACTGACGTCGAAACCTCCGGGGTTATCCGTACGAAAATTGCATATTTGGAGACAATTCTCGCAGTGATAACCGGCAAGAGAGGGCTCGAAATATTTGTGATGTGATAGCGGCAGGGAAGTTGGTGGAATTTTCTATGTTATCCCGATGATCTAAATATTGATGAGAGAAAAAATAATATTAAAAAATTTAGTATACTTTTTTTGTCTTGATCCGAACTCGGTCCGATTATTAATCGGACTATAAAAAAAATCTAATCGGGTTATCGAAAAAAAAAAAGAGTTCAAATATTCTATTTTTTCGGGCTGAGTTCATCGGGCCGAACGGGTCGCCCGGCCATGTACAGCTCTAGTAAGGAGTTGTTGAATAATATCCTTTTTAATTTTAAAAATTTAGAAAGATCTAAGGGAATAATTTGTAACCTGCTTAAATATGTATTATTAACCTCCTCTATGATCAAATTTATTATTTTTTTTGGAAACATGCTCTAAGGGAATAATTTGTAGCTTGCTTAAATTTTAAGAGTGTAATTTATAGTTATTTAAAGTTTAATGGGGTTAGTTTCTTCATCTATTAGGCACAAAATTCAAATTAGATGTATTATCTTAAATACCAAAATTTGAAACTCATGATTTAAGTCTGGATATTAATTAGAACAGGTAATAGGCTCAGCACAAGCTTTGTATCTCGTAGGAGAAGGAATAGAACCTCAATAATGTATATACAGTACATTTATTGATTTATTATTAAAGCTAATGATCGATTAATGTTTTCATTATTTGTAACATCTTCTAAGGGAATAAGTTGAAAATGCATATACATCTAAGAATTGATTTTTTTAGTTTTGAATGTATACATTTAATAATTTAACTATCTTTATTATTATAAAAAAAAGTTGTAAAAGTGTAAATTTTAAGGGAATAATTTGTAACATGCTTAAATTTTACAATTGTAATTCATAGGTATTTAAAGTTTAATTAGGGAATTTATCGGTAACAAATTCTAAACGAGTAAATTGTGTTTTAGAATTAACAGGGTGGCATCTTATTGGTAAAATTATTAATTGACAATCTTGATAGAAAAGCTCAATTGGTTCCGAATTTTAGTTCTTGTCCATTAAAGGTGATTAAGGGTTAAATTGATGTTTAAATTAGTTTTTGATATAAAAAGTTATGTTTTAAAAAAGATAAAAAAGCCAAATTGCCTATATGCATGGTTGTAGCAAAGTTTTTAAAATTAGATTGATTATTGAATTGAATAAATTATTAGTTTATCAATTCAGTTACTGATTTGCTAATTGAGCACATTTAGAATTAAACATATAAATTATGTGTAAATATATATACACATATATTAATATTATATGTTTATAATAACAAGTTATGATTAAACTAAAAAAGTAATACATCATAAGTTAATAATATAAAGAAATGAGTAATAAAATATAAATAATATAATAATAGTTTATCTTAAAAAATTTTCAAAAAAATAATATAAATTTAATTGATATAAAATTATAAATGTATTGTATTTCAATTATTGTGAAATTATAAAATTTTTACTTTTTTAAAAAAATATATAAAACTTTTAATGAACCAGTTCACTTATTTTGATCGATTCACATATATTTTTAATTCAATACTCTTAATTGGATTAGGTTAATGATTGATTCATTAATCCAATTAATCACTCCTACTTGATTTTTAAAATTATAGGTCAGAGAATTGTAAAGGTGTAAACTTTAAGTGAATAATTTGTAATATGCTTTAATTTTATGAGTGCAATTCTTAGATATTTAAAGTTTGGTGGGGTAATTTATCACCTAATAAATTTTAAAGGTGTAATTTGTGTTTTAGAACATTTACTTATTATTATCATTCTCTTCCCAATTTTAGTTCGTGCATGTTAAATATGGTCCAGGGGTAAATTGATACTTCAATAAGTTTTTGAGTTAAAAATTATGTTATAAAAAAAATAAAAAAGCCAAATTACCCATATGCTTGGTTGGAGAAAAATCAAACAACTCATGAAAAACTGAAACTTTAAAGCACATTTTTAAGCTCGATCTCTTTTCTTCAAAAGAAAAAAAATGAAAAAAGACAAAAAAAAATCAAAGAACCCATGAAAAACTGATGAATTTTTTGTCATAAGAAACATGTAGAAAGAGAAAGGTATTTTGAAATACCTCATTGTGGCTGAAGCCTCTCTTAATCTCTCTCTGCTGGCTTGAACCTTAATCAATGCGATTGGGCATGAGTTGCCCAACCAACATGTCAAAGCCTGGCCTGCAACTAATCGTGACTTACATAATAATTTGAGGAGGATGATTATGCTGGGCCACTATCGCATCTAATAATTAATTTATTATTATATAATGCATCAGATTTGATTTTAAAAAAATGAGCTAAATGTACAGTATATTTTAATAGTATACTAATATATTATAGCATTAATAATGTATTAATATATTATTGCATTAATAATGTACTATAATCTCTCTCTTAATTTGAGAAATCACATTATGATTTTCACCCAAGGAATTTCAGAAATATTTCAAAGTTACACCCTCACGTTTGTTTAGATTATAGGTTAGAAATGATTTTTTTAATATTTAGATGTTATATAAAATTAAAGGTGAAAAAAATAGATTAAAAAATATTTCAGAAATCAAGAAAAATTTTTCTTATCAAATAGGTGTAGAAAAGATATAATTTTTTTTTATAATTTTGTTCTTTTATAAAATTTACTATACAAGTTTATCACTTTGTAATATTAGCAATTTTTTAATTTTACAAATTATTATTTTATTTTTCAAAAAAATTTAAATAAAAAATAATATTTTTATGTTTTTTCATTTATTTTCTTATACATCCAATCAATTAGCGAAAAATTACTTTTTCACATATTTTCTGAAAGTCGGGAACAATATTCAAACTTCATGTTAAAATAGTGGGTATCAATTTTAGCAAATATATATATATATATATATATATATACTCTATTATCAAGATGAAAATGTATTCTAAAAGAAAAGAAAAGGATGAGCATGTATTGCTGTGCCCACACAATATAATTTTTTATGAAAAGGAAATATTAAATTACTTACACTATTCATGGGCAATGCATACAACTAAAATATTTTATTAGTTATAGGAAAGTTTAAAATAGATGTTGTAATTTTTATATAAAATATTGTAATTTTTTCATGAAAGATTACAATATTTTAATGTTTGTAAATTGTATTAAAAATGTTCTAAAACATATTCCTTATAATTTTCACTTCTAATATTTTCTCAATTGTGAACAGAGCTGTTATATATACTTCTTTTAGCCTTCATGCTGACGCGAGCAGAGTCTTTAATTTACTAAAGCCGTAGGTTTTTGGTTTAATTATGTTATCATTTAGGAGATTATGGTGATGTATGTCTATTTATTTATTTATGCTCGCTCTTTTTTATAAGCTGTGGAGTTCATAATTTTGTAAAATGGGTCATCATTCACTTCTCTTTTAATGACCCATTCACTTCTCTTTTAAAAAATGTAAGAAGCATATATATATATATATATATATATATATATATATATATATATATATATATATATACACACACACATGGTGTGCATGTGTGTGTAGTTTAAGATTACTGATATCTACATTTATATATAGATATTAATAACTTCTATTTTTTTAATTAAATAAAAAAATTGGATCCACTAATTTATTGATAATAAAATAATAAGAGCCTAACATTTTAGTCATGTGTGACACTCAGAAGTTGGTTTTGGGGCTTTACTCTTTGATATATTTAGAGTTTAAATTTAAGATCTTGCATATTTGTTAAATGAATTATCACTTCTATTAATAAAATAAAATAAAATAAAATAATTAGAGTTATTAAAGTCAATTTATCATTATTAATAATTTCTTTAATTAATGAATGTATATATTATGAAGATAAAATAATAAGAGTAGCTAATTTAAATATTTTAAATTCACTTTTTTTTCATTAAAATCATTTAAGTATCTTTATTATTTTATTTTTCATTAAATTAGTAGTGTGATTTTTTTGTTTAATTGAACGAGTTGAATAATGTGTTTGGATATATTTTTATTTTGTTATTTGCAAAAATTATTTTCAAAAATTAATTTTTTATTTTTAAAAATTATTTTTGAATTAAAAAAGTAGAGGATATTTGTTGAAGAAAATAAATTAAAATTTTATCTAATCACAGAATTGCCATCAAGAATTAAAAAACAAGTTAAAATAACATCAAAAGTTATTTTTATTTTTCAATTTTTGATTCCACTTTTGAATTATAGTTTTTAAAAATAAAATTTAAAAATAACTGCTCAAATAAGAATTTTTGTTTTTAAAATAGTAACTCATGGAAAAATTATCCAGCAAACAAAGGTATAAAATTTGTTGTTAAAGTAGAAATGATCACATTCTAAAAATGTTATTAAATAGCACAAATGCCCCATGTGTCACACTATTATCATTTAATATAAAAAATACAATACGAATTATTTGGAATTAAATTTAAGAATATTTCAAATTCAGTTTTAAATGATTAAAAACCTCATTTTTGAGTTAAAATATACATAACTTTTCTATATTATACTTCATGAGCAAAAAAATCCCTTCATATTTTAAAAGATGTGATTAAACATTTAAGCTACACTTGTTGTGTAGAGATTGAAAACTACTCTTTGTTATCTTTTCTTCCAAATTCTTAATGGTAGAGGTATATTTTGTTATTATACTTTATTGAAAAAATTGACTTTTAAAATTAATTTTATATCAAAAATTGATATTAAATAAAAAATAAAAATAAATTTTACATTTAAATTTAATATTTAAATATTATCAAATATAGAATATAAACATATAATCAATTTTTTAAATTAATTATTCATAGTCAATTATATTAAATCTATTTCTTCCCACCACTATACAAAATAACTTTAAAAAATAATTCATCTTTTACTTCATTCCATTACATCTTGAACACTTTTCTTTTTTACATGTACGCTTTTTTGTTTTGAAATTATTTTTCTAATAACACATATAATTTAGAATCACAACTAAAGATTTATGTTGAAATTATTTTTTCTAATAATATTTTTATGTATATACGGATGCATAAATATTTTATAAATAATTTATTTAATTATAATTTGTTGAGCTATACTTTTTACTTATGAATATTTTTGATATAGTCTTTTTATGCATAAAAAATTATATCTAAAATTCCTTAAATACTTACATAAGTTAAAAATAATATTTTTCACTTTCAAAAGTTAATATTTAAATATTATCAAATGCAAAATAAAGTAAACACCATATTTAATCCTTCATTTATAAAGATATTAATTATTACATCCCTTAAATTTTATAACTAGTATTATTAATTCATTATTTTTACTATCATCACGCATAACATTATTATAAATGGTGAAAAAGAAAAGGATATAACTTAAAAATAAGCATGTATTTAATATTGTTAAAGTGATAATTAACAATCAACTTCAATATTTTTAACTTATTTTTACATTGCAAGTGAATGAATTATTTGGAATGAATAATTATAATAAAAATAAAAATAAGAGGCTAATAATACTAATTATAAAATTAAGAGATGTAATAGATATCAACTTTATAGATGAGGATTAAAAGTTGCATTTACTCTAGTTTGTATTTGATAATATTTAAGTATTAACTTTGAAAGTGAAAATTATTATTTTTAACCATTAATTTAAAATTGGTTTTGGACATAAAATTGATTTTAAAAAATTAGGTTTTGTGCAATTAAGTACACTAAAAAAATAATAGAAAAAAATTCCTTTATTATTAAATTTTTTTATTTTTTGGTAATGGTAAAAATGGTTAAACCATTAGATGTATACATAAAAGCACTCAAATAATTTTGATTTCTGTTAAGGATTTGAAAGAAAAGATATTGGTGGGAATTTTTTATATAATATGTATAATTTAAATGTTTAACTGCACCTTTTAAAATATAAAAAAAATTGCATATACAATGTAGTATAAAGACATTACGTGTATTTCACCCCTATCTAAAGATCGACAAATTCATTTTCACTTGACATTCTCAGAAAAGAACATGAAAATAGTAGAATTACACTTTCCTTTCAACCATGCCATGAAAATAAATTATTCCAATTGCATATGTTGGCAAAAGTTAATTTTTTTTTAAATCTTCCTGCTGTCATAAAACTCTTAACATTATCAACAGATAAAAAAAAGTATAATAAAAATATATTTAAACAAATTTTAAATATGTAACACAGCAACAGCACATTTTTTTTAATACAATACATAAGGTTTGAACTCAATTTTTTGCAAAGTGTAAACTGTTCAATTCTAACTTAATAAGAGTAGTATATCACTAAATATAAGTGTGCTAGGTTCTAAACCCAAGCTTCAGATACTAAAATTCAAAAAATATAAAAAAATACTAACAAATATTTCTGCATTATTAAAAAATTAATTAATAATTTTGTTAACACATGATTTGGTAGTACAGTAAAATTTCTTACGTTATTAATGAATCATTGTTAACTTTTTCCAAAAGGAATCATTTTAAAGGCATGCGAGTGGCAGACAAGAGAATGAGGGAGGGAGGAATGAAAGGGACAATGTTGATAGAACAATAATGGGGGGAATCAAAGAATGAAATCAACTTAGGTCAAACCTATAAACCGCACCACTCTAAACTCTTGGATTCAAATTTCTCAAAATTTTATTTTGTTAATTTTTAACTTCAAAAAATCAAAAAATAAATTTTATTGAAAAATTCCAAAATTTTTTTTATTAAGAATATAAAATTAAATATTTTAAATTATTATTTGTTAATTTCTCTAAAATTTATATCTTCAATTTTAAAAAAATTGGGGAGATAAATGGTCAAAATTCTCTCCATTTTAAGCAGATAGCTTTGGTCCCATTGAGCCCCTCTTTATTTGTTGTATAGTTAAGTTGCCTAGGAATAAAGTACATCACCTACAAGAGCTTCTCCCTAAGCACTGTTTCAACGTTGAGTTTCAATGATTGAAGGGATGACCACGGACTAAAACAGGGATTTGATTAATCTTATCTTATTCCGTCTTCGCGAGATAGCACCAAATTATCTTGTTCTCGCCTACAACATAATTTGGTGCTCTACCCCTACGATATGCAGGGCAATAGAGCTTTGTGATGAAATTTTAAAAAATTAATAAAAATAAAAAATAATATTAAATTTAAATATTTTTATTAATTTTTTGGTGATGTGTAGTTAGTATTTTTAAGTATTAATATTAAATTTAAATATTTTTAAAAATTAATAAAAAATAATATTAAAAAATTTAGTTTTTGACAACACATGAAATATTCGGGTAAAAGTATTAGGTATGATGTTCAAGCTCCAAGAAACCATCTAGAGTATGGAAGTTTTGCCCTAAATCATTAAGTTTTTAGGATTCCATTATATTCAATTAAAATTATTGTAAATTATATAAAAGCTAAAATTCACTAATATTGGCAATTAATTTTTAAAATTATTATAATTAGTATTAAGTAATTATTAGAAAAATAATAGAAGGCTGAAAATAATTAATGGTTCATAACATTGTTTAATAATATAATTAATAATAATATTAGATGATAAAAATAAAAAAATATAATGAAAGGCTGTTTGTGTTTATTCCATAAAAAAATACAATTTGAATTTTTTTCTTCATATTAATTGTTATCAACAATACAATTTTAATAAGATAGTAAAAAAAAATAACCTTTGTGGAATTCTGATATTAAATCAATAATGCATTCATACATTGTGCATATTCTATCTCTTTAATAATGTCAATTAAGTTTTAAAAAATATAATTTAACATTGATTTTAATTAGAATTACAAGAAATACAATTTTGTTTTTATTTTATAATTTATATAGTTACTTTTATATAATTTTTATTTTTTATAGGATAAAAATCTCTTTTTAATAGTTGCATATATATATATATATATTAAAAAATACTATATTTATTAAAAATGAGATTTGAAATTAAATTTTAAATCTTTTATATCTATTAAATTGAGATTTGCAAAATTATTCTACTATTTTATATTTAATTGACACCACTTGATTTATATTTAAAATTCAACTTTTGGTATTTATAACATTGCTGATATTTAATAAAATCATATAATCTAAAATTTATTATTCTCACAATTTAAATTACAAAGTAAAAATTATAATAATATAATTTAGAGGATGATAAAATTTACTAATTATATGTTATTTAATTTATTAAGAAATAATTGGGAAAGATAATATTCATTAAATTAATGAGAATAATTTTTATAATTAAATAAATAGAATAATTAAAAATTAGAAAATATTTATTTGGAGAGAAGTATTAACAAAATTTTTATACCCAAAAATGGAGGGAATGAAACGATAAGTCACTGCCATGTGTTCAGATATTGATCGTTGAAATTATATTTATATTATATATATAATATAATATATAGTATATAATATTGAATTGATATATTGATGATTGCGCCAACAAAACATTATACTCTTGCGCCAATTACTAACAAATTTAATCCAAAGATGATAGAAAAAATCAAATTAAAGATGGGAAAAATATAATGACTAAATATCATATTTTTAAATTACAAAACTTGATTAAAATTTAAGTGAAACTATAAAAAGTAATAAGATAATTTAGCCTAATTTTAATTTAATTGAAGTTATTTTTGTTGGTATGTGTGTCCTAGGAGTCAATCATAAGATGATTGTAATAATACACAATGTATTATTTAAGCAATGCAATTATTATATTTTATTTCATTTTTTTGCAATTTGTAACTTAATTTAATAATTATCATTGAAATAATTTTACTATTCCTAAAATGTTATTAGTTAAGTATTATTGTGAAAGGAATAACAATAGTACGTCAATATTAGCATTTATGGTGACTGATGATTGTGAATTATGAATATGCAATATTAAATCAATATATGAGTACATTATTAGTGAATAGATATAGTGAATTGACCTGCTATAAGAATACTACATGATTAACAAGTGTCATTAGTTATTCTCATGTGACCACAATGCAAGTAGTTCTTTGACCTAAAGTTACTATGGTTTTTTATATGAGAAGTTATACACTTTGATATCATTTTGTGTTACCTTTAACAGGGATGATGTGTAATGTGTTGATTGGGTGTGTCACATGTGTCATGAATTATACAGAGGGATGTGAACAATGTAAATGGAATTTTATTCCTTCTATATAGAAGAAGTGATATCCTTGAGCCCCTTAATGAAGTGAAACTAAAAAATGTATGACTGTATTTAAATGAATAATATGTGATATTAATCATTTGTTTAAGTTAGTTTATTCGGTATTAAGAAATATGGATCGAACATTGATAAGGATGACACATTCTATACTTTTAGTTTGATTTAGATATCGTTACAAAAGGGATTGTATTACAAAGTATTATTTACATATTAGGTAGATATTGAATCACAAATATTCTTTCTACTTGAGTGACAATGATATATTGTTAGATATCACATACTGTTTATGGTTCATTAATGAGTTATTATTAGTATAGTAAGAATCTATAGGGTCACACAAAAATAGTAAAACAAAAATAGTAAAAATGAGACAATAGTTAATTAAGCTTTAGTTAGATTAAAATTCTATTAATTAGGCCTGTTATTTAGTATATATATATTATTAAAGTAATAATATATATATTATTCACATAATATATAGTATATTATGTGATATTATTTAATATTAAAGTAATATAGGATAATTATATCATTTGATATTAGATAATTATATTATGAGATAATGTTATTATCTAATAATATTTATTTATTAATATTATTTGATAATATTAGATAACTAATAGATA
The DNA here is from genome assembly GCA_020226215.1 of Sindora glabra. Classification (NCBI taxonomy): domain Eukaryota; kingdom Viridiplantae; phylum Streptophyta; class Magnoliopsida; order Fabales; family Fabaceae; genus Sindora; species Sindora glabra. The sequence continues at coordinate 35,991,929 of CM035230.1, forward strand.
AGGCCCATCTTTTCTCATTTTCACCATGATAGGAATAAGATTTTTATGATTAAATAAAAATTAAAAGGAATGTAGGCGGTTTCCTAGTGAGACTAGGAAAGTGGTATGTCCTAATTCTATAAAAGGGATTATAGGCATCACTTTGAGAATGATACAAAATTGCCACTAGAAAATTGCACTAAACCTTAACCTTACGTGAAAGAAACAGATCCTAGTAGATTTGTGAGAGTATCTCTCCTAGCAAATAACTAATAAATAAAGCCTATCTCTCTTCACTCTCATTATGATAAGAATAAAGTTTTTTGTGATTAAATAAAAATTAAATGGAGTGTAGGTAGTTTTTTAGTGAGACTAGGAAAGTGACATGCCTTAATTCTATAAAAGGGATTATAGGAATCATTTTGAGAATGATACAAAATTGCCACTAGAAAATTATACTAAAATCGCACTAAACCTTAACCCTACATGAGAGAAATAGATCCTAGCATATTTGTGGGAGGTTGAGAGATCATCATTCACTTCATGTGAATACTGTGAAGGCACGATTGTTTAATTGTGCTTGTAAATCATGGTTTGCACTTCAAGAGATAATCTTATAAACACACTTTTTAATCTGTCTTTACACATTAATTCTAGGAAGATTTCACACAATTTTGAAAAACTATTTTTCTGCTGTGTTATATGATATTTGTGAAACCGAACAATTTGATTCATTTAGTTTAACCAATATTAATATTTTAATACTAAAAACCCATGCATTAAAAATTGATGGCTTTATGCTGGCTCCCAAAACAGCAAAGAAAGAAAGGAAAAACTGATTGAACCATTAAAGGCTTTATGTTGGCCCTAAAATTGGGAAAAATTTTCAATATTAATTGAAATTCAAAATTAAATGCTATTAATATAAAATATTGTTAAATGTATTATTTTTTTAATTCAGTAATTTAATTGCATTAAAAATAGCTGAATTTTTGTCAAAATTAAATAATTTTCTGTTAACTCAGATTATTAAATTAGAGAAGTAATACAATTGATAATATTTATATAGAATTAATACTGAATATTCAATATTAATGTAACACTATAAATTTTTCCTAAAACTGAGAGGAAACAAAACCATTTACCTAGCGTTATTAAAGGTTTTATACACCTAGCACTTGCACATGGAAGCAAGCAAGCGGATTTGAGAGTGAAGTCAATAAAGCAATTTTGGTGCGGTTAGATAAAATGTTTAGCCTACACCCTTAAATTAGATTATCTAAATTAGTTTTATTATTTTTATTGTTTAACTCTAACTTGGTTTTTGTAGGAGAGTTTTTGCTCAGTTCTTTCATGTTTTATGGGTGTATAGAGACCGAGGCGTGTATTATATCTTTGGAACAAGGCAAATTGTTTGCTCCCCTATTTTTATGCTGTTAATAACAGCTAATTGTAAAAAAAAAGAAGAAAAAAATATGTTTTTGGATCAGTATAAATCTTCTTATAATAGCAACTTTGTACAATTGATCAGCGTAAATCTTCATATAAAAATGTTTTTACTCCCATGTTTAAATCAATTCAATATAAACCCTAGATCCATATGTTATATTTTTCCATTAAATTGAGTTTAAAAAATTCCTATCGTGACTTAGCCAAATCCCTTGATTGAGTTTTAAAATGTTTTTTTTTCTATAAATTAAAAATCTCATTTAAAAGCTAATAGTTGAGAACATTAGTAAATTCCTAATGAAAAAGACTGACCTAAACCCAAATGTGATGTTTTTCTATTTAATTAAATTAAAAAAGTTCCTTAGCGTTATTCCCATTCCCTTTTTTTTTTGTGGGTAAAATCCCATTTCTTTTTTATGATCAAGTATAAAAAATTTCCGTTATAAAAATTCCTTTTTTAAATTAGGAACATTAAAAGGCTATTACTTGATAGCATTAACAAATTCATAAAAATAGGAATGTATAACTGATTTATAAGACTTATAATCAAGAACATTAAAATCTAATTTAATGTTAATTAATCTTATCATATAAGATTTCCTCCAAAATTGAAATATGCTACTAATTCTTAAGCATAATTATTTAGGTGGCATTAGAATTGCAAAATATTTCTCACACTGGAAATGTTTTAAGAGAATATGAGATTTTCATATTTGGTTTAGATTTTAAAAAAATATTTTTGAGAATGTAAATATTTGTAAAAATATTTTTAATTCAATATTTCTTTGAAAATATTTCTATAAGAGAGGTATATATCCTATATTTTTATAACATGAGAATATTTAACTGATATAAAAAGATTATTTTACCCATCTTACTACTCATAATGATCAACTATTGTCCACTATCATATATCATTGACAATGATTATCTATTATCACATATTGTTAATCATTACTGCTAACTACCACTTATTTTGGATTACCTTTATTGACTACCACTAATTATTAGTGATTATAATTTATTATCACTTATGATTAGTGACTATCATTTATTACTATT